>JANAVB010030817.1:13962379-14474879 GCA_029216955.1 Iris pallida | reverse complement strand
ATATAAATATTTTTATATAGTAATAGGTATAACTATAAGATATATCTAAACCCGATAAAAATATGAAAAGCAGTTTTTGAAAAAAAAACTAGAAATTGTTCCACATGACGTGCGTCCCGCCAAACCGGGCGATGTGGTCGCGAGTCGAAGGCATCGAAAGCTGCGTAACGGCTTCGTGGTCGTGTGGGCTTTGACGGAATTCAAATTGGTCGCGTGTGCGCGACGAATTCGACGCGTATCCGTCGAAATCGCCCCGTATCCATCCAATGCAAATTCAGTCATAACTTTGTGCACGCTCGTCAGATCGAGACGAAACTTGCGCCAGCAGGACCGTATCATTTTTCTGGTCCTGTATGCCAAGTTTGGTCCAATTCTGAGACAGTTGAATCCGACGTCGTTTTGCGGGCCCCACGGTCCCACTCAACGGGCAACTATGTGCACGGCCCGCCGGAACCCAACTCTGGACATACGGTTGGGTTCGTATCGGAAAACTGGATTCGTAGACATATAGTTTGACGACTTTAGAGACCGTTGACTCTGGCACGCTTTTCGGTGCAAAGCGGGTCCAACGGCGGATACCGTTTTGGCCCGAAATTACCGTTTTGCCCCTGTGTTCAGAATTGGACTTAAGGACAGGCAATCCTAACTAATTGGACTATTCTGAGATCATTGGTATTGTTTATTTCAGCTTCCTGGGACTGTTGTACGGGTTTTGACTTTTGTGGCATATTGTGTGATTTGGATCATCGGTTTCACCAGCACAGGACCACAGGCGAGTACAGTTTATTGTTTGCATTTCGATATTGATTTTTACTATATTTCATTGATTGGTCATTAGTTATGTGATATTTTTATACTCTATTATAAATTGTTGAGTCGGGAATGAGAAGTACCAAGGATGTGTGATCCGACCATAGACAGTGCTTATTTTCCTGCAAGTAGACATTGTAGACAGTGCTTATTTCCTGCAGTAGACATCGTAGACAGTGCTTACTTTTCTGCAGTAGACATCGTAGACAGTGCTTATTTTTCTGCAGTAGACATCGTAGACAGTGCTTATTTTTCTGCAAGTAGACATTGTAGACAGTGCTTATTTTTCTGCAAGTAGACATCGTAGACAGTGCTTATTTTTCTGCAAGTAGACATTGTAGACAGTGAGTAGACATTGTAGACCGTGCGGTGTAGTACCCCAGATCGATCACATATCAAAGGTACTTCTAACGGTGGAAAAGTATATTGGTCTATTTATTACTATTGATTTTCTTACGACTTTACTGTTATTTTCAAAACTCATGATTGATGCCTAACCTTTGTCTTATAGTCATTTTCTTTATTTGAAATTGCATTCAGTGAATTGTGCTCGTTCCATTCCTGACTGGAAACCAACATTTTCAGGTTAGCCGTGGATTCACTTAGCTTGGGGAGTGACGGGTGTACTTGCAGACGAAAGCCTAGTGACTAGCTAGATAGACGAGTATTAGTCATTCCATATTTGTACAAGTTTATATTTTTCTACAAATGTACAACTTGTGATCTTTGTAAATTGAATTAATGTGGTGAATGAGCATTATTTGTGAATTTGATCTTCATGGTCGTGACAGCGTTCTACCGCCGACACTGCGGCGTAGGCTGGCTTGGACACGTCTCGTATCCGTTTTGAAAAAAAAAAAAAAAACGGATGCGGGTCGTGACATATATATATATATATATATATATATATATATATATATATATATATATATATATATATATATATATATATATATATATATATATATTCTACTATATAATAGGAAAACTTAGATGGTGAAACTTTTGAATTCCGAAAATACCCTTACATACTTATACTAATTAAAAATAGTTCATTAATTTTAATAAGGACAACTTGGTAATTAGAAAGACTACCCATTGGTCTTCCTAAAGAGTCTTCCTAAATTAATTAAAAAACGTTAAAATACGTGCAAGGCACGTGCACATATGCTAGTATATATATATATATATATATATATATATATATATATATATATATATATATATATATATATATATATATATATATATATGTCACGCCCCGATTCCGTAGAATCGATAGTCGTCCCCCGGGCGTGATGTCGTGCAAGCCTAAGTTGCGCTCGCACAAGGCATAGTCATAAGGTTATCTGAAACACAACAACAAGAGAATGCGCAGAGTAAATTGAACACACATTATAGAGAAGAAATTTTAAGCTTTATTGATAATGAACAATATTTTTACAGACTCGATACAAGGGCGCCGCGCGGGCTTTTTACAAATTGACTCCATTACAAAATGAACGTCGACGAGATAGCCATTCCATACATTCATCCGTTGTTTATACAACCAAAATTACAAAACCACCTGGGATGGTGGGAAGTCGCTCCATCTGTCTTTGATCTTCAACATGGAGTCTTCAAAAGTTTGATCCAAGCTTCGATGCACGGACGAAGATTCAAAACACACGAGCGTTGCCTCCCTTCACGTAGCACGCTCCTCCCGATCTATCGCACCTGTAGAGAGAGCGAGGATCAGTACAATCAACATGTACTGGCGAGTGGCTAATTAATTTTCAGGCTCTCATTTGGTTCACGAATTTAGATAAAATTATACAACTTGCTTTTAGTGGTCTTTCTAGCCATCCTAGAATATTTCATAAGAAGCATTAAGTTACACCAAGATTTTCTCCGGCAGAGCGCGCCGTGCGACATAAAACTTACCATCACTTTCCCTGTTAGTTGAGAACAATCTATATCAAGTGTTTGATATGGAGGTCACTGGCATTAACTAGCCATCTTGGACATAGCCTGGTAATACGTGACCCTTGCAACGCAAGTAGCGAGCTCCGATGCAAGTCCCCATCTTACCGATTGCCTATTACCCAGCTCGGCTATAACATGTTTCTTCCTAGGCCGAGTCGGTCCCGTGGCCCCGGGTTGCCTCTCGAAGAAACCATCGCCCTTGTCGACAAGTTGTCCATGACCATGATAGGTTAACATGGTGTATTTTAGGATACCGTTGGGGTTTGTTATGTAATCAATTCATTTACTTGGTCGTTTTGCAGGCCTAAAATAATTTTATCTCTTTTCAATACAACTCATTTCTTTTTCACTTCTAACATACAGGACTTATATTTTGCAAGCGAATCATTCAATTTTAATATCATTACCCGATTTCTCATTTTGAAATAGAGGGTCGAGACGAAGGAGGTCAGCCACTCACCTTAGTATTTACTTGAGGCGAGAAACTGGTTGGTCGCGCTAGACGTTGCCTACGCGATCACCTGAAATCGTACAAGCAACCGATTAGAACACTGTGTTATTCAAGGAAATTCGATATGAATGCGAAGTTTGAAACGTAAGCCATGAAAACCATCGAAAACATTCACGAAAACGCATTCAGAAAACAAAGCCAAAACCAACGCAAGCGGCGTGAAAAGCAGAGCAACGGGAGGTCTCTCCCGACTCAGCCGCAGAGTCAATCCTTAAGGCGCAGCCCGCTGAATATGGGACTTGGTTTCGAAGAAGCCATTCCATAACGGGGAATGGATCTTAATTCAACCGTTCTCGTTCGATCGATTCGATCGATCCCGACAGTGTTCCTTTCTCGCGCACCCCGTGGACGAACAACAGGGCACGATGTAGGGACGGGGCACTACACGGTGGAATTAGGGTTAGGGTTACGGGAAATTAGGGTTTTAGGTTGGTCGTCGGTCGTCGATTGTCGGTGAGGTCGGGGGGAGGGGGGGGGTGACGGGTGTTTTACGGTTAGGTCCCCTAAGTTTGGGATTTTACAAACTAACCCAACCGCCTTAGCAAAATGCAAAAACTTATTTTGCAAAACCTATCCCGCCGTGTTCTGTGCAAATTCTAATTTGCACAGACAATGCAAAAATTGCAAACCGACTTAAAAATAATCTAATAAATTACAAACTGATATAAAAAAATTTAAATAATTACAAAATGACATTTTTAGCTTTCAAAATTATTTTAAAAATTATTTAAAAATTCTAGAAAATTTCTAATAATTATAATAATTCATTTTAAAGATATAAATGCTATTTAAAATTATAAAAAAATAATATCTTAAAATCTAGGGGCTTATATCAACAAAATTTTCGTTCATTCGATCAGAGAATCCTCGAGTTATTGCATATCGCCTCAATACCATCGTCTCTCATAAGCTCTAATTCGTTGCAATCACTGCCATTATCTGAACTTGAATACGAATCAAGTCTTGCACACATCAAGATTTATTCAGTTGTAACTAACTACCATTATTGCGACAAAATTTCTAATTCACATATCTATTCTCATATCCCTAACTCGCACTTCCAAATCGTGCTACCGACTTATCACACTAACTCAAATTCGTTCGCACGATTTCTTCGTACCTACTCAACTCGTTCCGAATAAGTCTTCGTACTAACTCAACGTAAATTCGACCGGGTCGACCATTTCCTCAACGTAATATTCTTTTGCTATGCTCAGCCTATCGTTTGACTTACACTTAACGAATCCTCGTCCGACGTATCATCCATATGTACGACTTCGCACATAATTGTTCGACTCAATTTATCGAAGCATACTTGCATCAACTTCTCTCAAGTCATTCTCACTCAAGTCTCGGTACTACTCCGTCCGTTGAGGACAAACATATCGTAACAATACAATCGTCTCAACGTAAACTATCGCAAGTCACCAACCGGCTTAACATAGCTATCGCTAAGTGGTATTCCATATACCACTCAGGAATCGAGCCTATCATTATCGATACAATACTTTGCTAAACTGATCGCACAAGTGGTATTGCATATACCACTCAAAATTGAGTCATTACTCGACTTTACACTCCGCATAGGTCCGACATCTATCTTCCAATCAACTATCCCGTATGGCGATCTTTCCGATCCCAGCTCTAGCGTTCTTCTTACTCAAGTTGGCACAACAACTGGACCAACATGCCCTATCGTTTGCTCAAGTTTGACATACATTCAGTCTAACCGTACCTTGGCAATCATATCGATTACACTCGCAACATTCGGCTAACATATACGTTCGCCTACTTCGAAACTCGATTCAATGCGGCCAACTTACAAATTCGCCTACTCAACTCGACTCGTTATTATCGCATCCACGGTTTTTTAATCTCACTCATTGCAACTCGTACAATAATTTACTCTCGATACTTAAGGTCACAATCCCGTTCGACATATTGCTATCCATACGCATAGTGTCACGCCCCGCTCCTGTAGGAGCGATCGTCCTCGCTAAGGCGTGATGCCGCACGAACCTAGATTGCGCTCGTGCAAGGCTAACCATAAGGGCCGATTACAACGGCAGCGACGGGGTCGTCGCACAGAAATCCCAAGCAGAAACATTGAATACATTGCAACGGAATTTAAAGAAGAACACATGAACACAAGACATTCAAAACAATCTCTTTATTGATATTGAGTACAAGATTACATTTGTGGGTGCAAGGCCAATTAAAAGTCTCTCAGGCTCACTTTTCTCTTGTTTACAAGTCACTCTGCTCTCTCTCTTCTCTCGATACAATACTTGAATCCAGCGGAAGCTTCGGAAGGCGATGTCCATACATTATGTCCTGTATAAGTCTTCAGATCATGCGACCGCACGCTTCGACTCGCCAAGGAACTCCATGCCTCGACGCATCCAAGCGAGCTCCGCGCCACGAGCTTCTACCTGTGCCTGCACATAAACACTGTGTGGGTGTCAGTACCACTGTACTGGTGGAGTGAGCTTCTCGCCCACCCATACAAAACCAACACGTTTCATTTACTTTGTGCAACATAAACCCTTTTTATGATTGTCTTTCTATTCTTGCCTTAGGATCAGTTTTAGGACCGGCGCCTTAGCGCAACTTGTGTATCGGGACCATCCCGTGCTTGTAATGTCAACGTTAGCTCATACTTTGTCTCTAGACCACTCCTCGTGCCAACAACGTTAACCTATCAAGTCGTGTTCGCCTTACGGCCATAATCAGAGACGCAACTACACGAAGGACTCCATTTCCTTGTCTCTAGACCTTTCTCGTGCTTGCATTGTCGACGCACCGACTTATACTTATCTTTCGTGCCAAACTCTGGGACGTAACGACTCGGTCGTGCCATAACTCGATTCGTGCTTCAATATCTCCGAGGCAGTGCCTCCTTACTTAGTCTCGCCTACACTTGTGTTGTGACAACGCGGCCGTGCCTCATATTTCGAGGCCGTGCCCAGTAACTCAACGTAACTTCACACAACTTGCCCTACGGCCCTTTTCGACTTAACTCGCAATAGCTCAAGCCTAACTCATGCAACTCTATGCCAACAACTTAACACTCGATGCCACATCTCGTGTCGAAGCACGCCGCCTTCGTTATAGCCAAATCTTAGGCTCAGACATTGTGTCCTTTTAACTCATACATATTCAACTCAATCCAAAGGCACCCACGCGGATTGCTGCCCGTGCCGACACATCTATATGAATGGTCACTGGCATTGACTAGCCATCGTGGACATAGCCTGGTATTCGGGACCCTTGTACCGCAGGTGGCGATCCCCGATGCAAGTCCCCGACCTACCGGTTGCTTCATACCCAGCTCGGCTATAATCTGTTCTTCCTAGGCCGAGTCGGTGCCCATGGCCCAGGGCTGCCGCTCGAAGAACCATCGCCCTTGTCGACAAGTTGTCCATGACCACGCGCCTACGCTAACTTCTAGACTTAACGTAATGCATGGTCTCATCATCATCACTTAGTTCCTTTGCTTTACTCTTTCCTCTTTTCACACTTCTTTTGTAGAGCCCCAAACCAGGGTTGCCTCGGCGACTGAACCACAGTCCCGACATATTTCCTCTCGGCGACTAACCATCGCTTAGACTTAACGTTCTTTGAACTCAGGGAACAGCAACTGCCTAGCCTTCCAACTTAACTTGAACATAACGTGTTTCCTTAAGTATCGACCGACCATGGATAACTTTCCACTGAACCAACCATGGCTCGTGCCTCTAAACCGACTCGTGTTCTACGCAACGCTGTCGCCCAAGGCATACTTCATATGACGGGCCTTGGGGTCGTGGGACTATTTATCTTGACAACCGCAGAATGAGCGGGACAGCACATAGAATAACTTAGGTCGATCGGCATAACTTTGCCTAACTTACTCAAGCCTACAACTTAACCCAAGGGACGAGCAAAGGCTACGCCAAGCCTTGCGGGATAGGATCGTGCATGCTTTAGCAAGCATTTGTGCGGGCGACGCCTATGACTTAGGCTAACTCTCAACTTTTGTACCGCAGACCAACTTTCCTTCTCCCAAGCCACGGGACGAAGGACCGAGTGTCATTTTCAAAGCACGTCGTGCACCAACTCAAAGCCGACCGTGGGACGTTTTTCATGTTCTAACTCAATTCAAACTGTCGGGATTATTCCCTTAGCTACGTGGATGCGTAGCTTTTATTATCAAGCCTAACTTGTACGAGTTGAAAACACGATTTATTATGTGAAGGCAAAGATGAGGAGAGTTCACCGAAACTATCCCACCTGAGCGATGTCTCCGAGCAAGCCGTTGCAAGGCTAAGACCGAACGCCGTCGGCATTTCGATTCCTCCGATTGACTTTGCGGGACGGGGCACTACAACATACACCACTCAGAACAAGTCTCGTCCTCGAGACTTTCCTGAGGGCAAGTCATCCTACCATTTCTATGGCCAAGACTTAATCGTACACATTTTGCCTACGCGTTCCTTCGATTCCGAGCCACGCTCGCACTATTATCAATCTTTACTTCAACACGATTTCAAGATCTCGACACACTCCCATATTTTAAGCCTTGCTTGAACTAGTCATATCACTTGGCTAGATCGTGCATGCATTCCAAGCGTCCCCAAAATACATGTATTCAGCAAAGCCGTATGATAGAAAATTTGTCATTCTCACTCGAGTCGCATCGTGCACATACCCAGGCGTCCCTGAAATATATGCATGTCAGCCGAGCCTCGTGAGCAGGGTTTCCTATATTCGTGATCCACGCTATCCATCCATGCCAATCCTCAAGATCAATCATTCCGATTGCTAACACTTGAAACAGGGCGTCTCGCCTAACCGCTAGGCTATTTCTTTTCGAGGCTAAGTCAATGTCAGGATTGGAATCATAGTTCCCCAACAATAATACCAACACTGACCCCAATCCTAGGGTCAAACCAGAGTCGATCATATGGGGTCTTCTACCTAAGCTCGCATCACTCAGATTTCTAAACATCGAGCACGATCACCTAATTCGCATTACGGCACGCGTTGCGTATATTCGAATCCCTTCAATTCACCAATTCTAACCAATTCATGTATTCGATCACGAGGTCGTCTCGCTCGACAATACATTGCGCCCCAATCTCACGCGAGTCTGATAATCCGCGGTGGTTCATGAATCACCATGCAACGCTCCCGCGGACTAATCATTCTCATCGGGGCGTAACTCTTGTTTGAGTTTAACTCATTCATTCTCAATACGCGGATTGGACCTACTCAATCCTCATGTTCAATCGACAAGCACACCAATTCAATCTCGAGTCTATCTTCGCGTCAAACCACAAGTCGAAGCACAAATTGTCGCACCGTGCAAGTTCGACCACTCCCGCTGTATGAATCACCATACCAGCGCTCACGCAGAGTGATCGCCCTAATCGGCGTGACGCATGTACGAGGCTGGAGTAGCACTCGCATAAGATAAGAACATCAATGTTGTGGTTGTCGACGAAGCAAATCCAAACATTCCAGTTTTCATCCAAGCCTAGAATCTCAATTCGATATTCCGACCGTCGTTCATTCAACTAGAAATCCTCGAGCCAAGTTTATCTTTTCCTCGACACGTTTCAATATCCCGATTATAGCATCCATCGAAACAATGACATTTGCACGATCGTCATTTGCCGAGTCAGAGTATCCCCGAGTTATCGCATATCGATCTTTGATACGCCTCAATACCATTGACGATATACGTAACCTGACGATCTTCCTTGCAACCAATTTCGAGTCGTGCGACTAATGCTATTGTCCGAGTTGGATATTCCACAATTTTTCTCGATATTCAAGATCAAGTTCGATCGCTATTCCTCAAGCTCGTTTCAAGATCGTTTGTTCAAAACTCAAGTCACATTTCATTTGTATCAATCCGATATCGCACGCGCGATCCTCTAAGTTTCCTCGATCAAGACCATTCACTTTCATTCATCGTTCCGAATCGTTTTCTAACATGCGTTGCCTATTCACAAGTTGTCTGAACGACATCTCGTTCGGGACATTCGAAATCACGATCAACTAAGCGTGACGCGTTCTAAGGCTTTGCGCGATCGCATTGCCTCGCCGATATACTCGTAATCCTCAACTTTCGCTCGAATGATTTCCAAGAAAATCCATACACCACTCAGATTCGAGCCATCCGATCTAGTCCTCAATCACGTTCGCATTATGCGCTAAGACATCCTTCGGATTCGTTCGACGAATCGCTAGCGTAGTCGCTCGCGTCGCAACGACGCACTAAGTCGTTCGTACTATTTCCTCGAAATCCAAGTCAATCTTTCGTGTACGCCTAAGCGTTAGTTCGATAGCGTTCCTATCGATAGATACTCTAAGTGTATCTTCTTACCCGACCAAGCGATGCTTGATATCGCTCGCGACTCATTTGCACCAAGGGTCGAGGTGCGCGATGCGCAACACAACTTAGCCAAAAGGCCGTGTGCATAGCCATCCCGTGCGGACTATATTCGAGTTTGCACGCTCAATTGCTAGGATCGATATTGGACTAATTAGGCATGTACACAACTTGCTAAGGTCGACGTAGGACTATTCGGTTACATGTACGACTTTGCTAACATTAGCACATATTTTCTATCGAGTCAAGTTTTGCAACGTTCGGCACAAAGGCCTCCAATGAGTCCGGCAATGGCCTATCGATGCGTTCGAGCAAACGCATGTACGAGCTTTCAAAAATATTTAGACTTATTGTATGGACATGCCGAGGGACATTTGAGAGAGAGCGTACCAACGATAACAACTTGCGGAAGCAACAGAGTTAAAGAATTCAATCGACGGTCCAAGGACGTAAAGCCGTGCTCTGATACCACTATATCACGCCCCGCTCCCGTAGGAGCGATCGTCCTCGCTAAGGCGTGATGCCGCACGAACCTAGATTGCGCTCGTGCAAGGCTAACCATAAGGGCCGATTACAACGGCGGCGACGGGGTCGTCGCACAGAAATCCCAAGCAGAAACATTGAATACATTGTAACGGAATTTAAAGAAGAACACATGAACACAAGACATTCAAAACAATCTCTTTATTGATATTGAGTACAAGATTACATTTGTGGGCGCAAGGCCAATTAAAAGTCTCTCAGGCTCACTTTTCTCTTGTTTACAAGTCACTCTGCTCTCTCTCTTCTCTCGATACAATACTTGAATCCAGCGGAAGCTTCGGAAGGCGATGTCCATACATTATGTCCTGTATAAGTCTTCAGATCATGCGACCGCACGCTTCGACTCGCCAAGGAACTCCATGCCTCGACGCATCCAAGCGAGCTCCGCGCCACGAGCTTCTACCTGTGCCTGCACATAAACACTGTGTGGGTGTCAGTACCACTGTACTGGTGGAGTGAGCTTCTCGCCCACCCATACAAAACCAGCACGTTTCATTTACTTTGTGCAACATAAACCCTTTTTATGATTGTCTTTCTATTCTTGCCTTAGGATCAGTTTTAGGACCGGCGCCTTAGCGCAACTTGTGTATCGGGACCATCCCGTGCTTGTAATGTCAACGTTAGCTCATACTTTGTCTCTAGACCACTCCTCGTGCCAACAACGTTAACCTATCAAGTCGTATTCGCCTTACGGCCATAATCAGAGACGCAACTACACGAAGGACTCCATTTCCTTGTCTCTAGACCTTTCTCGTGCTTGCATTGTCGACGCACCGACTTATACTTATCTTTCGTGCCAAACTCTGGGACGTAACGACTCGGTCGTGCCATAACTCGATTCGTGCTTCAATATCTCCGAGGCAGTGCCTCCTTACTTAGTCTCGCCTACACTTGTGTTGTGACAACGCGGCCGTGCCTCATATTTCGAGGCCGTGCCCAGTAACTCAACGTAACTTCACACAACTTGCCCTACGGCCCTTTTCGACTTAACTCGCAACAGCTCAAGCCTAACTCATGCAACTCTATGCCAACAACTTAACACTCGATGCCACATCTCGTGCCGAAGCACGCCGCCTTCGTTATAGCCAAATCTTAGGCTCAGACATTGTGTCCTTTTAACTTATACATATTCAACTCAATCCAAAGGCACCCACGTGGATTGCCGCCCGTGCCGACACATCTATATGAATGGTCACTGGCATTGACTAGCCATCGTGGACATAGCCTGGTATTCGGGACCCTTGCACCGCAGGTGGCGATCCCCGATGCAAGTCCCCGACCTACCGGTTGCTTCATACCCAGCTCGGCTATAATCTGTTCTTCCTAGGCCGAGTCGGTGCCCATGGCCCAGGGCTGCCGCTCGAAGAACCATCGCCCTTGTCGACAAGTTGTCCATGACCACGCGCCTACGCTAACTTCTAGACTTAACGTAATGCATGGTCTCATCATCATTACTTAGTTCCTTTGCTTTACTCTTTCCTCTTTTCACACTTCTTTTGCAGAGCCCCAAACCAGGGTTGCCTCGGCGACTGAACCACAGTCCCGACATATTTCCTCTCGGCGACTAACCATCGCTTAGACTTAACGTTCTTTGAACTCAGGGAACAGCAACTGCCTATCCTTCCAACTTAACTTGAACATAACGTGTTTCCTTAAGTATCGACCGACCATGGATAACTTTCCACTGAACCAACCGTGGCTCGTGCCTCTAAACCGACTCGTGTTCTACGCAACGCTGTCGCCCAAGGCATACTTCATATGACGGGCCTTGGGGTCGTGGGACTATTTATCTTGACAACCGCAGAATGAGCGGGACAGCACATAGAATAACTTAGGTCGACCGGCATAACTTTGCCTAACTTACTCAAGCCTACAACTTAACCCAAGGGACGAGCAAAGGCTACGCCAAGCCTTGCGGGATAGGATCGTGCATGCTTTAGCAAGCATTTGTGCGGGCGACGCCTATGACTTAGGCTAACTCTCAACTTTTGTACCGCAGACCAACTTTCCTTCTCCCAAGCCACGGGACGAAGGACCGAGTGTCATTTTCAAAGCACGTCGTGCACCAACTCTAAGCCGACCGTGGGACGTTTTTCATGTTCTAACTCAATTCAAACTGTCGGGATTATTCCCTTAGCTATGTGGATGCGTAGCTTTTATTATCAAGCCTAACTTGTGCGAGTTGAAAACACGATTTATTATGTGAAGGCAAAGATGAGGAGAGTTCACCGAAACTACCCCACCTGAGCGATGTCTCCAAGCAAGCCGTTGCAAGGCTAAGACCGAACGCCGTCGACATTTCGATTCCTCCGATTGACTTTGCGGGACGGGGCACTACACATAGCCATACAACACGCATCATACCATATCGACTCGTTGCAACGATGCAACGAACGATTCACGACTTGCTGCACTCCATACAACCAACGACACATAACCATTCTCATAGCCACATAACATGCATCGTCTCATATCTCGATTCGTTGCACTTCGTACAACCAGCAACACGTATCTTTTCGCACTACGTGCGACCAACAATACGTATCTCATTGCACTTCATGCAACCAACATCCCCGTATTCGTTGCACTTCGTGCGACCAACGACTCGCAACTTTGTTGCACTTTGGAAAACCGACGTTTCATAACTCGTTGCACTTCGTGCAACCAACATCCCATAACTCGTTGTACTTCATGTAACCAATACTCTCCGATGGCACTCGGAGGTAGCATGATAGTCACGACATACTTGTGGCAGACGTACTCACTTAATATAGACTTATTGTATGGAACATCCAATGAAGCGTCGAGCAGATCCATGAGCCATGCGGTTGCGGAAACAACTTAGAGTCAACTGAATTCGATAGCAAAGCAACTGAGGGTCAAAGAGATTCGTTCACGGTCCAGAGGATGGAACCGCTCTGATACCAACTTGTCACGTCCCGATCCGAAAAATCGCTCGTCCTCGCTAGATTTCACCCGAATCATCGTCCTCGCTGGGGCATGATGCCGCATGAGCCTGGAGTTGCGCTCGTGCAGGGCAAGATAACAGGTTCACATAGTGTTTATCTCAAATTGATAACATAAGCAGCGGAAGAAAATAAAGTATACAATAAGAATCTTTTTTATTCATAATGAACTGAATGTTACAAGGGCTCTGAATTGCCCAACTTAATATGCCAATTGGCTACAATGCTCATGATCTCTCTAGCTCACAGAGGATTATATTATTCCATACATTATGCCTCTTTATAGCCAACAAGTAGTCTTCGGCCGAACATCTCCATGTCGCAAGTCCGAACGCCTATGCGGTAGCTCCTCTTGAACGCCAAGGACTCCATGCCTCGGCACGTCCAAGCCAAGCTCCGTCTCGAGCCGAACATACATGAACCTGCAGGCTAACTAGTGGGGGATTAGTGCTTTCATTCTCGCTGCACATATCAAGACCCACCCGCACCCAAACCAAACACTAAGTAATTTTAGTGAACATGCAACATTATTGGTGATCTTTCTATTTAGCCTTAGGATCAGTTTCATGGTAATATTCGACATAGCAACTTAATATAATTGTGACCCATATCGTGTTCCTGCAGCAGATACTGTTAGAAATAATCTGAACATAAACATAATGATCGTGCACATCTCCGTCCCATTTTGCCTAGCCTGCAATGGTTACAACTTAACATAAGCAATCATACGATTCACGAAACCAACCAATCGTAAACTTAAACATATGCATAAGGGTAGCAGGCCCTGCGCCTGCACCCAACTCTCATCTCAGCCCACCGGCCCTATCTATATGAAGGTCACGGTATTTCGCACCGTAATGGACTTGGCATCCTTATGTGTAAGCCTATGATCACTTTGATACGTGTTGCGAGCCCAATATCCAAAGGATCCCAAACTTACTGATATCATAGCTTATCACAATATTGGCCAGTCGCAAATCGCCCGAATGATGTGCACCATAAATACTATACATAATTCCCTCCTAGGCCGAACGGTCCCGGTGTCCCGGTCGTAACCGTCCGAGGGAAGCCGCACCCGTGCACGGGCAATCTGAGTCCATTGACCATGCAATACGTGCCATAGCTGTCACCCCCATTTCCTGTATTTCGTATTTATGCTCGTATTTGATTTTGGCACGTATTTTAATTTTCTCGACTTGCGGATTTTGGTTTCTCGTAAATGGGTTTGGACCATGGCTTGGTTTTATTTTGTGAAAGTTGGTTTAGTTTGGTTCATCATGAATGGAACACTTTAACCTACACTCTACCCTCAACACAACACAACCACCCTCATTATATCTCCACCAACTTTTTCTCTCTCCTCTTTACTCTCCATTAATTTCTTCTTCTCCATCTTCTTCCTTCTTCCACACAACTCCCCAACCCCTTAGGCAAGTGCACCTTGCCATCAAATAAGCACCACTTTTTATTTGTCCATTAGCTAGATTAGGCCATGGAGAACAACTTTAGAACTTGACATTTTGTGATTTGGAGCTTTCATTTTTCTAGATCTAGGTTTTGACTATTTTCGGATTTACATGGTTTTGATCTATTTTGGTTGGATTTTTGTGGGTTTTGATGCTTCCATGTGGAAGAGAATTCAATTTTACTCAAGTTAGACCTTTGAAAATCTAGATTTGGTTTTGATTTTACCAAGATATGAAGTTTTGAACCTTAGAGTTCTTGGAGTCTTCTTCTCGGCCTGGAGAAGAAGACAGTAGCCTGCGCTCTTTAGCGCAGGGCTGGATTGCGCAACCCCCTCGGCCAGCACTCTTTAGCGCAGCGCCGACCGCGCAGCTTGCCCCTTGGCGAACTGCGCTCAACCCGAGTGCGCATGGATTCATGCGCAGGCTGCTCATGCGCAGTCTGCTCATGCGCAATCTATCCCTGCGCACTCCACTCATGCGCAATCTGACCCTGCGCCATCCATTCCTGCGCAACCTGATCCAGCGCAATCCATCTGCTGCGCAGCTCACCCTGCGCACTTGGCACCCTGCGCAGTTGGTACCCTGTGCAGCTCACCCTGCGCACTTGGCACCCTGCGCCATCCATTCCTGCGCAACCTGATCCAGCGCAATCCATCTGCTGCGCAGCTCACCCTGCGCACTTGGCACCCTGCGCACTTGGTACCCTGTGCAGCTCACCCTGCACACTTGGCACCCTGCGCAGTTGGTCCCATGCGCAGCTCACCCTGCGCACTTGGCACCCTGCGCAGTTGGTACCCTGCGCAGCTCACCCTGCGCAGTTGGCACCCTGCACAACCTACTTGTCTATGATGAATTTTGTTATTTCTTGATCTTGGCTCTTCTATAGTCCTATTTTATATTAGTATTTTATTAGGTATTTTACGCCCATTTTATATCCTTACGCCTTTTGTCATGAACTTGATTTTACTTAATATGTTTGGAATGTCTATTGGACATGGCATGGTATGACAAGGACCTAGCATAACACGACAGTGACCCGTAGTGGTGCACTCCTGACATGACCAATCTGACATGATAGTGGCCCGTCGTGGCGCACCCCTAACAAGTACCCTGACATGAATTATCTGATAACTTGATAGTGGCCCGTGGCGGCGCACTCTTGACTTGACTTGACTTGTAACTTGACTCGTATAATCAACTTGACACCGTGGGTGTCCCTGCTTGCTTGTTTGTACAATCCACTTGTCTTGTCTTGCATCATGTCTAGGAGGCGACTTCCTGGGTACCACGGCCAGGGACTCGCGCTAAATTGGATTAGGCTAATTATTAGATCAAATTAGAACATGGAGAATTTCCAGTCACAGGCAATCTCGTTATCTGGGCGCTTTAATGGACTTGTAGCTTGCCGACGAGTAGAGCACATTTCCAGCACACTGTCATGTGTTGCACCCTCTAAGTCACCTAAGGGTACATTTGTCTCCCGGGCAATGTACCCACCTATAACTCTCAACCCGCGGAAGGATAACTGGATGGTCTGCAGGGCTTGGGACTGGAAATTTTTACTTGCATCTTGTTAGTAATTAGGCTTGTGATAACCCTAGTTAGTTAAAGTAGTAAGCCGTAGTACTTGCTTGGCCGATTGTGAATGAATGGTGTCCAGCTCTGTCTAAGTCTTGTCTAGCCCCTGTACCTGGAACTCTTGATCATGATTGTTTTACTTATCTTAACGATAAATGAGTAGAGACAGTGAGCTATTCAGGCGAAGGGTTACAACCCCGGTCCTTGTTTGGTTAAGGATTGTAACCTGGCTCCCGGAATGGTTCCACGTCCCTAGTCGTTTATCGCCCTGTGTACTTTATTACTTGTACTTTCCTTTTATTCTTTATGTTCTGATATGCTGGCTTTTGTTCTTATTTGTGGCCTCCTTTGTGGCACTTGCTCTTTCTGGGGTTTGACCCAGCTGGTTTTGTGTGGCCAGATTTCGGAGCAGCTCCCGAGGATCTACCAAGCTTCCAGCCCAATGGTGACAACTAGACGGAACCTGGGCCAAGAGTGGGTTTTCCTTTTTGTTTCACCCACTTATATGTAAAATTATTCTTTTGAGGCGTTTAGCCGACGAGCACCTGTTAGCTCGATGCATATTTACTTACTGTCTGCATACGGGCTGTAAACATGATTAACAAATCCTAGGGTTGATCATGTATGACTGAACTCTTGCTAGTCCTATCATTTTGTACGACTAGCTTCATGATCATCCAATATGTAATATTTGGGACGCCTTATATATATATATTTGATGCTCTAACATCTTGTAACTCTGTTAATTGCTTGAGATTGAGACAATAGGCTTGACCTTAAGAGACTGCTGGCTTGTAGTAAACCCTCATATCTAGACAGCCGTGACCGTATAGTTGAGATGTATTCTATTTCAATATACGTAGCTGGCTGTGTCTGCCCCCGCTCTCCAGTATTCTGGTTCTGGGGCGTGACAATAGCATACAAGTCATACATTCCAACCCATCTCGTGTTCCATAAACATAATCCATAATCTCTATCTCAAGTTCCGACGGCATTATGCCCCAACACATCTGTATTGATGCACGATGCCCAACGACTTAGACTTCTCGTACTTATATTCCACGTGATCCATTCATAAGTTATTCACATAGCCTAGTTCCGTAGTTACTTGGTCGTTTCGTAGCTTCCGTGCACGAGGGCACGCTTAACGCCGTAATCAATGTTCTAGACCTAGTGTTCAATGTTCTCGGAGCCGTGCACGTGGTGTACATCTCAATATTACCTTTCAATGTTCTACCATCAGCACCCTACCGCGACCCGTACACTTGATGCACGTCGCTTCAATTGTTCAATGTTCTATCTTAATGTTCAACACATACTAAGGCACTTAATCGCCGAGCCACGCTCGCTAACTCAATAGCAACTTACGCATACGATGATATGTTTTATTAGATGTGAAGGAGTAGGGAGAGAGAGTCAAGAACCCGTCCACCTTAAGTCGATACGCCTCGTCGTTTCGCCGAGCTGAAGCAGCTCGATTCCATAACTTGGTTGCATAGCTAACTCTCGGACTTAGCCATTCCTTTGAACTACTCGATTGATTTGGCCTATCGCGCCTGTGCCACACTCCGTTGCAAGGCGACGATTTAGTTTTGCAGACACTTTACTGAATAAGGCAAAATGCCGACCTCTTATCGTCCAGCGTAAAAGCATAGCCTGCACACCAGATCAACTAACATCAGCACTTGCTCAAACGAGACTTATCCTTTGCATCGATTCGATTCATAGATTCCTATCGACTCAAAGGTTACCTTTGGCCAACGTAACTCTTGCATCGATTCGCATCGATACCTCATCGGGTCAACGCAACTCTTCGAGTCAACGACTCATCATAATGTACCGTGCGGAGCGGGACATTACACCAGCCGCCCTCGTCCCCCTGCCCCACCCCCCATCTACTCCCCACTCACCCCCCAACCACCCGCATCCCCCTGTCCCTCCCCCCGAGCCACCCGCACCCCCCCAACCACCAACAACCAAAACAGTCGGAGAGAGAGAGAGAGATAGAGAGGGAGGGGGAAAGTCACGTACCGGAGAGGAAGGAGAGTCGCCGGAGAGAGTGAGAGCGCCGGAGGGGGGAGGAGAGAGAGTGAGAGAGTAAAATGGGGAAAAATGAATCGTTGGGGTGGAATATAATTAGAATTTAGCGACGCTAATACTACCGTCGCTAAATTAGTCGCTATTAGCGACGTTAGAGCAACGTTTCGCGCCGACTAACTCATGCAATTAATATACGTCGTTGTTACGTCGCTTATTTCGTCGCTAGTAGCGACTATTAGCGACGTTTCTATAAAACGTCGCTAATGAACACAATTTAGCGACGTTAATCGAACGTCCCTAAATTTATGTCGCCAATTGAGCAGATTTTAGTAGTGACATTTATCAATACATCTTTTACTTAAAATGTGTATTGATAAATATAAAATATAATTGATAAATGTGTTGATGAGAGTATTTATATAAAATAAATATTTATCAAAGTGAACTAATCTTAGAGCATCTCCAACCCTATTGTGACTTTGGAAAAAAGTTAATGCCACATTGGAATGACAAAATTTTATTCAAAAGTTCTTCTCCAATGCAATTGTCAAGTCAATTGTGAAGCTTATGTGGCAAAAATTAAAGAAGACATTGTGAAGTTGATTATCTTGTTCTAGACAATGCTGTTGACAATGTCTTCTCTTCCATGTCATCAATTATGAATAAAAAATATTAGAAAAAAGAAAGAAGATTAGTAGTTGTCTTAAAAGTTGCCTTGGAAGTTGAAAAAAATATTTTTTTATTGTCTTCTCGATACTTTTGCATTGGAGAGAGTTTTTCTATCTCATTGTCTTTTGAGATATAATTTTGCCACATAAACAAGACATTGTCTTGTGGCTCATGCCACATAGGAGCCACCTAAGACTCACAACACTTAACAAGACAATAGGGTTGGAGATGCTCTTAGCATAACAACGACACATGTTATCACATTAATAAATTTATTTTTACATGAGTACACTCAACAACACATTTATCAAAACATTTTTTACTTAAAATATGTATTGATAAATATAAAATGTGAATTGATAAACGTGTTGATGAGAGTATTCATATAAAATAAATATTTATCAATGTGTTAACATGTGTCGGTAGAATACATGTTGACAAAACCGTAACAACAAAATCATGAATCATAGTTGATCCAGAAAAAGCTAAAGAGTGGAACAAATAGTTGCCATTAAATTAATTTACGACATAAAATTAGAAGTTTATTGCGAGGATCGATGTACTTTCTAAAAGCCTAGCGTTGGTATTCTTACGAGGTTCAATTGCTCGAAGGATGAAGGAATGATAAGCATGCTTTGTGAGAGAGTAATGATGCATGCTTCTAATTTTAATGGTACTATGTACATAGTGATAATCATTCACATTTGGCGTCCCGAAAATTTCGTGCGGGCATCCCATAATTCATCATACATTATTAATTAATTAATTAATTATAGTAGGTTTGCATATTACGAAGGTTATATTAGGAAATAATCAGTGTTTCAAAATTCGAATCGAAGCTTTCAACCGATTGATCCGTGAATTGGTAGTTTCAGATCATATCAGTGTTCATCCACATTTTAAAAAAATTGATTATAAATAAATATTTTTTATAATAATCAGTGTCCACAAAAAAATAAAAATGGACCATATAGATTAATCCACTAGTTGAACCACTGGTTGAACCGATTTGTCCGATCAAGTATCTTGTTCGGGTCGATGTATGATCCGATTTTTAAAACACTGGAAATAACTTTAGGAAAACTATTAATTCTGAGACAAATATATCACTCCCCCTGAGTTTATGCTTAACCGAACTAAGAGCATCTCCGACCCTATTGTGAGTTAAAAAAAATGATTGCCACATAGGAATGACAAGCTTTTATTTCAAAAATCCTTCTCCAATGCAAATGTAGAATAAATCATGAAGTTGACATGACAATGTAAAGTTTGTTGTCTAGATCTAAACAAATACATTACAATGACTTTATCTCTACATCATCAATTATGCATACAAATATTTATAAAAAAAAAGGAAGAAGTATAGGAGTTATCTTGGAAGTTGGAAAAAATAATTATTGTCTTCTTAATACTTTTACATTGGATAAGATTTGTCTATGACGTTGGCTTTTGTAAATATAATCTTGTCATCTAAAAAATTATTGTCTTGTGTCTCGTACCATCAAAGAGTAACAACACATAACAAGACAATAAGATTAGAGATGCCCTAATTGTTTAGTAAGTTGAAGAGCATATTCCAACACAAACAACCAATCCAACCACTTGAGAAGAGTTTCAAAGTTTGAGAAATTGGGTTTGGCCATAAACTACTAACCACTACTAAGTTTGCTCAAGAATAAATGTCTTCTTCTCACTTGTTGATATCCTATCTAGAAAGCAATCAATCAAGCTAGCACTTGATTAGTAGCCAAGCCACCTACCTTGTTTTCATAAACACAAAAAAAAGTCATCTTTATTAAATTAAAGAGATAATAGACACTTTGTAGTTACCATCATAGCTTTATTATAGTTTACTTTGATGAGCTTTACAAGAGGAGTCCGTCCAAGACTTCCATCTATCGTTTGTTCCTCCTTTAGTTATGTTGGGAGTGGGGCCCGAGGACTCGTGCATTCCGAGGGGGCCCACCAACCCCATGCGGCTGCTCCTCCATGGGCCGGCAAAGCGTGCTCCCATGCTGGTCCTCCTCCTTTCATCTGTCATTTCGAGAGAGTAAAAAAACAAGGAAAGATTTATGAAATGTCCAAAAACTAAAAAAATTTTATGTAAAATCCACCGCTAAAAAAACTTTCATCGCGTGCCCAGAATTAGAGAAACTTATCCAAAGCGGGTTCCAAATGACCCTTTTGCCCTTCCTTTTAATTTATTGGAAACACCCACAAAACTGCTCTTAAAAAAACGTTTCAATACTCCATCTTCTTCCATACGCTGCTCACTTTCGAATCTAGGTTTTCTCCTCAAAAATCTTCAAAAACTCGTCGAAAAATTTCGGAAAGACCGAGACGAACGACAAAAGTGCTAAAACGGAGGTCCAAACATCATTTTTTTGCGAATCTAAAATTTCGGAAGGCCGTCTAACTGTGAAACTGTTACTTTCAGTCTCCTCGACGATACGCTCATTTTGCGACAAACGGGACCTCGTTTCGACCTCCCAGTCAAAAGTTATGGCCCTCCAAAGTTTCAGCTAACCATAAAATGCAGGAGAATGACATTCTCCGTCTTAATTTACACGGAGAATGACCATTCTCCATCTTAATTAGGACGGAGAATGACATTCTCCGTCTTAATTTACACGGAGAATGGTCATTCCAGTGTTAAAACGCAGGAGAATGACCATTCTCCGTGTTAGAAACACGGAGAATGCCATTCTCCGTGTTAAATGAAACGGAGAATGTCATTCTCCGTGTTAAATAAAACGGAGAATGGCATTCTCCGTCCTAATTAAGACGGAGAATGGCCATTCTCCGTGCTAAATTAAACGGAGAATGACCATTCTCCGTCTTAATTAGGACGGAGAATGCCATTCTCCGTGTAATTTATCACGGAGAATGGTCATTCTAGTGTTAAAACGCAGGAGAATGACCATTCTCCGTGTTAGAAACACGGAGAATGACCATTCTCCGTGTTAGAAACACAGAGAATGTCATTCGCCGTGTTAATTAGGACGGAGAATGCCATTCTCCGTCTTAAATAAAACGGAGAATGCCATTCTCCGTCCTAATTAAGACGGAGAATGACATTCTCGGTCCTAATTAAGACGGAAACGGAGAATGGCATTCTCCGTCTTAAATAAGACGGAGAATGCCATTCTCCGTCCTAATTAAGACGGAGAATGGTCATTTCCAGTGTTAAAACGTGTAATTTAGTTTTTTCAGGAATAAAGAGTTTCGTTCTTCTTTCAAAGCGATGATAATTCTTATGGAAAAGAAGAAGAAAAATCTTCTCTCCACAATTGAAGATCTGAGTTCAAATGTCTCCACGATGAAGATGATGATGATGGTGATGATGATGACGAGCGATGATCTGAGTTCGACTGAAGAAAAACACACTAACTACGAACGATCTTTGCGATCTCTGCTGAATATGAGAGCAATAGAATTCAGATTTCCCGTGAAGAAGAAGAAGACGAAAATCGCAATCCAGATCTGAGTTTTTTGAATTCAAATACATATAGATGACAAATTCGCGCGGAGGGGTAGCTTCGGTATTATAAAAATAGCAGTTTCTAGCGGGTGGCATCTAAAAGGGAATCTTGGAATATTTAACGTGAAAATACTTAATTCTGGATATTTCATAAAACTTATCCAGCGGGTGGGCATTTCATAAAAGTCCACCCCGAAATTGGGTTTCTCAGCAATTTCCAGAAAAAACAAACTAACATTTGATTGGAAAGAAAAGAATATTTCTCTATGAAATAAACAAAGGGTTATTTAATTGATAGAGCGTTATATAATAGTTAAAATTAGGATTTGAATTTCGAAAAATAATCGACGTTATAATGTGGATTTTTAAATTATTGTTCATTTGTCTACATAAATAGTAATTTGAAAATCCAAATTCTAACACCAATAATTTTCTAGACTCAAATCTTAATATACACTACGATATGAGATCATATTACTAAATAATCCATAAATAAATGACAAGGGTTTAGGTCAATGTTTTAAAAATCGAACCAGACCGGCCGGTTCAACCGGTTCACCGTGAACCGGTTGTTTTTTCGGTCTGGTTCAGTATTGATCCGGTACTTTTTAAAAATTAGTATTTTTGTAAAAAAAATTAATATCCACACAGTCGACCCATCCGTGTAGGGAAAAACACAAGCATGTATCAACTTAGGCCTAGTTTGGTTCGCGGAAGGGAAAGGAAATCGATTCATTGGCATTTTATTTCCTTTGAAAAATTATAATTTTCATTTATTTTTTTTCCGATGTTTAGAAATGCTAATAAATTTGGAAAGGAAAGTAAATACTTCAATATGAAAAAGTGATTACTTGCTTGGATTGATGGAAATATTTTCTCTCATAATTTTTCTTCTATTGGAAATCACTTTCTTTTCCTCCTCAATTCTCTTGGCACCCAAACATAAAAAAGTAATCAATTTCATTTTTCAATCTGGTGATTTCGTGAACCAAACGAGGCCTTATAAATTAAATGGTCAGGAAATTAGGCTCCGTCGTCAAATTGAATCCAACCTAGCTAGGGAACTTAATGACTCCCCTATCCCTCTACGGTGTAAGCTAGAATTGTTTTGATATTATAATAATAATAATAATAATAATAATAATAATAGTTATTATTATTATTTAGGAATAAAAGAAGTTGGGCTAAGTCTATCCACATGCAACTATCATGTGATCATAATGTTCTCATGTAAAATATGTAAACTAGTATATACCATCTCTATTTTAAAAACTAAAAATAAAATCTCAGACTAAGATATATTTTCACTATTTTAACCGAAATTTTGAAACTTCGTCCAAAAAGTGATAGTATTTTTCAGTTTTATAAAATAGTAAAATATATACTTAGTTTTTTTTACATCTTGAATGAAAATATTTGCTAAAATATTTTTTATTATTTTCATAGATTTATTAACATGTGTAATACTTAATTTGTATCAATCTAGTGTGAGCTTTGAAAAGAGGGTGACAGAATTTCCTTCCATCTCTAGCTATGGCCTTTCTAAGTACCAGAAGGACAAAGAAAAGCCACACATACTTCCGTCCCACAAACAAAGAGCAAGGGACCTGTATTATTGCACCAATAATGCACATATGTCCCCACGTATCACTTCACTTTTTTTATTATTAGAAAGTAGTAAGACTGTATTTGATTAGACTTTTTTTTCATGAAAAATATTTTCATTACAATTTTTTTCCTTTAATGGAATATAAGAATAGAAGAATTAGGACTAAGGGTGCATTTGATTAAAATATGAAAAATATGTAAAAATAAATAAATTAATGGAAAAAATTTTACGGAATTAATTTGGATGTTTGATTGTCGTTATTTTCATGAAAATTAGTTATTTTCCATAAAAAAATAATATTTTCCTATGTGCTGGGTCGGTTTTATTTTTCACCATTTTGAAGAAAAATATAGAAACGATAGATTCTTGAAAAATAATTCCATGAAAAAATACGCTATAACACTATAATTGGTGAAAAATTTATGATGGAAATATTTTTCAATGAAAAAAAAAGCTCAATCAAACACAACCGAAATTATCCTAAGAATATCTTAACTATAACATTCGGATATTTTTGGCACCTTAATTTTCTTCTATTAGATTTTGTTATACAAATTTTATAAATTGGCCTTTTGAAGCACATCGAGACCATTTCAAAAACATATCTTATAGTACAAAAGTGAAATTTAAGTACTTGTATTGTTAGATATCTTTTTGAAGTCATCCTGATGTGTTTCAAAATTGACGAAAGCTGATTCAAAGGAGTAATTATAAAGTTGGAATGTCAAAATAGAATAATAGAAAATTAAGGTATAAAAAATGTTCGAACGCTATAGTTGGGATTAGGGGTGTGCATCGGTCGGTGGTCGACCTATTTGGTCCCAACCGAAGGCGGACCGAAGTTAATCGGTTTGAACATAAACAAAACCGAACCAAACCAACCAAATGGTCGGTTCGGTTTTAAAACCGACCGACTTGGTTCGGTTTGGATCGGTTCGACTTGGTCGGTTTTGATCACATAAAAAATTGGACTGTATATTTTTTTTCTTTTGTAAAACCTCAGTCAACTTCCACTTTGCAACAGTAAATACAATTCAGTAGCTTCAATTCAACTTGCGCTTTGCAGGTGGAGAAAAATATCAATTATACATAAAAAATCATATACATTCAATCAAAAGCCCCTTTCATGTGCACATGAGCAATTATAAAAGAATAGGAGCCGCCAGCACTCCTCTTTGAGACTAGAGAGAGAGATCTTTCAACTTTAACTTGATAAATGATTGTGATGTGAATAAATGAACCAAACCTGTATAATACAACCCAATGAGCCCATACCCAACCGACCAACCCTAATTATTTAACAAGGATTTGGTTCAGTTCGGTTCGATTTAGACGATTTTTGGCATAACCAAACCGTGAACCGAACCGAAACGGTTGGTTTTGAAAAAATTGAAGCCGAACCATCGGTTCGATTTAAAACCAATCGGTTCAGTTTGACTTGGTTCGATTTGATCGATTTGACTTAATTGTGCACAGTAGGATACCATTATATTATTTGGCCAAGAATTAGGCCAATGGTAAATTTTAGTTGTCAAAACTGAAGTCCACTTGACATGATTTGCTAACACATTTGCCTTTTAGAATTGTTTTTATACCTATCTGTATATACAACAAGAACAAAATTTTGAGATGGACAATTTGAATCATTTTCTTCCCTTAAACTTTGTTAAGTTATTTATTCATCAAGTCATTTGCGTTATGGTTGATAAGGGTGAAGGCACCAACTATATTCCTTTGTGCCTTAGATAATGTTTGGGAAGGAAAAAAAATTGGAAGAAAGGGAAAAAAAAAAAAAAAGGGAGAAAAATTGAATGTGACGGTATTTGATAACATGAGAAAAAAAATAGGGAAGGAGAATTTAAACCAAAAAAGTAAGTGGGTACCACTCAAAAAAAAGATTTCTAAGTGGAAGGAAATTGAGAGAGATGAGAGGATATTAGAAGAAATTATCCTGCTACCCCTAAAAAAAATAATAATAAATTATGATTTGAGAATACCAAGGACTAAATAAGAATTATATCTCCATCCAATTTATTTTTTCTACTTTTTGTTCATCCAAAAAAAAAAACTTTATCTTTATTTCACCTCCTTTTTTTTTACTTCCCACAAAAGTTTTCAAACACAGTATTAGTATTCACTGATTTGTGATAATGATGACAAAATATGAAAGAAGGCTTCTGGAAAAATGGAAATGCTAAGAGACAGATGGTACAATAAAGATTAGAGAAAAAGGCAAACTAATAAACATTTATGAGTTCTCCTGTTGGTATGCAATAAACTTTCTATAAAGATTTAAGCAGAAAAAGTAAATGGGTTCCACTTAAAAATTTTCTTTCAAAAGTGAAAGAAAATTGAGAGAGATGAAAGGAGGAGCAGATCTGATGTCTCATTTCATTTTGTTCATTTATGTTCTTCTCTCTATTACATGTGGATCATGAAAGTAGATATATGGATGGTGGCCCACATATAAAAGGAAGGGATACAAAATTGGACAGAATTAAATAGAACAACAGATCTGCTCCCCGATGGATATTAAAAGAAATTACCCTACTACCAATAAAAATAAAATAAATTGTGATTTGAGAATATCAAGGACTAAGTAGTAACATATTTCCATCAAAAAAAAAAAATCCTACTTTTTGTTCATCCAAACAAATGAAAAAAAATTACTTTTATTTGAACCCCCTTTTTGTTTTCTTACCACAAAACTTTTCAAACACGGTATTAGTATTCACTGATTTGTGATAAGTAAGCAAAAAATACGAAAGAAGGCTTCTTGTTCTTGGAGAAAAAAAGAAAAGAAAAAGAAATGATAAGGGACGGATGGGACAGTAAAGATTAGAAAACGACAAACTAAATGTTTCTGAGTTCTCCAATTGGTAGGCAATAAACTTTCTATAAAGATTTTGGCAAAATTGTAAAAATGGTATGCTTCCCACTAAAGTTATTTTGTTTCAGCAGTATTCTGAAATAATTGTCCACAGATGTGGACACATGATTCTCACTTATAGCTCAGCTCAGCTCAACTCATTGAAGTACATCTGATATGTTAGTGCATGCATCTGTAGATATATCGACAGGTATGCATTCACGCTCCTCTATATAAAGGAGGCGACAAGCACAGAAGTCCTTTTTAAAGATTCAATTTTCTGTACGCGAAAGAAATTGTCGTTGTCAAAATATATAGTGACGCTCTAATTTATATATCATACACACAGGGCGGCTCAGAGATAAATTAGATAAGATTTCGGACTTGGATAACCTCCTCTCTTAGGGCAACCCTCATGATCAGCATGATCCTACAAGAGGTCGAAATTACGGACGCCCCTCCACGATCGGACTAAAATAAGGATTGAGAGGCAAACGAAATTAGTTCCGGATAGAGTAATCCAACTGGCCGGGCCGGCCTTGATCATACACGCACACCTCCCCCACCATCTATCAAGATGTACATCCTTATTAGCACACACGTAACACATGCATACAAGTGTAAGTGTAGGGACAGAGAGGAAGTAGTTATTATATGTGGCGAGACAACAACTACTGGTGCCGATCATAGAATTTCCATGTGAAGTGTCGTTGCAGGTTTGGCTCTCATCTGTTTGCTTCTTTCTTTCTTTCTTTCTTTCTTTTTGAGTTTGTCATTAAGTAGTGCCCTATAATTTTTGAATAACTAACTGGAGAGGATAACTGCTGAAGTGGGGACTCTCTTTTCCTTAGTTTAATATTATATAAATATTTGTAGCTAGCTACCTCTCGATCGCTATAGGATGGCATCTTTCTTTCTTTCCTCAGCCTCATATATATGCATGCTTCGACTGACTGCGATCGATGGAGCCTAATAAAATAATATGATGGGTGGGAGTCTGTCGAGAGAATCTTTTGATGCCACGTTAGTAATTGGGAATATAAGGGGGAGCCTAGGTGCTTGTTTTGTCAGCTGAGGAAACTAAGCTCCAAATTGAGATAGAGGAGGAGGAGGAGAGTACTTGTTTCTTTGCACTCGGTGCTAAACAAGACTGCCCATAAATTCATAGTAAGTCTTCTCTAACTGTCCACTACTAAGAGAATACTAATCTATTCTTTATTGGGTTTTGATTTCAAGAAGAGTGTGTTGGAGAAAGGTTTAAGGTTTTGTTATTAGAACTTATGTGAGTTAATATATATATGTTGAAGGTATTTAAGCTGCTAGCTAGTCTTGCTTGAATCTTCAAGAGCCAAAAATGTTTCTTCTAGTTATATGCCAATATCCAAATATAAATTTCATGAGCAAACAACACATAATCATGGTGGCTCTTGTTATTTTCCTAACGACTGTAAGTGTCTTGTAGTATATGCATGGGTAAAACTTAATTTAATCCTTTCTTGTTTTTTTTTAACACCTAGTTACAACTTAACTTGCTGAATTATATATGTTCCAAGAAAATGGTGTTGAAATATAATTACTTGAAACATGACTCGCTAGCTATTATGAAGGTAAATTGTTCGCTAAAAACTGGTCATATATATTCCTGAGATGTATCCATGCATGCGGTTGATGCTTAACTTGAATCAAGAAATCAGGAGAGCTACAAGTCCTTTGTGATAAAAGAACCAAATTATTGTTAAGTAGACAAACAAATTTAAAAGGACCTTTCACTAAAAAAAATACTGGTTCTTACTTTGTATGTATCCCTTTGAAATTGTGGTGCCATTGTCACTGATGCAAAATACTCTATGTGCAGAAGTAGAACGTTGAAGGACAGATATTTCAGCTTTCTTGTAACGACTTTGCAATCTCAGGATTAATTCCTTCATGGGGAGATACCTGGAACAGTATGAGAAAGAAAACATGAGGACGGCCATGCTAAGGCAAGAAGAGACTTTCACACATCAGGTTAGGTTGCATTTACAAGAAAAGAAGGCCAAAAAAAGAAACTTTGTCCATCCTAATATGAGTGTTCTTCTCCTTTTTTTATTTTATCATTCTGCTTCCATAAATCTCTCCTTTTGGAAGCACTTCCTGATGTCTCTGGAAATTGGTGAGCACATGATAGGAAGTGCTTTTACAAGCAAGCAGGATGTGAGAGTAGGATCCAGCATGTTATATTTATCTATAAAATCATCTAGTTACTTTTTGTATTGGGCATCATGGAAATTTGCCTAGAATTAGGTTCATGTCTACCATATTTTTATCTTAAAAAAAACCTCCAAATTGATCCCGTGTCCAACCGTATCATAACACGACCTACACATATCTATTTGAAATATAGAAGAACTTCGGGTTCACCATCACATGTATGGATAAATATGGCAGGTTGCATTGTAGGAAATTAAGAAAGCCAGTTTGATTTACATAGATACTAAAAGTTTTTATCTGCATGAATTTATGTAGGTCCATGAACTCCATCGTCTTTACCGAGTTCAGAAGGTACTGGTGAACGACATGAAGGCAGAGATTAGGAAACAGAGGAAACCTTCGAATTCCGGAACCAGGACCGAAAGATGGAACACGGACAACGAGATGGCTTCGCAACAACCTTGCTATAGTACTTGCCAAGACCAGACTAGGTTCGGTCAGACTCTCAATCTTGATATTCCAGCAGAAGAGTACATTGGAAAGGATGACAGAGATGTTGATGACTATAGTGACCTCGAGCTTACTCTGGCCACGGGAAGTAAGAGCAGAAGGAAGGAGGAGAACTCTTTTACTTCAGACTCTAGAGTGAGCTTCTCGTCGTCCTCCGAGTCTGGTGCCACCAAGATGAAGTCGAATGGCAACGACTGGGGGCTATTCCAGGTTCCAGACGTGAATAGGGGTAGTTATCAGAAAGAGAGGGTGACGCAACCTCCTTGGCTCTTCCATCGTCTTAGTTTGAACATGACATGAGAGGCTGCCGAAGTCGCCATAATTCTGTTCGTCCTGACTGTAAAAAAAAGAATCTGAAGGTTTAGCTAGTGTCTGTGATGCTAATTACTAATATATGACTCTGTTTGTGCTGCAATTAAATTTTTTTCCCAAAAGACTACTGATTTCTGATATTGTCAGCTACTATCAATCAGACAACAAGAACACTGCAAAAATAAGTAACTAAGACATCTAATAATAAGAAGATTGAGCACATCGATCAACTTTTGTGTCGTCTATTATGCATGAATATCATTTATTGGAGGGTTTAAAATTTGCACAACGAAATTAAAACTCACATCATTAACCTGAAGCAGTGTTAAACAAATTTGCTATTTTAATCTAAGCCCTCAGTGTAATATGTCTAGTCGTTTGAGGAAAAAACTGATTTGGAGAGTGTTGGAAAAGTGAATGTATATTTGAAATAATAATAATAATAATAATAATAAGTGTTTTCTTACAACAAATCTATTGAAAATGTGTACGAATCTATTGGAAATGTGTGTCATTTTTATTGTGTCTCTTTATCATCTATAAAAGCATAAGTGTTTGAATAATTCACTCACTCAATTCATCCATCAAACATTAAGTCTAAGAAAGAGAGAGAGAGGGACTACCAACATTGCTTCGTCCAGTTACTCTGGTGTGAAGTGTTGCTACCGAAGGAGAAGAACCGTTGTATCCTGGGAGACTAATCGTCATTAAACCCTAAGCACCAGTGAGGGACGAATATTGTCCTAAGGACATTGAACCAAGTTCAAGCCTCGGTCTCGGTCAGATTATTTATTTATTTATATTCTATTCTATTATTCTGTCTCTTAAATACATAGTTGGAATTATTTTATACTAACAGAGAGAGCATGAAAAAAACAAATAATATATGACTAAGATGTTGTCAGGTTGTCAGCTCAAGTGAAGGAATGAACAGTGTGACCAATTTGGAGAGGACGTACGAAAGTTGATATGCACGCGCAGATAGTAAAGTTAGGTATCCGCAACTGATGGGTAAGGCTGCACACATCTTGACATCCTATACCCTATGAGATTCCGTGCGCACTTTGCACTTCCCAAAACAGTTCTGTTAAAGATAATGTTACTCATCCACTTCTTTCTACCAACAATTATGGAGCATGAGAACAATACTATATATCTATATCCTCACATCCTTTTTGGATAATAAGAATATTGTGTTAAAGAATGAGAGGACGGTGACTGATAGCTTTGGCAAATGTTTATAATTTTGTAGAAGGCCAACAAACTCATTACGTATAGACCTATAACCATATCTGATACCACTTTGGCCTTCAAAAAGATTATCAAGTTTTCGAACCTATACCTTTCCATAAAGTATTGACTGACAATAGAATGTGAGGATCAATGCTGAAAATTTTCACTCACTTCCACGAGTCTACATTTATGTTCCAACTCCAAAGTCATAAAACTGGCAAAAACACACAAATATAACTGGTAACATTATAATTCTGATCATCATCATCATCATCGTTGTCCAAGCATTCTCCCATCACAATGGGGTTGACTATGAAATAAAATTCGGAATACAGAAATTACGAATTCGAACTACTCTATATAGCAGAAACTAATGGCACAGAGATCTGGAGTAAAAAATTCTTATGTATACCCAATATTCAAAGATACCAATAAAAATGCGAGTAGCATAAAGAAATTGCGGGTGAGAAACATCTTAGACGATGCACACCCACAGAGAAAAGATGAGAAATAGAATTGGTAGGTTGTCAGAAGATCAGTGCGTTGGTCAAGAATATTACAGTTTCTATTTTCTAAGCTGATTTTGGCAGTGTTCAACTATCTGAAGGAAGATCGAAATGATAATTATATATTTATTTCCTATTATGAGATGAATTTATGTTTCATTTTATATTACTCTTCCTTAAGATTGTTAAAATAAACAAGATAGATCTTCCCCAGTAATCTTACGTTGGCTGCCAGTTATTGAAACTTCTAGTTAGTACATATACTTCCTCTCATAATGCTAAATGCATGTAGACATTGCTTGCTGATTATTGATGTTAGGTTACTAGTTAGGTAATTGTCATCCCAAACATCGATGACCTTCTTGTTTCAACCTTAGTCTGCATTACTTTTCCTTTTCTAGAAGGAAGCAAGGTTATATCCAACAATCTATGACCTGTAAATTTCTCAAAATAAATCTTATGAAATCATATGAACTTTGGGGACAGCTAGGTCAAGGAGATCGACCTACTTAAGTCTTTGATTGTCACTAGTATAGTAATAATGTTCAGACAAATTTGGATAATATGCAGACGAGAAGAGTTTGCTTTATCAGAAAAATTCTCGCTATTCAGACAGAACGGATTCTTTCATTAGTTGATTGAATACTAACAACATTCCTGTAGAAGAATATTCTCTCAATTTCTTGTGCTTCTATTCCTGAACTCCTTAGGTCTTCACATCACATGACTATGGCCTTACGGTGTTTTTGTTTGCTGTTTCCTAAGATTTGAGAGAAAAAAAAATGGGTACGTAAGATATTAAGATATGCTATAAACTGAAGATCAAGTCAAAGTTGGTAACCCAATCAGTTCGAAGAGTGACAAAGAGTAGGTAGGTCCAGGTGACACACTCAATAGCCTTATCCTCTTCCCTTGGTGGTACATCAACGCTGCTGCGGGCACATGCTGATCGAAGGGCACTCCTCCTATACAAGCTATCTGTATCAAACCCATACATGACTTGGAAAGTATTGTGCTCTGATTTCCTAGTGCTGCCAAGTTAGCAGTCCACATGCAGGGCCGGCCTAGGGGTAAGTCTGACAAGACTTCGGTTTTGGGCAACCCCTCTCTGGTAGCGCAACTCTCTAAGCTTAGCATGATCCTAGAAAAGGTTGGGGTCGCGGATGATACCCTAGGACCGGTCCATACTAAGGGTCAAGGGACAACCAAAATTACCTCTGGATAGGGCAACCTAAATCGCCGGGCCGGCCCTGCCAGCATGCCCCATGAGTTGGTTGCTTTCAGCTTCACCCTTTATTCTTCAATCTCCACTTTAAGGAGCTGTTTGGTAACACTGAATTGGGCTTCGAATTCTACTGTTCATTGTAAAGAGGGTTGGAAGTGGACTTCGGGTGTTTGGTTGGGAGAGGGAAGAGGGAAAGGAACTGGCACTGCCAGTTCCTGTCGGCGGAAGAGGGTGGGAAGAGGATGGGTTATTTCATGGGAACCACATCCGGAGTTGGCAGCCGGATGTGGGTGGGAGTTTGTTTTTTTTTTTTCCAATTTTTTTTTTACTTTTCCTTCAAAAAAAAAAAATCTTAATTAGTTGTAGATTTTATTTTTTTGGTAACAACCACACTAATTTCTTGCTAATTAATATAATTAATGTAATTAATAGTTTTGCTAACAGTAATTTTAATATTTTTTTGCTAACAGCCGCATTATTGACAAGTTTAATAGTAGTATAATTAATGTAAATAGTTTTTTTTGCTAACAGGCACACTAATTTTTTTGCTAACAGCTGCACTAAATTTTTTTAAAATGGAAAGAATAGTTAGATCATTAATATAATCAATGTAATTAACAGTTGATAAATTTTGAGTTGATAAATTTTTAATTAGTTACTAATTAATTATCTTAATTTATTAAACAAATTATTTAATTTATTACATTGTATTGTGAATTAATCATAATTTACTATTATTATAAAATACTCTTCCACTTTTTACTTTTCACTTCCTATCTCAACCAAACACATTTATCTAATTTTTATTTCCCACTTTCCACTTTCCTATTCCAACCAAACACATTTGTCCCCTACTAGGGGGACAAGAAAGTGAATAGATTCCTATCACTCTTTCCCACATGAAAGTCTAAATCCATATTTTCCTACACTTACGGTTTACCAAACGGCCCTTATGGTAAACTTAGATAGAGGCGATAAGATGAGCACAAAAGAAAAGAATCGACTATTGGTTGGTTGTCCAGCTTAAGATGGATTGGTAATGCAAAAGTACAACCAGCCAAGTGAATGCAGTTCAGTCAAAGCATAATCTCTCTGAAATAACAGCCAATTTACCAACAATATCATGGGATGGACGTGAATCCCTGTCTGTACTTATTATCTTCATTGGATCTTCGGCTCCAAAAAGGTTAATTCCGTCCAGTTTGGCAATTTTTATGTGTCTAAATGGCTCGGGTCTTCATCTTCAGTGAAATTCAATTTAAGCAGTTTGAAAACAAAGGACAACAAAGAATCTAGAGGTAGAAAGCTCGAGATTAACAGATTTGAAGAATCTAGTCACGAAGAAAGATGTGGTCCTCAGAATGATATAATTGCTAATGGTGAGTTGATACTGGTTGATAATTGAATTTTGGAAGGGTATGTTGTGTCACCCAATGACCCAAGTAGTGCTAAAAACTGATACTACTCCATACTAATTTGTCGGACCACACTATTAGTTGGAACTCGAACAGAAACATCATCCTTCTCATCATTCGGAGCAAAGTCAGGAGTCCATAATTTTGGCAGCAAACAATTTTCTCCAGCTGATAATTAAATAGAAAATGGCTTGTGGGTTGTATCATATATGACAAAAACAATTTTACAACAGAAATCATTTAACACAAGTCATCTCCAATGCTAATATCTTGTTAAAAAAAAATTCGCCACACGTTCCAATCTTTTTTAGTATTTTAAATTAGAATATTTTAATGTTAAATGTTGACGTGCCTGTAAAATTGAATATCTATTCATAGACATCTTGCTTCGCATTGTCTTTCGAAAATCATGGCCTAGTCAAAAAAAATAAATAAATAAGACTGCATTGGGTACCATTTTTTTGTGTATTTGTCTTACGTGGCACTATTTGGCACTCCGGTTATATAGAAGGATCGAGGAAAGATGAGAAGCAATTGCTGCCAAGGGAGCATACCAGTGTTTTAACCAGAAACTGCTTTAGAGATTGATGGCCATTGCCTCAGCCAAAACTGACAGGAGAGGACCCTTCACAAGATCAGCCCCACATGGTTAGATAGCACATAATGAGGGTGCAATAGAAGAAGATCCAAGAATATATTGAATGATAATTAACATGAACCCACAAAAAAAGGCATCCAAAATGAGTTTCCTAATTTGCAATGCCCCTTTTTATAGCAGGGAAATATTCAAACTGGCTCTAGGCCAGTTCATTAAGTTTCATACAACCAATAACTTGTAAACATCTTGTTTTACAAATGGCCAAAATATTTGAGGCTCTTTCTATCCGATATGACCTAATCTGGAAGTATTTAGCATACCATATCCTTTTTGCGCCAAATGTGGTAGCTGACAAACAATTTGAATGGCACCCGGTTTAGAGTTTCATGAGTAAGTCGAACAATGTAGCAAATGTCAGTCAGGAGGTGATTTGTGCCAAGCTTGCTTTCTGTAAACTTGCCATGTATGTGATGTAAATAGTCCATAGGTAAGAGAAGGAATTGCTGACTAAAGGCTGCAAACAGAAAAGAAATTTCAAATTAATTGATGATGCATAAATAACCTTACTTATATAATAATAAGTTAAAGAAAAATGATAGTGGGCTTCTGCCAGTTTGCAACTCTGCTGCCATTAATCCATGCAGCACTAAAATTAGGATAGTAGTTTCAATTGATTTAAACTGTCGGCTCTCCTGATATTTAGTCCTATTTGGAGCAATGGGAACAGAATTGTAAACTACGAAATGCATGTTGTCATTTCTCTAACGCCTGGTTTGGGATTGCTGCTGCTTTTCAAAAAGTAGCAGCAGAAGCAGCTTTGAAAGTAAATTTCTACTGGCTTTTCAAAAGCTTCTTCATCAGCTGATGTTATCAAACAGCTATTGAGACTGCTTCTCAAAAAAGAAAAGCAGAAGCAGCCATGATAAGCAATTCCAAAACCATACTAAGTCTCCATGGAATGATCATATCTGGAACAGTACCTGTAGGCGAACAGGAATGAATTTGAATGTAATAAAATCACACACGGGCCAGTAAACAAGGCCGCTTTTAATTGTAGGAATAAAGTCTCTCTTCAACCTGGCAAAAATTTCAGCACTGGTTTCACCTGAAGATGACAGAAGAAATTAGTATATAAATTCTTCCAGGTGGTCGAAACAAAAAAGCAGTATCAGTTGCCTCCAATTGATCGTGATGTGGATTGAATAAAAATAATTAAACTTTACAAATCACAAAGGAAGAAGAAATAACACAGGTCCACTATTAAGTTCAAAGTCTTAAGAGCATCTAGAAATCAAATTGAAAGGAAGAGAACTGATACACCCCTGACACCAGCCTTTGAATTAAGAAACTTAATCAATGTCTCTATCAGTGTGGTTTCCACACAAGGAACTGCTGTGAATGGTTTGGTAAATAAAATTGTAAAAAGGACTATGTCCAGTTATTATATGATTAGACAATAATTATGGTCATAAAGGTATGAGCGACGAGCTCAAAAGATACTTCAAATTGTCCGGTCATGTTTCTAGACACGACTTACGTAAACATTATGTCCATACTATACCTCCTCCTACTCAGAACTCTCTCTTCAACTGTTAAAGAACTAATTTTGTCCTGAACATTGATAAATGGCAGTTGATTGAGATAGTAAAATTGTATAGAGTAGTCTTCATACTATTTGGGGTTTTATAGTATATGCTAGTATCTTACTTGTGGCAACCCTAAATTCCCTTCAAACGAATCTGGAATAAGTGACTTTATTAACTAAGACCTGCTACTATCAGTAACAATAAGTATATAATATGAATTTCAAACTATGATAATTTAAGATGAATTTCCAGATGCAGTTAGTCTTGAATCCAATTCTTCGACTTGATGTATGGAGGACCCAGGAGGGACTACGCTGATGGCCCTAGTGGTCGCTATCATCCTTATACAAGGTAGAGACTCTCCTCTCATCTTCTGAGCTCTCTCATCCATGTACAACGCTCAGGTAGAATTATTATTTTTTGGGAGTGTATTGCTGTTGGATTTGTACGCGGTTTTCTTTGGAGTGTATTGCTGTTGGATATTATAAGTTGGATTAAATGCTTCAATTTCGTAAAGTATCCTTTGGCATTGTATTTTTTGTTTCAGTATGTTATGTCATATGAATCTATAGTTTAGCTGTTTGTTTTACAGAGATGCTGTATCAGCTACTGTTATTGAATTTGTACTGTTTTCTCATCATTAGCTAGAATAGCACAACAGTTAAAGATCTGTTATTAAATAATACTGAATAAAAATAACTACCAGTTTTAAAGTCCAAGATAAAGAAACGACTAAGAATGAGTAGCAAGTCTCTCTCAGTCCAATTCTGACTCATCAAATATCGTGATAGTATGCACCTGTCAACCTATACAGGATGCCTGGCCACTTGTATCAACAACAAAGCCTTTACCAAAAACTTTGGGGTTGGCTAATCCTCCTTTTCAATATTGCCAAGCTAATGATCATGACCTTTCTTAACATTAACAAATACCATGTCCTTCACTCTGTTCCGAAAGCCTCAAGCGAGGTTGACTTAGGCCTAACACCTAGTTCCTGCAACTGCTTTAACTAAAATCGTATCACTTCTAACTCATACATCTATTAATCTCCATTTCACATACTCCTAACTCAAACATCTATTAATCTCCATTTCACATGTCTAAACCACCTCATTAAAATCCTCTCATCTCTTTAACAATTGACACTACACCCATAGAGATTCCTATTTCTTATCCTATCTTTTAGTCTATTCCCACTTGCTCATCTGCAGCATTCTCAGCTAGAGTATTCACATTACCTGAACAGATTTTCTTAATTGTCCAAAATTGTGATTCCATAAAAAACACAGCAAGTTTTATAGTTGTCTGTCATATAAAATTCTCTTTCAACCTCAACTATTCAACGACCAAAAAGGAATCTAGAAGCAGATTTTATATATATATATATATATATATATATAACAAATGTTCAGTTTTTTTGTATTCAAAATGTGATCGAAGTTGGAACTATCATGTATCTACAAGACTACATGTCATAAGAACTACTCGATATATACATCAACATTTAGCAGCATAGCAGAAGTCTAATTAAGATGATAAGGGCTCTTTATGTCTAAATCTTTACGACAATGCTTACAAATATTAAACAGTTCAAAAGCTTTGTTGTAATGAAATATGCATCATGAATTGCTTTAGTATTGTGTATCATATTGTATTGGGGAAGTTTGTCCCTATGCAAGTAGATACAAAAATTAAATAATCATCCACAAATCACAAATATATTGATAAATGTAATCATTCCTTGAAGGAAGAGGATTTATTAATTTATTACGTAATATTTTAGGGCTTTTTCACTCAAAATTTTAAGGGTAGAAGCAAAAAAACAGAACTGTTTAACATGCCATGACAGTTGGTAGAAAAGTTGTGTGTTTTACTTGGAATTGATTTAGTAAAAGTCCCCAAGATTTTTAAGGTGTTTTCTATCATTTCCTTATATCCCATAACTTAGTTGTTAACAACAACTAAATAAGAATTTTAAAGATAAAGCGTAGGGAATTCTTTGCAAATTCATATACACAGACAAGAGAACAATACACCAACAATAACATGGAAATAGGTCTCTGTTTCATTTTGGATACCTAGAGTCATGGTTGATGTCACCGAAACAGACATGGCAAGAGATACGAAGTAAATGTACAAGTTGCAAGAGCTGAAATATGAAGTAAATCCATAAATTGCTGGAGAAAGCCGCGGTAAAGAACTCTGCCAAAGATAGGCTGATAGCAGACTTCTGAAGTGATGATAGTGTTGGGACATTTCTTTCTCAGAATGGACACACATGAATTTCTCTCTTTCTATACAATTAAAATGTCAGTGAAAAGAGTAAAGAACGTGGAACATGTAAATCGCTCTTTATCTGGTACAGAAAACATGAGACAGTCGTGAAAGCTAAACCAAAGAAGTATTATTACACTTCAACATGACAAGGTTTTGTCCTAATTAGGAATTGTTCAACAGAAAATCGTATGAGCTTGGATATGTGATATTCCAAGCAATCAGTTTCTCATTTTATACTTTTACATAGTTTTAAATGTGCATATACAAACTGTGGAGATCAAGGTTTTGTCCTAATTAGGAATTGTTCAACAGAAAATTCGTATGAGCTTGGATATGTGATATTCCAAGCAATCAGTTTCTCATTTTATACTTTTACATAGTTTTAAATGTGCATATACAAACTGTGGAGATCAAATTAGGAGTGAAACTTGTATCATTTTTCAACAATAAGGATAACTGTGCTAACCAATATGACATCGTGCAACATCATCTCTAATTTTACCTTGCAGAGCAGCATTCAAGGAGAAGAAAACCACAGTTATAATAGGCCCATAAACAGCCTGCCCGAGAAACATTTTCTTAACGGTAGTGAGGATGTCCCGCTTTGGTAGGATCCTCGACATAAAGTTGAACCATAAATGCAATGAGGGTCCTGAAATCATCACCCCATAACCAGTCATGCGCAATGTTCTTATGAAATCAAGTGAAGTTGAGAGGTTAAGCGTGATCATCTGCAGGATATCCCCAAAAATTAGTAAAACCTAAAGTGAGCACGATAAGGTTCAAGAATGTAACTATATAGTAAAAAAAAAACAACGCAACTACAAAAATGGATATCTTAGTTATACAGTTATGCTACGAAAGAACTACATACTTCTATATAAATAAAGGAAAAAATAACAAAGAAATATGATCCATACTGTTGGGTTTTTCAACATGAAACTCCAACTCAGTAATTCGTTAAGTTCTACCTTATTGTGGCGCTATTTTTTTCTTTATGAAAAAGGATGAATGCTTGCCAAGTTGTACCACTGGAAAAAGTCTAACGAAAGTGAAAGAGCACTTCATGAACACATAAAAATGACAAGGGAGGTAACATATTAGCTTACAGAACATGATAAAGAGGACAGGCTGGAAAACTCAACTCCCAAATTCTTATTTGCAAGGAAACCTCTTATGGATCAAATACCTTGAAAACTTTCTAACACTAGGAAAGGTTAAAATCTCTAAATTGTTCTTTAGTAAGACAATCACATTTGTGATACGAGGGTGTTATATTAATTGAACTGTTTGAAATGATAAATACAAATTAAGATGAGAAATGCTATCAACTCCAATTTTCTGGGCGGAGAATGGTGAATATCCTGCCCCTAATAACCTCATCATTCCTAATTGCATTTCATAATAATTGATTGCGAAAGGTATCCGGTATATGTATTGACCCTTTCCCCTCGTTGGAAATTGAGTTCAAATTATTGGCGCAGTTGTTGATCCCTCTGTGTGCAGATTTAAAACCAACGACAACAAAGCCACTATCCCAAATACTTGGGCTGGTTGTTTGAATCCTTTTCTTCCATTCAAATCATATTCAAGAGCTATTCGCTTTGTAACGTTAGCAAATAGCATATCCTTCTTTACATCCTCGATGCATTTCCTTACTCGTAACCCTAATTCTAGCATCTCCTTTAATTAAAATTCTATTACTCTTCATGGTGCATCTATTGTCTTATAGAATTTCTGTTTCAACTATTAAGGGATATATATTAGAGATTCCAAATTTCTTGTCTTATATACTCACTATTTCAACTTTAAGGGATATATAATACCAAAGAATCCAAAATTTTCCTCGTGCAAAAATAAAAATGGTGACAATGAGTCGATGACTGTGAATTGCATTTTTCAGGTGTTCTCATTTAGTCTACATACAACGTTGTGATAATAACCAAAGATGTGACAAGCAAACTAGTAACTAAATAACTAAATTGCCATGGTTCAAGACTTCAAGTTTAAACATACTGCTATGAGTTCACAATCAATGAGTCTGGTCATCAGTCATCACCTTCTTCACTAACATGAAACACAAAAGGGCATGAAAGTGGTCCAACGGAAGTAAGGAAACAACATAGGTAACAGTGGAAATCTATGCAACCAAAGAAAAATCTTTTTCAAGTTAAGATCACTATTTATAGGAAAATTTCAAGGACAAAATTGATGGGAAACTTCCTGAAAATTAAAAATTAATGTATCAGAATAGTGAATTTAGTCCCTTTTGTGCGTGTGGATGTGTTGTGGTGTTAACAAAAAGGGGTGCAGAACTAACACACCTCCCTTTCCACCAGGTAAAATCCGGGTACCGGTCAGCAATTTCGGACCAATGTGGGGAAGATACAAATGGATAATTACATACATGACACCTCTAATGAACAAAGTCTACCAAATAATGATTAGTCAAATATATGCATTGTTTCTTGTTACAGCCGCTATTTTGGATCCTAACTACAATATTCCTTTACAGAAATTTGATTGCATCACAGGGGGATAGGGCTGCAAACGAGCCAAGCTTTTGTAAGCTTGAGCTTGGCTTGACTAGAATTAATCGAGCTCAAGCTCGAGTTCGAGCTTGATAAAATTTTTAGTTTAGAGCTTGAGCTTGGCTCGAGCTTGTTTATATTAAGCTTGAGCTTGGCTTGGTTTGAGCTTGAGCTTGGCTTGATAAGGAAGCTTGATAAACAAGCTTGATTTCAAGCTCTCTCAACTTTATTTGAAGCTCATTAAGCTTGATTCAAGCTTAACGAGCTCGATTTCAGTTTAGTTAGGTTTGAATTCAAGTACCTGTAATATTAACATTTTTTTGTAAGAAATAACTAAAAAGTTCCTTAATATTAATTATTAAGGACATATAAATATATAATGCACAAATATATATATATATATATATATATATATATATATATATATATATATATATATATATATATATATATATAATTCAACAAAGAATAAACGAGCTTCTAAACGAGCCAGCTCACAAGCTCATAAACGAGCCAGCTCGCGAGCTCAAACGAGCCGAATACTTCTAAGCTTGAACTTGGCTCATTTATTAAACGAGCTCGAAAATGAAGCTTGAGCTCAGCTTGTTTACTAAACGAACCGAGCTCAAACAAGCTTTTATTGAGCCGAGCTTCGAGCAGCTCGTAAACGGCTTGGCTCATTTGCAGCCCTACAGGGGGGTTCACTTTTATGAGGGCAAACACTAAACCCACAAATCATCAATTTGTTTCCAATCAAAAATCCCAAATTGGCTTTTAATTTAGAGAGTAAGGGACACTTTATCAAACATAGCAAGAATACACTTAATTTCAACTACTACTCTACAAACCCCCTGAAAACCCTAAACCCTAAAAACCACAAATTAGCTTCCAGACCTAGGTGGTTTTCAAATTAAACCGCTAAAAAAATCCAAAAACAGAATAGGGATTTTTCAAATTGTGGACAAACCAAAAAAAAAGAAAAAGATAATACGCTTAATTTCAACTAACACACAAACCCTCCAAAACCCTAAACCCTAAAATTCACAAATTCGCTTTTGACCCCCAAACCCCAAATTGCCTTTTCTTTTGGACTCTTTCTAGTGTCGTCAAATAGAAAGAAGCTCAAAATAAGCGAATTTATGAAAGAAAAAAAAAATACGAACATAACTACAAGAATACAGAATCCCCAAAACCCAAAAGTAGATCAAAAATAGCAACAAGAAAATAAATAGATGGCGAAGTGAAGAAGACCTGGGATGAGATGTCGGCAGTGGCGAATATAGCGCCGGCGGTGAGGCTCTTGGTGAGTATAGGCCTGATCTCGATCATCCCTAGGTACCAACCAACCAACCCATTTCTTGAAGAAGAAGAAGAAGAAGAAGAAGAAGAAGAAGAAGAAGAAGAAGAAGAAGGGCGGAAGGAGAAGGGATGAGAAGGAGTGGAGTTTCTCGGCTTGTTGGAGAAGAGGAGGTTCGATCGACTGTGTAACCTAAAGGCGGCGGCGGAGGAGTGGGTTCCGAGAGAATTGGAGGGGAACGAACGGGAGTGGCGGAGGAGGGGATGGTGGAGGCTCCTGCCGCCATTCCTCAGAAAGCTTCCGCTCATTTTTATTTTTTTTCTCTTTCTTTTCTTTCTAATTTTTCTCATGTCCTTGTTATATAGACATGTGTACGACCCGATAGTGGTAGTGGAGTGAAGATTCGGAGGAGCCGGCAAGATTCGAACCCATGTGTACAGCCCGATAACCCGATTCGACTATAGGGTTTGGATCTGAAAATATGGACCCCATATCCAGGATAACGATAACAATCAATCAATCAATCAATAAACTTACACTGAATTTGTAATTAAAGATATTTTTCTAATAAATTACAGTCTTAAGGGAATTTTATTAAAATAAAATTTAGGCATTAACGACTATCATGTGCTCTAGCAATCTTTTTCTATTTATTAATTTTCATTTCTTTTCAGAATACATCAAATTTTTCACTTAACCCTCCCCGAATTGTACCTTAAACTATTAGGCCTCGTTTGGTTCGCGAAATAGAAAGGAAATGAAATCAATTCTTTGTTTTTTTTTTCTTTGATAAATTGTAATTCTCATTTATCGACCATTTTTTCAGTGTTTGGAAAGACCAAAAAAATTGAGAGAAAAAGTGAATTTCTAGAGTAGGAAAGTGAATTCCTATGTGGGTGTAGGAAACCACTTTTTCTCCAAATTTTATTTTCCTTGGAAATCAATTTCCTTTTCCAAACATTTTATTTGAGGAATTACTTTCTTTTTCTAATGCCATGATTCCCTAACATGGCCTTATTGGTAAGTGCTACTACAAAATAGTGTATTAGCAACTAATTTTTTTTATCTTTTGTTTTTTTCCTTATTTTGCAACTTGCAATCCTAAATGGACAAAGTAGGGTATCATATAATATTATGAAAATATAAAGGGTGATAATATCACATTGTCACGACCCGCACCCACTGTGAGGGTACGAGAACGTAACAGCGTCCAGCCTACGCCGCAGTGTCGGCGGTAGAACGTTGTTCTAGGTCATGAACTATAACTAACTAACATGTAATACTCTCCATAAGGAGACCAACACAGAGGTACAACTCAATCACAATCTAGAGACAGAATATAGCACGATAAAATAGATAAGAAAATCCTCAACTGAGGTACAACAGAAATGAAATACAAGTCTCAACATCTCTACAATATACAACTCTGAAACAATGACAACAGCTAATCATGAAAAGAAATAGTCTAAGCTATCTACTCTATGCTAGGGTATCATCCTCAGCAGCTGCCTAAACCTCCCCAGGGGTCCAGGTCGCAAGTGTCATCTAGGCAAGCTCCAAAGTAAGGGGTGCAGGATTCCTCATCATAGGTCCAGTCAGGACGGGAGCGAGCACAATACATCTCAACAGTTCATAGCAGGTTAGAAAATATAATTATGCAGTAAAGTAAGATATAGATACTGAAGGAAATGTAGTATGTAAACAGAGAGAGAACTGTAATAGAAATATCTACTATAAGTAGAGAGCTACCAGTGACTAGTGATTTAGAGCACAAAGTCGACATGTGAACGACTTGATTTGTACATGGCTATACTAAAGAGGCGTATATGGCTATTCTATTTTGGAATTGTTCACATGGCTATTTATACTCCCCCGTACCCCCAATTAATACACAAGGATCCAACCAGGTTATGTTATGATTTTATGTAACAGCCCCCGAAGGGTGGTAAGCCCCCAAAGGGTGATATGCCCCCAAAGGGTGATAAGCCCCCGAAGGGTGATATGCCCCCAAAGGGTGATAAGCCCCCGATAAGCCCCCGAAGGGTGGTACATAGTAGTCCCATAAATGAGAATTCTGGAAAACCCAATAAATGGGATAAAGATTCAAAGAAGACTCTGTGATCATATGAGTATATGTCACAAGTGATCAAAGAACCAAAGAAGCATAGTGATACGCCATGTAAGTGAAACGCACAGAACATAGAGTACCCCGATGCTCCCTGAAGGGATAACATCTCAAGAAGGGATCCATATAGTACTAATCCGTGTGACCAACGTGACAATATCAAGTAAAGTAATTTAATGCAGGAAATAATTCTAAGCAGGATATGAAATGATCAGAGAATGTACTCGCCTCGTATCTGAATGTCTGAAGTAAATGTACTGTCCGAGATGAGGTACCTGACTCCTAGTTAGAGCAACACGAGTCAAGATGTATACAGGAGATGATAAATGTAATCTACAATGCATCTGCATAATGTCTAGGTCAAACTAGACTAAAGTCAACACTTGGTCAACTCCAGTCAACTACACTAGTCAAACTAGGTCAACTAGGCCACTCCTAACCCCAGCAAGTCTCATTAGGCCTAACCAAGCCTAGTCCAGGGGGAAATTAGTAAACACATTTAAATCAATATTTTCATTCAAATACTTTTTCAAAAATAGCAATAAATTTCCTTTGTGACATTTCAACAAACACATGCATAGACACCTTGATACGTGTCCGATACGGACACCAAACGAACACGAATTGACACAAAACCAATACCTATGGCTAGGGGACACCTAGGGCTTCCTATCCATGCAAAGAAAACAAAATTTGGTGGAGAGAATAGGAATTTACCTATATGTTGAAATTCCAATAAAAAGCTCCAAAAATGGAGGTTTCTCCTTGTTAGCCAAACTCTCCAAATTGTCCCAAGGCTGGGATTATCCTCCATGATCAGCAAGAGGGAGACAATTAGAATCTAATGCAAGTGGTTTGAGCCAAAAAGGAGTTAAAATGGAAAAGTTGTGGATTAGGGAAGATGGCCATACCTCTTTCTCCAAGCTTGAGAAGAAAAACAATAAAAGAGGCAAGAACAAATGGAAGAGGCATTAAATAGGGTATAAAACCCTAGGTTGGCTGCCATGGGCTGATTAGGGTTAGGGTTAGCTACATGGTGTGGGCCTATGGGCTTTAAGTCTCAAGTCATTAGTCATGACTTATGAAATCATAAGCCATTCTAGCCTAATCAATTCCTAATCTCTCCAAACAAGTTCCCATGAGTTAAACCTCACTAACTTAGGTCAAACCAAGGTTACTTAACCTAACCAAGTGGCCATAACCTAGGTTAGTCTCTAGGTTAGTCTCAAAAGTCAACATAAGTCAAAGTCAACTAAAACACCAAAATCAATTATACTAAAAATCTCTAAAAATCATATTAATTCTAATAAATCTAAATAATACATAATAATTCCAAATAATTCTCCAAATTACAAAAATGACTAAAATATCCCTCAATCTAGAAATGATAAATGAAATACCCTAATCACATGGCTAGGCTCTAGGGTTACACTAGCAAGACACCAAATCATAAGTCATGATTTAAAATAGTTTTTTAAAATGATTAAAAATCAATAAAATTATATAAAATTTTAAATAACATAATTAAATAAATTAAAATATAAAATTTTAAAATTATCCTCATCTGGAAAAACTGGGTGTTACAATCCTACCCACCTTATAAAAATTTTGTCTTCGAAATTAAGATGGTAGCAGTCCTTCTAGGTCAAACATCCCACAATCAAAGTCTCAAACATACCGTCAGATAATCATATGCGTCTGTCCAAATCATGATACTCAGAATCTTCGTCGTGCTAGTGAGCAAGGCTACGATAATCACAGAGTCCTCGACTAAGGCACATACCTCTAGAATCATGGTATTTAAAATTTTTGCATTGCCGCATGCTTGGCAGCAAAAACCTTAAATTCTCACAGCCGAGAAATACGTCCTAAATCTGACTATATGTCGTCACTATGCCAGCTAAACACGACCATCGAAGATTCTAGATCCATAACTGAGGTGACCTAGCCCATATGATTCATCTCAGAAGAAAATCAAACATAACACAAGAACTACAGGACAAAATTGATAAATTGACAAGGAATCGAGGGAATCAAAATTTCAAGGCAATTATAAGAGGCAATTGCAGAATTGAGTCAAAAGAACGGAACCTGCAACTAGATATCCAACGGCCAGAGCATCCTCGACTGTCCTGGCAAAAACTCGCCCTTGCTGGCCTCCCCTGGCCTGCTGCTGATCCTGCATGTACCTCTGCTGCTGAGTCAGTAAGGGTAATCCCCTCTGCTGGCCTACCGGGGCCCTAGCTCCTGCTCCCTGAACTGTCTGTCCCGATGACTCGGGACACTCTCTCAGACGATGATCGGATCCTCCGTAAAGCAAACATCTGCCCAGCCTCTTTCGGCATTCGCCCCAATTGTGTCCTGGTCTCTTGCAAAAAGGGCAAATGATAACAAGCTGCTGTCCCGGGGTCTGCTGCTGCCTCTGCGGCTGTTATGCCTGCTGAAAGGGTACACGGTCTTGAAACTGCCGCTGCTGAAGGTAGACCCTCGGCTGCTGGTACTGCTGCTGAACTGTAGAAGTAGCATCTGCTGCTGAAACTGTAGGGGTGGCATCTGCTGTGGATACTGTGGCTGAATCTGCAAGTGGGGCCTCTGATGCGGATACTGCTGCTGAATCTGCAGGTGGGGCATATGATGCGGATACTGCTGCTGAATCTGCAGGTGGGGCCTCTTGGTCGGGCCCGCACTGCCACTAGTTCCCTGAGTGTCTCCTATCCTCTTCTCCTTCAGCCCAAGATCGTCCTCCGCTGTCATGGCTCCTACCAGAATCTGCTCGAAATTGGCGTCGCGGTCGCTCTTGGGATATGACTTGATCTCTCCGATCAAACCCCTGCGGAACCTCCTCGCCTTTCCGACCTCGGTAAGATCTTCGATGAATCTGCTCAAACGGCTGAACTCTCCAGCATACTCCTCAACGGTCTGGTTCCCCTGAACCAAACTCTCGAACTGCGCCTCCAAAGCACGGAGTGCTGTATCGAGAAAAAATTTCTCCTTGAACAGTTTCTTGAACGCTGTCCAAGTCTGACCGGCTGTACCAACCCTCGGGTCCGTCCGGTACCAGGTACGGGCTAAGTCCTGCATCTGACTGGCGGCTGCCTCGATCTGTAATCTTGCTGGTATCTGTGCAAATCGAAATATCTCCTCAATGTGCTCTATCCAATCGTCAGCGTATATAATGCCCTCTGTACCCTTGAAGTCTCGGGGTCCCATCTTCTTGAAGGAATGGATGTCTGGAGTCCTCGGCTGATATGGCTACATCTGGCCTCCCTGTGGCTGAGCAGCCACCAGCTCCACTGTCGTCCTGACCAACTGGTGAGTATCTTGTATGCTCTGTCGGATATCAGCAGACTGGCTCTGCTATATCTGCTGCTGAAACTCCAAGAATAGTTGGAAGAGGGTAAACATCTGAGCCGCATCTACTGTAACACCCAGTTTTCTGAAATTAGGGTATTTTTGAAAATTTATTATTTTTATTATTTATTAGTGGTATTTTAGTCATGGTATAATTTTCTGGTGAATTTAGTTAAGTTAAACCATTTCTAAGTCATGCTAAGTCATGACTTATGACTTTGTGACTTTGTTAGTAAACCTTAGTGTAAACCCTAGTTTTCTCTAACCTAGAAGTTGCCATGACCATGTGAACTTGACCATAGGCTTAGAATATCATTTTAGTGATTTTTGGCCTAAGGGGTATTTTGGTAATTTTCTAGAAATTAAGGAGGATTAGTGAGATTTCACTATTCATGGACTTTTGATTAGTGACTTGATAATCCCTAACCCTAATCCTATGTCACTGGACACAATTTGACTTTGTGTCGTGTCCAAAATTGGACACACAAGCTCTCGGGACACAGGGCAGTACACAGCAATTGTGTCCTGCTGCCACAGTGTCCCCACGCACTGTAGAAGCCACGTGGACACGCCAAAATTGGCACGGAGCACGGGGCAATGACTGACAGGTCATCCCCAAGGTTTGGGATGACCTCGTGTCGTGTCGGACACGGAATCGACCCCGCAAGGGTCGTTCTAAACACTGTGTACACACGCACAGACACTGTACTTTGAACGTGTCGTGTCCACTGTACACGACACGTGGACACTTGCTACTGACATGGACACGAAGCCTGTATGTAGGCGAACACATTGGACACAACCACGTGGTGTCACGTGTCCCGTGTCGCGAGCACGAGACACGCGAAAACGCGACGACACAGTCTGAAACACGTAATTTGGGGCTTCTGATACGTGTGTCGTGTCCCCTCTACACGACACGTGGACACGTATCAGGCCCATGGACACGAAGCCCAACCCTAGGCGCACCTTCGGGCACGAGCACGAGGCCTGTGTCGCCTTGTGTCGTGTCCTAGACCCCTATTGGTTTTACACTGTGTCAGTTAAACCTAATTTACCCGGGTGACTTTAAATCCTTGTGGACACGCCGTGTCGTGTCGTGGCACCGTGTCAGGCTACTAGGGACCTAGTCTAACCTAGGGGCTGTCATTACCAACCAAGTTTGGGTCATCTTAGGTCGATTTGATTGATGTTTGAGCTAACCCAAGTTAGGTTTTCACAGTGCATTTCCTGTTTCCTGAAAATCCCCAAATTTTGCAAAATCGAATTTTGATTCGATTTTGCTAATGATTTATGTATTATATTAATGTATTTTAATGTGTATATATGTAGTATATGTGCATGTGTGAGTGTGGGTCAAATTTGGGGTGATTTGGTAGTGTGTGTGTTAAGTTATATATATATATACATATGTGTGTATATATGTATTATGTGTGTGTGTGTTTTGGATGGGTTTGGGTTCAGGAATTCCTGGAACCCCCCCCCCCTGATTCAGACCCTTCAGTCTCTCTCTCACTGTCTCACTCTTTCACTCAGTCTCTCTCTCTATGTCTTATATATATAAATATAGTATATATAGGTTTTATATATATAGATATATATATGTATATAAATTTATATATTGATATATATATGTATTAGTATTAGATACATATATGTATATATATGTGTGTGGTTGTATTATATATGATATTCCTATATTGGGTATTGGGTTTTAGATAGATTCATACATCTATATATGTATCATATATATATATATATATGTATATGTTCCCAACTATAGGTTATATAGAAAACCTAGATTATTGGCCTATGGCCAGGGTTATTGGCCTATGGCTTGGGGCTAGCCCTAATGACCCAAAAACCCATATTGACCCTGGTTGACTGAAAGTTGACCAAAGTCAACTGTAGGTCAAGGTTGACCTAGATCACCTAGAAATGACTAGAAATGACCTAAAACCACTAATTTGACTAGTTTGACTAAAACCCTAACTAGTTTGACTAGTATTGACTTAACTTTGACTAGTTTGACTTTAGAGTTGACCAAAAGTTGACTTTTGACCAGTTTGACCTAGAATCATGTAGTATGCATTGTATACTTTATTTTTATCATTGTGGATACTTTGTGACTTGTATTGCTCTGACTAGGAGCCAGACACCTCTCCTCAGACAGTATATCCTCTTCAGACATTCAGTTATCAGGCGAGTACATTCTCTGACCGTTTCATACTTGTTCAGGCTTTACTTCTCGCTCTAGATTACTTTACTTGTTGCTGTCACGTTGGTAACACGGATTGGTACTATATGGATCTTTACATGAGATGTTATCCCCCTCGGGAGCATCGGGTACTTCATGTTATGTGTGTTTCACTATCATCATGTACTCCTATGCTTCCATTATTCATGTGCACTCATGTGATCATGTACTCTCATGTTTACTGAGCTCTCATGTATACTATCATGTGCACCCTTTCATGGGCCCCATGTGATATCATGTACAATAACGTAACCTGTATAGATCCTTGTGTATTGATTGGGGTACGGGGGAGTAGAAGTGGTCATGTGAATAATTCCAAAGTAGTGTAATCATGTGCAAACTCAGTAGTGTAATCATGTGCAAATTCTAGCCATTCACATGCCTATCTTGTGCTCTACATCACTAGTCACTACAGTTCTCTATATACAGTAGATATTTCATTACAGCTATCTTTTTACAGCGTATATTTCCTTTCAGCAGTTCATGTATCTTACTCTATTGCCTGTATCGTATTTCCTAACATGATATGCACTGTGTGAGATGTTTTGTGCTCGTTCCCGTCCTGATTGGACCTGTTGAAAATATTACAGAGGATGAGGAGGAGGCCCTGGTATCTACCTATTACGGAGCAGGACTAGATGATACTTATGTTATGGACCCTCAGCAGGATCCACCTGCAGCTGAGGAGGATGTTCCAGTAGTCTAGACCAGTTTAGTTTAGGCAGTCTTTTCTATATCTTTTTGTCTCACATCTGAGTTGTATTTTGAGATGTTGAGTTATGTAGACTCTTAGACTATTTGTATTATGAGTTGACATTCTGGATGTTATGTATCTTAGACACTTAGTCTTATTTCATCTATTCTACTGTTCTCTTGAGTTACTATCTATCTATCTGTTCTTCATTCTTCTACCTTAGATGTGATTGAGACAGCATATTGTTATATCACCTCCATTCGGAGAGTATATACTGTACAGGTACTTTGGTATTATTAGATGATTGACCTAGGACAGCGTTCTACCGCCGATACTGCGGCGTAGGCTGGGCGTTGTTACGTTCTCGTACCCTGACAGTGGGTGCGGGTCGTGACACGTTTTTAGTGGTGGCCCATGCAGGTCGAGTTTATGTAGTGGTATTCGAACTAGAGTATCACTACAGCCTGCGATAGAATTGAGGAATAGGCTTAGAGAGAATGGATACTCAATCACTGCTAGGATACTTTGAGAGATTCCTGGGATGACCCTTGAGAATCTCATTGAAATTTCGATTTAAACTCCTTTTCCCTTGATTGAATTTGATTTTGAAGGATTCACTGTAGAACTTTGAATCCTGGAGATTAGTTGATGATTTTGAAATTTTGTAGTTATTGATTTTAAATTTCTTGTGTTAGATTAATATCCTTATTTTAGGGTACTCAATCGCATTAGAAAAACTCTTAACTGAATTCCTGCCATCTAAATTCCTGTTGAAGGTTTGCTTCCTTGAATAACTGTCCTCCCTTGAATTATTATTTTATATCTCAGTATTGATTCCTTGTTTGATCTGTCTTCAGGATGGGTATGGAGACACGATCTCATCGTCTCGATCAGGGAGATACCACTGAGGGGTCTACCACTCGTCCTGATCAGCAGGGCCCCGGGACTGCAGTTCCTGTTGTGCCAGCTCAGGCTAGGATATCTGCAGCCTATGGGAGTGCACCTCTCCCTACTCCGAGACTTTCTTCTGTCGTCCCGAACGTTCTTCAGCAGCAGTCGTCATCAGGATCAGAGGACGTGGCACGATTGTTCTCCTTCTTCCAGCAGATAGTGGAAACTCAGCGGCAACAGTTGTTTAAGAGGGGACGGGACGCTCGTGGTACCAGCAGCAGTAGAGGCCAGGCCAAGAGGCCCCATGTACAGTTTCAGCAGACACAGACCCCAGTGGGAGTTCAGCAAGTACAGCATCAGTATCGGGGTCAGGACCCGAAGACAATCAGTTGTCCCTATTGCAAGAAGTCGGGACATAGATGGGGTGAGTGCAGGAAGAGGTTGGGCCGGTGCCTAATATGTGGGGCAGCGGACCACCATCTGAGGGAGTGTTCCCAGTACACAGGCAGAGTAGCACAGGGAGCAGCACCAGGAGCAGGAGCCAAGGCTCCGGTAGGACAGCAGCAGAGAGGACCGTTACAGCCACAGCAGCAGAAATTTTTGCAGTTCCAGCAGCAGGCTGGAAGAGGTCAGCAGGGGCGTGCTTACGCCATGACAGTTGAGGATGCTCAGGCAGTTGGCGATGTGCTTGCAGGTTCTGTTTTTCTAAATTCCATTCCCACCTTGCTTTATTGTATCTATCTTAAAATCCAATTCCATCTGCTCCTACCTATTCTTTATTAGTGATCAGTTTTGTCCTGGTAGTTCATTTGGTTTTGTCGATTGTTTGTTGTTTCTTTATCTCTTACTTAGGAGTAGGAGTAGGAGTAGCTTTAGCTATTAATATAATTCTTGACTAACTCTTTGTCAAGAACTTTCCTCTTAAATAAATTAATTTATGTGTTATGCCTTTTGACTTAGAGTTGATAGAGTAGCTCTGACCATAGAATGGTGACCCTTTTAGCCCTGTGATTTATTGTTTCCTTACCTTCCTAGTCTATGCCCATGACCAGGACTATGTATCTTCCTTCATCATTCCACCCTTACTTATATCTTATGCTACAAATTCATCCTTAGTTTTACAAGCTTATCCTTTTTCGAGCTTGATCATGATATATTTTATTGGGTGCGCACCCACTAACATATTATCTAATCAGAATCGGCGCATGATGGTCTGATCAACCTATTGCGTTTTGGTTCGCTTTTTCATATATTAATCTACGTGGATGGAGACATAATTAAACGTGCCTTAGAATCTTATCCGCAACAGCCTTGACAATTCTCCTTGGAATTATTTTAATCGCCTATGAACCTCGTATTCGTATCCAGTTGAATTAAATTTATCATGACCTGGATCTTCACCATTGGATGCTCGTGCTCATACTTAATTTTATTGATTTTCCATCTTGTCCAAATCTCTATTTTTCCTGAAATTGATCAACTTAGATCGTGTCAAGACTAAAATCTAATTGTGATTGTTTGTACCTAAATTTTCAATTTCCTTTTTATGGAATGGTAACTTTAATGATTTCTCACTTGTTAATGAACTATTTTCATATAGGATGGTAGACGACCCTATAGCCTTGATGATTGTTGTTTCCTTATTTTTCAAGTCTACACCTTATGACCTAAAACTGTTAGCCAATTTTTGGACATGACCCAGTATAGGTCTACTACCCATATTTTGCTTGTTGACCTTGTATGTTGCCTAGGTAGTGGCTTCGTCCTTGATTGTTGGAGGTTTGACCTAGGAGGAGTACGACCATCTAAATTTCGAGGACGAAATTATTTTAAGGTGGGTAGACTTGTAACACCCAGTTTTCTGAAATTAGGGTATTTTTGAAAATTTATTATTTTTATTATTTATTAGTGGTATTTTAGTCATGGTATAATTTTCTGGTGAATTTAGTTAAGTTAAACCATTTCTAAGTCATGCTAAGTCATGACTTATGACTTTGTGACTTTGTTAGTAAACCTTAGTGTAAACCCTAGTTTTCTCTAACCTAGAAGTTGCCATGACCATGTGAACTTGACCATAGGCTTAGAATATCATTTTAGTGATTTTTGGCCTAAGGGGTATTTTGGTAATTTTCTAGAAATTAAGGAGGATTAGTGAGATTTCACTATTCATGGACTTTTGATTAGTGACTTGATAATCCCTAACCCTAATCCTATGTCACTGGACACAATTTGACTTTGTGTCGTGTCCAAAATTGGACACACAAGCTCTCGGGACACAGGGCAGTACACAGCAATTGTGTCCTGCTGCCACAGTGTCCCCACGCACTGTAGAAGCCACGTGGACACGCCAAAATTGGCACGGAGCACGGGGCAATGACTGACAGGTCATCCCCAAGGTTTGGGATGACCTCGTGTCGTGTCGGACACGGAATCGACCCCGCAAGGGTCGTTCTAAACACTGTGTACACACGCACAGACACTGTACTTTGAACGTGTCGTGTCCACTGTACACGACACGTGGACACTTGCTACTGACATGGACACGAAGCCTGTATGTAGGCGAACACATTGGACACAACCACGTGGTGTCACGTGTCCCGTGTCGCGAGCACGAGACACGCGAAAACGCGACGACACAGTCTGAAACACGTAATTTGGGGCTTCTGATACGTGTGTCGTGTCCCCTCTACACGACACGTGGACACGTATCAGGCCCATGGACACGAAGCCCAACCCTAGGCGCACCTTCGGGCACGAGCACGAGGCCTGTGTCGCCTTGTGTCGTGTCCTAGACCCCTATTGGTTTTACACTGTGTCAGTTAAACCTAATTTACCCGGGTGACTTTAAATCCTTGTGGACACGCCGTGTCGTGTCGTGGCACCGTGTCAGGCTACTAGGGACCTAGTCTAACCTAGGGGCTGTCATTACCAACCAAGTTTGGGTCATCTTAGGTCGATTTGATTGATGTTTGAGCTAACCCAAGTTAGGTTTTCACAGTGCATTTCCTGTTTCCTGAAAATTCCCAAATTTTGCAAAATCGAATTTTGATTCGATTTTGCTAATGATTTATGTATTATATTAATGTATTTTAATGTGTATATATGTAGTATATGTGCATGTGTGAGTGTGGGTCAAATTTGGGGTGATTTGGTAGTGTGTGTGTTAAGTTATATATATATATACATATGTGTGTATATATGTATTATGTGTGTGTGTGTTTTGGATGGGTTTGGGTTCAGGAATTCCTGGAACCCCCCCCCCTGATTCAGACCCTTCAGTCTCTCTCTCACTGTCTCACTCTTTCACTCAGTCTCTCTCTCTATGTCTTATATATATAAATATAGTATATATAGGTTTTATATATATAGATATATATATGTATATAAATTTATATATTGATATATATATGTATTAGTATTAGATACATATATGTATATATATGTGTGTGGTTGTATTATATATGATATTCCTATATTGGGTATTGGGTTTTAGATAGATTCATACATCTATATATGTATCATATATATATATATATATATGTATATGTTCCCAACTATAGGTTATATAGAAAACCTAGATTATTGGCCTATGGTCAGGGTTATTGGCCTATGGCTTGGGGCTAGCCCTAATGACCCAAAAACCCATATTGACCCTGGTTGACTGAAAGTTGACCAAAGTCAACTGTAGGTCAAGGTTGACCTAGATCACCTAGAAATGACTAGAAATGACCTAAAACCACTAATTTGACTAGTTTGACTAAAACCCTAACTAGTTTGACTAGTATTGACTTAACTTTGACTAGTTTGACTTTAGAGTTGACCAAAAGTTGACTTTTGACCAGTTTGACCTAGAATCATGTAGTATGCATTGTATACTTTATTTTTATCATTGTGGATACTTTGTGACTTGTATTGCTCTGACTAGGAGCCAGACACCTCTCCTCAGACAGTATATCCTCTTCAGACATTCAGTTATCAGGCGAGTACATTCTCTGACCGTTTCATACTTGTTCAGGCTTTACTTCTCGCTCTAGATTACTTTACTTGTTGCTGTCACGTTGGTAACACGGATTGGTACTATATGGATCTTTACATGAGATGTTATCCCCCTCGGGAGCATCGGGTACTTCATGTTATGTGTGTTTCACTATCATCATGTACTCCTATGCTTCCATTATTCATGTGCACTCATGTGATCATGTACTCTCATGTTTACTGAGCTCTCATGTATACTATCATGTGCACCCTTTCATGGGCCCCATGTGATATCATGTACAATAACGTAACCTGTATAGATCCTTGTGTATTGATTGGGGTACGGGGGAGTAGAAGTGGTCATGTGAATAATTCCAAAGTAGTGTAATCATGTGCAAACTCAGTAGTGTAATCATGTGCAAATTCTAGCCATTCACATGCCTATCTTGTGCTCTACATCACTAGTCACTACAGTTCTCTATATACAGTAGATATTTCATTACAGCTATCTTTTTACAGCGTATATTTCCTTTCAGCAGTTCATGTATCTTACTCTATTGCCTGTATCGTATTTCCTAACATGATATGCACTGTGTGAGATGTTTTGTGCTCGTTCCCGTCCTGATTGGACCTGTTGAAAATATTACAGAGGATGAGGAGGAGGCCCTGGTATCTACCTATTACGGAGCAGGACTAGATGATACTTATGTTATGGACCCTCAGCAGGATCCACCTGCAGCTGAGGAGGATGTTCCAGTAGTCTAGACCAGTTTAGTTTAGGCAGTCTTTTCTATATCTTTTTGTCTCACATCTGAGTTGTATTTTGAGATGTTGAGTTATGTAGACTCTTAGACTATTTGTATTATGAGTTGACATTCTGGATGTTATGTATCTTAGACACTTAGTCTTATTTCATCTATTCTACTGTTCTCTTGAGTTACTATCTATCTATCTGTTCTTCATTCTTCTACCTTAGATGTGATTGAGACAGCATATTGTTATATCACCTCCATTCGGAGAGTATATACTGTACAGGTACTTTGGTATTATTAGATGATTGACCTAGGACAGCGTTCTACCGCCGATACTGCGGCGTAGGCTGGGCGTTGTTACGTTCTCGTACCCTGACAGTGGGTGCGGGTCGTGACATCTACTGTCCCTGAAGGTAACTGCTGCTGAGTCATATCTGGAATGACGGGAGAAGACCTCCGGACAGGTGGAGGTGCACTCCCAAAAGCTGCAGAAGCTCCTATATGAGCAAAAATAGGGGGTGCTGTGGTCCCAGCGTCCACAATCGGGTGAGGGGTGGTAGGCCTCTCACCAGCGTCTGTTGAGACAGAGCGATGCGATCGTGTCTCGATCACCATCCTGGAGACAGATCAAACAAGGGAATCAATACTGAGATAGAAATGGTAATTCAAAGGAGGACAGTTATTCAAGGAAGCAATCTTCAACAAGAATTTAGATGGCAGGAATCCAGTTAAGAGTTTCTCCTAATGTGATTGAGTACCTCAAAAATAATCCTAATCCTACTGCGGGCTGTAGTGGTACTCTAGTTCGAATACCACTACACAAACTCGACCTGCATGGGCCACCACTAAAAACGTGTCACGACCCGCACCCACTGTGAGGGTACGAGAACGTAACAGCGCCCAGCCTACGCTACAGTGTCGGCGGTAGAACGCTGTTCTAGGTCATGAACTATAACTAACTAACATGTAATACTCTCCATAAGGAGACCAACACAGAGGTACAACTCAATCACAATCTAGAGACAGAATATGGCACGATAAAATAGATAAGAAAATCCTCAACTGAGGTACAACAGAAATGAAATACAAGTCTCAACATCTCTACGATATACAACTCTGAAACAATGACAACAGCTAATCATGAAAAGAAATAGTCTAAGCTATCTACTCTATGCTAGGGTATCATCCTCAGCAGCTGCCTGAACCTCCCAGGGGTCCAGGTCGCCAGTGTCATCTAGGCAAGCTCCAAAGTAAGGGGTGCAGGGTTCCTCATCATCCTCTGTAAAATTTTCAACAGGTCCAGTCAGGACGGGAGCGAGCACAATACATTTCAGCAGTTCATAGCAGGTTAGAAAATATAATCATACAGTAAAGTAAGATATAGATACTGAAGGAAATGCAGTATGTAAACAGAGAGAGAACTGTAATAGAAATATCTACTATAAGTAGAGAGCTACCAGTGACTAGTGATTTAGAGCACAAAGTCGACATGTGAACGGCTTGATTTGTACATGGCTATACTAAAGAGGCATACATGGCTATTCTACTTTAGAATTGTTCACATGGCTATTTATACTCCCCCGTACCCCTAATTAATACACAAGGATCCAACCAGGTTATGTTATGATTCTATGTAACAGCCCCCGAAGGGTGGTAAGCCCCCAAAGGGTGATATGTCCCCAAAGGGTGATAAGCCCCCGAAGGGTGATATGCCCCCAAAGGATGATAAGCCCCTGATAAGCCCCCGAAGGGTGGTACATAGTAGTCCCATAAATGGGGATTCTGGGAAATCCAATAAATAGGATAAGGATTCAAAGAAGACTCTGTGATCATATGAGTATATGTCACAAGTGATCAAAGAACCAAAGAAGCATAGCGATACGCCATGTAAGTGAAACGCACAGAACATAGAGTACTCCGATGCTCCCTGAAGGGATAACAACTCAAGAAAGGATCCATATAGTACTAATCCGTGTGACCAACGTGACAGTATCAAGTAAAGTAATTTAATGCAGAAAATAATTCTAAGCAGGATATGAAATGATCAGAGAATGTATTCGTCTCATATCTGAATGTCTGAAGTAAATGTACTGTCCGAGATGAGGTACCTGACTCCTAGTTAGAGCAACACAAGTCAAGATGTATACATGGGATGATAAATGTAATCTACAATGCATCTGCATGCTGTCTAAGTCAAACTAGACTAAAGTCAACACTTGGTCAACTCCAGTCAACTATACTAGTCAAACTAGGTCAACTAGGCCACTCCTAATCCCAGCAAGTCTCATTAGGCCTAACCAAGCCTAGTCTAGCAATCATACACCAATCACAAGGCTATACAAGCCAACACAAGCACACATCAGGGCACATTCACATTTAGCTATTTATCATGGTATTTATATATAGCTATATGTATATAGGATTTCATATATTTACAATATTATACAATAAGAGAAAGTTAGAGAGGGAACTAGCATGTAAGACTATGTGTGTGTGTAAACATGGAGGTGTACATGAAAAGAGAAACCAACACAAGGCCATATATCTTTGAACCCACATATATACATAACTATATACACATATATGTATATAACATAGGAAATCTCTATTCATCACATTAACATATTTATATATATACATTCATACATATTTCATATATATACACATAGAGATATAGAGAGGGGGGTTAAGGGCTGTTGTTCGGGCTGTTTTGTAATGATATTAGGACTGATTTGTAGAGTGGGTTAAGGGCTAATACATGTGTGTGTATGTGAGAGTGAGGGAGGAACTTGTGTGTTCAGAAACTGCAAACAGGGAAGTGTGTGCTTGTGAGGGAAAAATAGTGAACTCAAAGGCAGTTCTCAGAGAATACAAGAAAGGAAACCACATCAATTCTCAAGTTTCTAACAGTGGAGTGTCAATGTGTCATTTGTGTGTGCACAGGGGGTCATGTATGCAGCAGGAACATGTTGTTCAAGATGTGAAATATGAGGATACAACATCCTGAATTCAGGACAGCAATGTAGGCAGTGCAGGGGGGTTGTGTGTGGAAATCATTCTCAGGTTCAGCCCCAAATGACAGTGTCATCAGGAACCCTTGGATGCTAATCCCAGGAAACCAAAGTGATAGGAGAAACAGTGTGTAGGTTGTAAGATGAGTGACTAAGTGTGTGTACACAGGTTAACACAAATTCAGTTAACATTCAGCAAAAGAGGAAGAATTCAGTAAAAAAAGGAAGGAAGTAAATATCAGTTTAAGAAGGGAAACTAATTTCCCTGTATGTGTGTGTATAGAGTTTAGATAGGTGTCTCAGTCATAGCAATTAGTGACAGGAAGAAACAGTAAACAAAATATGGTTCCAGATTTCAGGTTTTCAGGTGTTCTAGTGTGTTCATTTGTGAATGATATGGACATTAAGTCCCAGGAATAGGAAACCCAGTTCATGAAAACCCCAAGTCAGTATATCAACTAAATCAAACCAAATATTCTTTAAATAATTCTTAGTTTTCTAATCTCAGTTGTTGTGTCTCAGGAAAATGAATCAATGTAGCTATAACAAACAAATTTCAAAATCCATGATCCCACACAAATCATAACTAATCTAAATGTAAACTAGTATGCATATATACAATTTAATATGGCAGTTTAACACCACCCATCAGTTGAAAACATGAAATCAAAATCGGGATTTGAGGAACAATGATCACTGTGTCAATTTATAGTTCAAAACAACAGCTCCATGTGATTCAATTAATGATTAACAATCAATATGAGAACCCTAGCATGAGACTAAAAACAAGATACATGAAAATGAATTGAATGTTGCAAAAGAAATCATTTAGAAATCAGAAAAAAAAGAGGTTTGAAGTCCAGGGAACATTCGAGACTGAACATGGTATCAGAACATATGAAAACCCCATTTCGATTCCAAATTCCATCTAAAAAACCACAAGGATCATGTAATCTATTCCTTAAACATGTAGGTGAATTAATAGGGCAAATAAACATTCAGGATTCAGTTTGAAATAGGAATGAAACATCAGAAATTCAATTTAAACTGCATGTATCAGAAATTTGGGGGGGGGATTCCATGATTTCGAATCAAATAAATCAACAAATCACAATCAGTGGGTTGGTAATTAGTGTCACATATGTGTACGTATCCAGGCATACATTTGTGTCCAAGAAACTAGACAAAATCGTGTCCAAACTACACGTGTACACAGACACGAGATAGTGCACAAATAATCGTCGTGCACGCGTGCACGTGCATCCCACACGCGACACACGACATGACACGATACGTGTTCGTGTCCAGACACTCGCCTGGGATAGGGGTACGTGTCAACCATCCTGAATCGTGCCAACGTGTCCCCGTGTCGTGTCAAAACATGCGTATCAGTGACCAATCTCACGCGTGCACAGTGCGCGCGCGCGGCCAGTGCGTGTCAGTGCGGGCTCGATTGCTCTCTGGACACTCGACCAGATGTCTCCAAACTTTGGGGACATGCTGTCAGTGGTAGCCCCCAGGTTCGTGTCAATTTTTAGGTGTCCAAGTGTCCTACAAGTGGAGAACTAAGGCTCGAGTAGCAGGGCACTGCCCTAAGGCTGCTGCGGGCGTGTTCGTGTCCGTTTTGGACACGGACACGACTCGAATTCGTGTTCAGTCCAGGGGAAATTAGTAAACACATTTAAATCAATATTTTCATTCAAATACTTTTTCAAAAATAGCAATAAATTTCCTTTGTGACATTTCAACAAACACATGCATAGACACCTTGATACGTGTCCGATACGGACACCAAACGAACACGAATTGACACAAAACCAATACCTACGGCTAGGGGACACCTAGGGCTTCCTATCCATGCAAAAAAACAAAATTTGGTGGAGAGAATAGGAATTTACCTATATGTTAAAATTCCAATAAAAAGATCCAAAAATGGGGGTTTCTCCTTGTTAGCCAAACTCTCCAAATTTTTCCAAGGCTGGGATTATCCTCCATGATCAGCAAGAGGGAGACAACTAGAATCCAATACAAGTGGTTTGAGCCGAAAAGGAGTTAAAATAGGAAAGTTATGGATTAGGGAAGATGGCCATACCTCTTTCTCCAAGCTTGAGAAGAAAAATAATAAAAGAGGCAAGAACAAATGGTAGAGGCATTAAATAGGGTGTAAAACCCTAGGTTGGCTGCCATAGGCTGATTAGGGTTAGGGTTAGCTACATGGTGTGGGCCTATGGGCTTTAAGTCTCAAGTCATTAGTCATGACTTATGAAATCATAAGCCATTCCACTACCAAAATAAGTGGATTTAGCGACGCCCAAAAACGTCGGAAAAACAACAAAATCCGTCGCTAATATGTATCACCGACGTATTTACCGACGTTTAGGTTTTGTCGCCGTTTCCTTAGTCGCTGATTACAAAAACGTCGCTGAACGTCGCAATTACCGACATTCAGCGACGTAACAGTACGTCGGTGAGTTATCGACGTTTATCGTCGTTCCGTCGGTATATTAGCGACGTATATATAGTCGCTACACGTCGGTAAAGACCTGGAATATTTACCGACGTCTACCGTCGTTTCGTCGGTAATATAGCGACATGAATTTTGTCGCTAGACGTCGGTAAAGGTCCTGTACATTTTTGCAGCTAGTGTCGGTAAACGTCGGTAAATACGTCGGAGAGCTGTACTTTTTTGCAGTTAGTCGTCGGTAAATGTCGGTAAAACGTCGGAAAAATATATTATTTGCAGCTTGTCGTCGGTAAACGTCGGAACACGATGTCGCTAAACGTCAGTAAGCGTCGCTAAACGTCGCTAAAGTTGTAAAAAAAATAAAAAAAATAAAACACAGATTCTTTATTACCACTCACAATTCTATAAAACACATATAGGTACACATTCAAATCCCCACTCACAATTCCAAATCACAGCGCATTCAAACCCCCACTCACAATTCCAAATCACAGATAGCTTTAATCTAAGTTAATTAACATCCAATCCAAACACAATTAACATTTATCGACGAAGGAATTAACATCCAATCCAAACAAGTCACAAGTCAATTCGATACAAACACAACTAACATCCAATACAAACATCCAATCATAAGTCACAAACATAAGATGATACAAACACAAACAAAAGTCCTAACTAGGACTACTAGTGATCTGGTGCAGGAGGGGCACCGCCGCGACGAAGGCGTAAAAACTCCTCATACTCCGCAAGTGAAATCGATACAGATGGAGCGCCAGGCTGTGACGTCGGTGGAGTCGGTGTCGAAGAAGAAGGCGGTGGAGGCGGCGGAGTCGACGACGATGAAGGCGCACCCAGAGTACCAGCATGCTCCAACGCTGTAAGTCGCTGGTTGTATGAATCCATGATAGATAACATTCTACCACTGCTCTGGACCATCGAATCCTGCACCAATCTCACCGTCTCGGCCATGGTCACCTGTCCTGTCTGCAACTCCGTCACCGTGCGCTCTAACCCTCCAACGGCGCGCTCTGTCCTCTCAGTCGTCTCCCTGAGGTCTATAATGCCGCGGTCGAGCGCATCCAATCGTGCTAGCAGCACAGGATCGTCCGTAGGATGCTGAGACTGCTGCTCGATCCGTCGTAGCAGGTCGTCACGGAGAGACTCCATCATCTGGTGGACTCGGGCAGACTCCTGGGACGGCTGTGGACCATGCACACTAGCAGGAGATGTCCTAGAGGACTGGGTCGCAACTAGGGCGCCATAGGATCCCGTACCGTAGTACGTACCCCTACGGAGGCCACCAGCGGCAGTCATCCACAGCTCGTCCGCCGACGGAGCTTGAGTGGGCTGCGAGGAAGTACCGGCCTCTCCTGCATCAGGTGCACTAGCAGCCGCCCGTTCCCGCAGCCTCGTATACTCGACCTAGAAAGTATGGATAGTACTCTATGATTTCTAATTTCTAATTAATGTACTTATTTTTACTAACTTCATGAATATTTATTTGCATCATATTTACTAAGTTATATTAAAATGGACACGAAGTATTACATTAAGATAACGTATTGTAATACTTACATAGGTCTGCTCGGCCCTCTCGTCAATAAGGACTCCGCCCTTCCGATGGGTGGCCAGGAAGACGGTCACCATGTCGGCGTTACCGACCTTCCTTACCTGTAATTAAATATATTATCTTAGTAATAATTTATCGAATTTGCATTAAAATAATATTTCTAAAAGAGAAAGACATACCAGACGACGGAAATGTTCCGTCATCGGAATCGACCCACCGCACCACTTCGAGGCATGTTGTCTAGCCGCCTTAGCCTTCTCCGACTTCTCCTTGTACCTTGGCTCGTTGAATCGAGCCTTCATCTCATTCCACTGATCAGGGGTGATCCAACCTTTGATCGGCTTTCCGGCACGATCACGTTCCTTCTGATCATTAATAGAGTCGCGGATCAGCTTAGCAGCGACGGAAGGAAACATCCCCTCGATCTGCTCGGCCCGGTGCGGCGGATAGTAAAACATATCCTAGAACAGTACGAAACCAAATATTTATCAGTTATATATAATATGCATAAATTAAATGATTCATGTTAAAAACAAATCTATTTTAACCTTGAAGCGCGTAAACCAGAAGTTCTTCCTTTCGTCTGGAGCATCAGAGTAGTTAATCCAGGGACCACCATAATTATGCCTCAGCATATCGCCTAGGCGTCTCTGTACCCCTGGAGGACGATATCTATACATACATATTATATTCATGAAAAAAGTTAATTTATAATAAAAACAGAAGAAAAAAAATGATAAACCAAAATACCTACTTTGTACCGTCGGCCCAGATCTCCGTCCTCCCCTCCTCCGGAGGTGCGTACGCATCATCTTCATGATGCTGGTCGGCCGTCGGCGCATCCTCCTCGGCCATCTGCTCATCCGTCTCCATCGTCGTATCAACATCAGGAACGCTAGACGGGGGAGCCCTCTCAACAGGTCTGGAACTACTCGTCCCAGGAGATATGCCACGTGACGTCGTCCCAACCGGCCCAGCTACTGTCCGATATGGAGGAGTAATCGGCGACGAGGATCCAGAGCCGGTACCAATAGGAGGTACCGAAGGCAAACTCCGTCCCCTAGCAGTACCTGTAGGAAGTACCGGAGGATCCCGACCTCCTCGTGGCCCTCGCAAATGTCCGCGACGACCTGCCATACCTGATAACAGCATATGATAGTACAAGATATAATAGAGACTAGAAATATGACAGTACAACAAATAATAGAGACTAGAAATATGACAGTACAACAAATATTAGAGACTAGAAATATGACAGTACAACAAATAATAGAGAATAGAAATATGACAGTACAACAAAGATAATAACCAAGGTAACATATGATGATACATTCTACAATAAACATCTAAGTCCAGATAATATATTCTAGAAGAAACATCTAAGTCCAGATAAGTATATCTCTCTCAATCATCTTCAGAATAATCATCTTGTTCGTCTTCCTCGACCTCATCTTCCTCTTCCTCCTCATCTTCACTTTCGTCTTCACCTTCGTTGGTTTCGTCTTCCTCTTCGGATAATTCTACATCTTCTACATTATGTGTCGTGTAATGCGTAACTTCCGTGGAGTCCACATCGACAATATTGGTTACAGGAGGTAGCTCGTCCTCCTGGTAAGCTTTTTCATCAACATCAAAAGTATCTCTAGCTTTAGTCTTGCATACTGCCCACCAGTCAGACTTCGTTGTTCCCCGTCTCGGATAAGCTGTGAAATACACGAGCTGAGCCTGAGTTGCTAGGACAAACGGTTCATAGCCTTGATATCTACGCTTGTAGTTTATATCCACAAGACCATGCTTGTCAATTTTCCAGCCTTGATTTTCAATCGGATCGAACCATTCACACTTGAACAACACGATCTTTGCAGGTTCTCTGCCATAATTATATGACAACTCCACAATCTCTCGCAAGATGCCAAAGAAATCATTTCCTGGATCGACGTCTTTGTAGTTCGAAGACTTGATACACAAACAACTGTTCTTCGTGGAATCAAGATCCAGGAAGCTGTCTCTGATCGGAGCATTTGTCGACTTGAACCGAAAGCCATTGACACAATAACTTGGCCATGTTTTAACAAAAGTAATTGGTCCCTTGGCAAGAGTTCTAATTAATTCAATCTCGGGTGAAATTAGACGATCGACCTGAATATCAAAGAAGAGATAATAAGTTATTTATTGCGCAGTTGCATTAGAAGAGGCCAGTAAATATTACCGAACTGCTTACATATTCGCTCAACCAAGAAGGAAAATGACGTCTCATTTCTTGTTCTAATGCTTCGTCTGTTAGGTAGGGTCTAACCAGCCTCAACTCATCATTATATGTGCTGGAAAACAACGAAGCATTAGAACGATTAGTACAATAATATTAGCTTATACTATTACATTGAGATGACGTAAACTCATCATTCCTTACTTACCCCTCTAGCTTCTCCACTTCATCCTCGTCGCAATTGAGTAATACATACAACTGAGCAGCCCTTAGCTCTTCGTCATTCAAATATCTCTTCTTCATTTTCCCCGAAGGCTTTCCGGACGCATTGAATACTTTCAGTATTCCATCATTAAATTCTTGATATCCGTCGTCGTTTCTTGGAGCCCTCGTTCTATTCGTAGCAACATGAGGTTTGAAATAGGAGGAGCAGAAATTTGTAATCTCCTCGAGAATATAGGCTTCACAAATAGAACCCTCGACCCGAGCCTTATTTTTTACCTTTCTTTTTAGGTGATTCAAATGTCGCTCGAACGGGTACATCCATCGATATTCGACGGGTCCACCAACACGTGCCTCGTAGGAAAGATGAATTGGCAAATGCTCCATAGAGTCGAAGAATCCAGGAGGAAACACCCTCTCTAGCTTGCACAGTGTTACCGCAATGTCCTTCTCTTGCTTTTCTAGACGATCAACGAGCAATTTCTTAGAACAAAGGTCCCTGAAGAATATGCTAAGCTCCGTCAATGGATCCCAAACTGCCTGCGGTAAGAATTCCCGAAATGCAATCGGAATTAACCGCTCCATGAATACGTGACAATCATGGCTCTTCATACCTGTCAGTTTGTTCTCCTTGAGGTCGACGCATCTTCTCAAGTTTGAAACATACCCATCTGGAAATTTCAGACCTTGAATCCACCTACAAAGCCTCACTTTATCCTCCTTCTCCAGTGAGAAAATTGCCTTAGGCTGCTTCAACTTCCCATTCCCGTCCTCTATCAAATGCAATGCAGGACGTCTACATATTTCTTTCAAGTCCAATCTAGCCTTAGGATTGTCTTTCGTCTTCCCCTTTACGTCCATTACAGTATTAATTATGTTGTCAAACACATTCTTCTCAATATGCATGACATCAAGGTTATGTCTAATCAGATTGGTGCTCCAGTATGGCAGATCCCAGAATATACTCCTCTTCGTCCAGTTATGAGTGCGACCAAATCCGTCACACTTGTATCCCGTAGCAGGCTGCTCAATAGCACTTGGTAAATCTCTAACCTCCTCCCATATCGTGGCTCCGCACCACCTTGTCGGTGGATCACCCTTCTCCACAACGCCAGCACGAAAAGCATTCTTGTTCCTCCGGTACGGATGATCCTTCGGCAGGAATTGTCGATGACAATCGAAGAAGCACGGTTTACCTCCGTGTTTCAAACGGAAAGCCTTAGTGTCGTCCATGCAACACGGACATGAAAGACGACCATGCGTGCTCCATCCAGATAACATTCTATAGGCCGGAAAGTCGTTGATGGTCCACATAAGTGCTGCCCGCATCTGGAAATTTTGTTTTCTAGATACATCGTACGTGTTGGAACCTACTTCCCACAGCTGATTCAACTCATCAATCAATGGCTGTAAATAAACATCGATGTTCCTTTTCGGATTGTTCGGACCTGGGATAATAACGGTGAGGAACATATATGGAGTCTTCATGCACATCCAAGGTGGTAGATTATACGGGGTGACGATCACAGGCCAACACGAATACTGGGATCCCGAAAGTCCGAATGGGGTAAAACCGTCAGAGCAGAGACCCAATCTAACATTACGCGGATCAGAAGCAAAATCTGGATACTCTCGATCAAAGTGCTTCCATGCTTCTCCATCAGATGGGTGATCCAACACTCCTTCGGTATGTTCCCGCTTATGCCAACTAATGTTTTCTGCAGTTTCCTTCACCATAAACAACCGCTGCAAACGCGGCGTCAACGGCAAGTAGTGCATCGAAGAGGTAGGCTTCCTGGCACCGACAGACTTTCCTCTACCACAGGCCTTGTAGCGATCGACACCACAAAATCTGCAGGCGTCTTCATCCTTGTCGTCTTTGTAGTACAACATGCACCCGTTGCGACAGGCATCGATTTTTTCATATCCCATCCAGAGCGATCTAACCATCCTCTTAGACTGGTAGAAGTCTTTAGGCAACTTCGCACCCTCAGGCAATATTTCTATAAGCAACTCCATAATACGGTTGTAGCAATCTTGCGACATGTTAAAATCGGACTTGATGCTCAACAATCTTGTAACCACCTCCAACGGTGAATGATCCTCACAACCAGGATATAATGGAGTCCTTGCATTCTCCAGCAACTCCATGAACTGTGCAGCATCGGGGTTCGGTGCCTCCTCAGGTGCATCATGATCATCCGGATCGAAACTAGGCCCGGCCGCGTCAAAAACCATGTTCACCAACCCATCGTCGTAAGGAGCGTTGTTGTGGACATCCACATAAGGCTCGTACTCCGATGCTAAAGACACAAGTTCTCCGTGCTCGCTCCACTGATAGTAATTCGGCGTGAAACCCTTCGAGTATAAATGATACGTGACATCCACTTCTGGATGATATTTCAAGTTGCGACATCTCACACACGGACACTTAATTTTGGTACCGTCCATGTACTGAGGGAACGCCTTGGCAAACTGCAGGAACTGGTGTACACCCTCTATGAATTCATCCCGCACACCGCACATGTCATCAGGATGACGGTTGTACATCCAAGTACGATTCCGCAGATAGTAATTCAGCTCCATAATTCTGTAAGATAGATACATCAAGGTAGTGAAAATCTGTATCGTAAGACAAACTAAACATAATTAGTATATAATCATGTAACTGGTAGATCCGCTAGATAGTAAGCCGGATGTACTTAATATCAGAGAGTATCAGATTAGTATTAGTATATAGGTTAGGTAGACCGTATCAGAGAGTATCAGATTAGTATCAGAAGAAGGGAGGAGCAGATGGGTCCAGAGCCATGGTGGAGAAGGAGAAGTAACATGAGAGCAGTTTCCGCCGTAACATCTCCTGGCTCTGCTGGCAACTGAAGTCCAGATGCTACAAAGGACGATCCTTCGCTGAAATTAACTACAACACCCATCAGTTCAAGTTCATTCCTAGATGAGTATATTCCAATGCCATAGAGGAAGGTCAACAAACTGATGGCTTCTATGGCATTGGAATCTACTCATATAGGAATGAACTTGAACTGATGGGTGTTGTAGTCGATTTCAGCGAAGGATCGTCCTTTGTAGCATCTGGACTTCAGTTGCCAGCAGAGCCACAGGAGATGTTACGGCAGAAACTGCTCTCATGTTACTTCTCCTCCTCCACCATGGCTCTGGACCCATCTGCTCCTCCCTTCTTCCCTTCTTCTCATTCGACTATCTCGGCCTCCTATTCGGCCTACTATTCCGATACCGATACTTTGAACCTTGATCTTAACACAAACCTATATACTGATCGATACTAATCTGCTACGCCCGATACTAAGTATATACGGTCGATACTGATAGCGATAGTCCGATACCGATAGCGATAGTCCGATACCGATAGTTCGATCGATACCGATAGTTCGATACCGATAGCGATAGTCCGATACCGATAGCGATAGTTCGATACCGATAGCGATAGTCCGATACAGATACACATGGACCTACATATATATATATCACTAGTAGCCATACTCCTCTACATACTACTCTACACTAGGATCTAGTAACCATATACTAAGTCAAAATCTAGGGTTTGACTGAATATGGGTTAACTTTCTGGTCAAACTAAGTCAAAATCTAGGTTTAATAGGGTGTGTGGGTGTTCACCATGTCAAAGTTCAGTCCATCTCTGGTGGACTCAAAAATGTACAGCAGGTGAGGAGAGTGTTAACCCCAGGTTTAGACATCTAACCCAAGTCAGTCTAATGAGATTCAATCTCAGATTTAACAAGTGTTTTCAGATTTACGAGAGGAAAAAGGTAAAAGAAGAAGAGTTCATACATTCATTTCCAAGTTTAACAGTTCATATAAATCTCAAGTTATATGCATGAAGGAAAGGAAAATCAAGTTCAGTCATGTATGCATTCTCAGGTTTCATGTTCAGTTAATCTCAGGTTAATGTTCAAAAACAATCTTAGTTATACATTACATCTCAAGTTCATCTCATTTCTCAGTTATTGCATATATTCATATCATGACAGTTTTGAACATGTAAGATATGAAATAAACTTAACATCTACATAACTGTGAACAATATCTAAACAAACTAAAATCCACAAATCAATCCCAGTATTAACATTACATCACAGTCTATATTTATCATTTAATTTCAATATTAATATAAAACTTACAGTTCAGTTGAGTAGCATAACCCATGTAATGCAAACCCAAATTGAACCCCAAAATACAAACCCATGTAATGCAAACCCAAGTTGAGTAGCATAACCCATGTAATCATATAACCACATCATTTAGTGAACCATACATTACATTAATTAACCAATTTATTATCCTATTAATCTCTGAAAATTCCCAGAACAGTGTAGGTATCATAGTTATGTAGGGAAACCCCAAACCATCAGTCCCACATGCCCCATCCGAAATCCCAAACCTAGTTTACATCTTCTTTCCCAATTTTAAAGGACTACGCCATCTCCAATGGGGGTTTACATTGATCAGAATAATATGCAAAAAAGAAAAAAAAGTAATAAAAATGGCGTTAGGGTTAGGGTTTACCAAATTGACGAGGGGAAGAGGGGGTCGACGGTCTCCGGAGGACGGGGTCGGTGCTCGCGGCGGTCACGAAGGTCGGGGAGAGGAGAGGGGGTCGGTGCTCGCGACGGCCACCGACGGTCGGCCGGGGAGCTGATGGGGGGGGAGGGGGAGGGTTGGGGAGAGGAGAGGGGTCGCCGAGGTCGGTGGGGGTCGCCGAGGGCGCGGTCGGACGGGGGTCGACGGGGTGGGGGAAGCCGGCTCGGGGTCGGGGGGGAAGGAAAATATTGGGGGGAAATAATGGGGGGAATGAAAACTCGAACCTGACCTATATTCACACTTTAGCGACGTCATATAAGAACGTCGGTACACGTCGCTAATATCATTGATATTAGCGATGAAGTAATAAATACGTCGAAAAACGTCGCTAATATCACTAATATTAGCGACGTTTACCGACTTATACGCGACGTGAGCTCTTTAAAACGCAAACGTAGTTTAAGTACGTCGCAGAACGTCGCTGTCAGTCGCTAATAGTGACGTCTTGCGACGTTATAAAGAAACGTCGCTAAATTATTATTTTCCTGCGACGTTTTCTTAAAACGTCGCTAATTACGTCGGTAATATGACTTATTTTGGTAGTGTTCTAGCCTAATCAATTCCTAATCTCTCCAAACAAGTTCCCATGAGTTAAACCTCATTAACTTAGGTTAAACCAAGGTTACTTAACCTAACCAAGTGGCCATAACCTAGGTTAGTCTCTAGGTTAGTCTCAAAAGTCAACATAAGTCAAAGTCAACTAAAATACTAAAATCATTTATACTAAAAAGGATGGTACGGTACGTCTGTGTATTGATTACAGGACGCTCAACAACCTTACCATCAAGAACAAGAATCCTTTGTCTAGGATTGATGATTTGTTCGACCAGTTGAGCGGGACGAGAGTGTTCTCGAAGATCGACTTGCGCACCGGGTACCATCAGCTGAAGGTAAAGCGGGATGACATTCCGAAGACTACCTTTCGGACTCGCTATGGCCAGTATGAGTATACCGTCATGCCGTTTGGGTTGACCAACGCCCCGACGGTATTCATGAACTTGATGAACAAGGTATTTCATCAGTACCTTGACAAGTTCGTGGTGGTCTTCATTGATGACATCCTCATCTATTCGAAGACGCCAGAGGAGCACGAGGAGCACCTGAGGATTGTGTTAGACACTCTCAGGAGGGAGCAACTGTATGGGAAGCTGTCCAAGTGCGAGTTCTTCTTGGATCGTATGGAGTTTCTAGGCCATGTTGTCTCTGGCGAGGGGATTTTAGTGGATCCGAAGAAGATTTCTGCGGTAGAGTCCTGGTCTACACCGAGCTCAGTAGCAGAGGTTCGAAGTTTTCTGGGTCTGGCAGGTTACTACCGGAGGTTCGTACAGGACTTTTCCAGGATTGCCCAGCCGATGACCCGCCTTACCTGGAAGGACGATGAGTTTGTTTGGTCCGATGAGTGCCAGGCCGCCTTCGAGGGGCTGAAGGCGAGGTTGACTACAACTCCTATCTTGACGCTGCTATCTGGATCTGTTGGTTATACGATCTACAGTGATGCTTTAGGACAGGGTTTGGGTTGTTTGCTTCAGCAGCACGGGAAGGTAATTGCCTATGCATTTAGGCAGTTACGTCCTCATGAGAGGAATTATCCTACCCACGATCTGGAGCTGGCAGCGGTCATCTTTGCTTTGAAGCTGTGGAAACACTATCTGTACGAAGAGCGTATGGAGATCTATACTGACCACAAGAGCTTGAAGTACGTGTTTACCCAGAAGGAGCTGAATATGAGACGGAGGCGATGGTTAGAGCTGATGAAGGATTTTGATATATCCTTACAGTACCATCCGGGGAAGGCCAACGTGGTCGCGGATGCTCTGAGCAGGTATCCAGTGGCCATATGTTTGACGATGGATCGTCACCTTCTGGCAGATCTGGAGAGCTTGGGCATAGAGGTGATAGTTCCTGGGTTCGAGGCACATATGTGGGGTCTACAGGTACAGTCAGAGCTGATAAAGAAAGTCAGGACAGCTCAGTTTGAGGATGAGGCTCTGAGGGTCATCAGAGAGTAGGTCCAGATAGGGCTGTTGGATGAGTTCTCTATAGCAGGGGATGGGTCGTTGAGGCATGGTACCAGATTGTGCGTACCGAGCGGAGGACTTCGGAAGGAGGTTCTTCAGGAGGCGTACCGTTCTCAGTACTCTATGCATCCAGGAGCCAATAAGATGTATAAAGACTTGAGACAGCATATTTGGTGGTATGGCATAAAATGTGAGGTGGCTCAGTTCGTTTCGAGATGCTTGGTGTGCCAGCAAGTGAAGACCGGAAGGTAGAGACCCGGTGGATTGCTCCAGCCACTATCCATTCCTGAGTGGAAGTGGGAGCATATCACTATGGACTTTGTATCTGGGCTTCCGTGCTCTCCAGGAGGGAAGGATGCGACTTGGGTCATTGTTGATCGATTGACCAAATTGGCCCACTTTTTGCCTTTTAAAGTTGGTTTGTCGACGGAGAGGTTGGCCGAGATGTACGTACGGCAGATAGTCCGATTACACGGGGTTCCAGTGAGTATAGTCTCGGATCGGGACAGCCGATTCACTTTCCACTTCTGACAGAGTTTGCAGCTTAGCTTGGGCACATCGTTCAAGTTCAGTACCGCATACCACCCCCAGACAGACGGATAGTCGGAGAGGATGATTCAGTCCCTTGAGGATATGCTGCGTACCTGTGTCTTGGACTTCGAGGGATCTTGGGAGGACCACCTTCACTTGGTAGAGTTTGCTTACAACAACATCTACCAAGCCAGTATAGAGATGTCACCTTTCGAGGCTCTATACGGACGGAGGTGCCGTACTCCCTTGTCTTGGGATGATGTCGGCGAGAGGATTTTGCTTGGCCCTGAGATGGTAGTGGATGCTGCGGAGAAGGTCAGGGTTATCAGAGATCAACTTCGGGTGGCGCAGGATAGGCAGCGGCATTGGACCGATAGCCACCGGAGGCCATTGGAGTTTGAGGTATAGTTTAGATTTTTCTAGTATTTGAGTCTGATTGTGATTGTTTTAGATCAAGCTCTAAGTCTTGTATTTTGTTCTAGGTTGGTGATCTTGTGTTTCTGCGAATTTCTTCGACACGTGGCACGATTCGTTTTGGTGGCGGCGGGAAGCTTAGCCCACGATACATCGGACCATTCCGTATCTTGGGCAGGGTCGGTGCAGTGGCTTACCGACTGGAGTTACCGCCCGCACTAGAGGGAGTGCACTGCGTGTTCCACGTGTCACAGCTGAGACGGTACGTGGCAGATCCCAGTCACGTCTTGGACCACTCAGAGATCGTAGTGAGACCGACACTCAGCTATCCAGAGAAGCCGGACGAGATCTTGGACCGAAGAGAGAAGATGCTCCGGAACCAGGTCATTCCCTTGGTTCGCGTTGCATGGAGACACCACTCTCCAAGTGAGTCCACCTGGGAGAGGAAGGACGACATGCGGGAGCGATTCCCATATCTCTTCGAGCCTTGAGATAAAATTCTATCTTTTTCTTTCCTTATTCAATTCTTGATTTCTGTGTTAGTTCTCATTCAATTTCGAGGACAAATTTTTTTAAGGAGGATAGATTTGTCACCCCCAGTTTTCGAATTAGGGGTATTTTCATCATTTTTCACGTTTTATAATTTTTAGGAATTTTTATTTATTTTATGTGATTTTTTGGGATTTATTTGGTTTGGTTTGGATTTTATCCAATTTGGACTTAAATAGGAGACCCGGGTAGCCTGGACACTAGTGGGACCCACATACTAGCTGGGCTTGGCCCACATACCACCCTAATTAGGCTAGAAACCATAAACCCTATTTTCCATGGCTTAATTAGTTATTTTAGAGCTTAATTGGTTAATTAGAAACAAACCGAACCAAATCGAAACAAACCAAACCTAAACCAAGTCTAATGGGTGGAGGGTTATTGGATCATACCCAAACCCAATAACCCCCCCTACTATGGCCGGCCACATGAGGTGAGCCCCCCTTTCTTCTCCATTAAGAAAACTCTCTCTCTCTCTCTCTCTTTCAAAAACCCATTTTTCTTTCCAAGCTCTCTCTCCCTCCAAAGAGCCTATAGGTATGCATTTAAATCCCTAATAAATTTCTCTATTCCATTTATTGCTTCACAATAAGTGTAGAGAAGATGATTCTCTACACTTTGCCCACAAATTTTGTAGAATTCCCTAGAAATCTAGGTTAGAAATTATTAGGGGTTTTAATATATATAGTGGTATATATATATGTATGTTGTCACCCTCATTTTTCATATTTTCTGTATTTCGTATTTATACTCGTATCTGGATTTTTGGCATGTTTTATTTTTCTCAACTTGTGGAATTTCGGTATTATCGTATTTTGGGTTTTGACATGGCTCGATTTTAATTGGGTTGGTTTGGTTTGGTTTGGTTTAATGTGTATTGGAACACCTTAGCCTATGCTCCACCCTCAACACACCACATCCCACCCTCATTAAAAACTCTACCAACACTCTCTCCCTTCATTACTTCCTCCATTAATTTCTTCTTCTTCTTCTTCCTCCACCCAACTCTCCATACCCATAGGCAAGTACAACTTGCTTCTACAAGAGAGCCCATTTTATTGTTCCATTAGCTTCTCCTCTTGTTTCTAAGACACATTAGAACTTGTCATTTTCCATTTTGAGGCTTTAAATCTTGTAGATCTAGAAATTTTTTATTTTCGGATTTGGTGGTTTTGATCTATCAAACTTCTTTGTTTTCAAGTTTTGATGGTTCCATGTTGTAGGAAATTTTCTTCTACCCAGTTTTGACCTTTGAAAAGTTGGATTTGGACTTATTTTGACCAAGTTATGAACTTTTGAAGCTTTGGGTTCCACCATGGAGTTCTTGCTGATTTGGAGAAGACAGTGAGCAGTGTGTCGAGCTTTTTAGCTTACGCCACTGAGCTGCACGCGCTCTTTAGCGCAGCGTACGCAGACTTGGGTATGCTTCCTGTTGGAAGCGTGTCTCTTGCGTACGCAGACTTGGGTACGCTTCCTGTTGGAAGCGTGTCTCTTGCGTACGCAGACTTGAGTACGCTTCCTGTTGGAAGCGTGTCTCTTGCGTACGCAGACTTGGGTACGCTTCCTGTTGGAAGCGTGTCACTTGAGCGTACGCAGACTTGAGCGTGCCCTGGCCTGAACGTACGCAGACTTGAGCGTGCCCTGGCCTGCGCGTACGCAGACTTGAGCGTGCCCTGGCCTGAGCGTACGCAGACTTGAGCGTGCCCTGGCCTGCGCGTACGCAGACTTGAGCGTGCCCTGGCCTGAGCGTACGCAGACTTGAGCGTGCCCTGGCCTGAGCGTACGCAGACTTGAGCGTGCCCTGGCATGAGCGTACGCAGACTTGAGCGTGCCCTGGCCTGAGCGTACGCTGTCTTGAGCGTACGCATGCCCCTTGCGTACGCTGTCTTGAGCGTACACATGACCCTTGCGTACGCTGTCCTGAGTGTACGCTACCCCTTGCTCCCTCCTTGGGTGCCTTATGTCCCCATATTCCCCTTTTATGAATTTGCAGCCATTTTATATCCTTACGCCTTTGATGTAAACTTGACATGAACCCGATATGATCATGACAGTATTTATGAATGTTAATCGGAACAAGGCTTACTGATGGAATTGCATGATTAGTGACCCGCCATGGTGCACTCTTGACAAGTAATTTGACATGATAATTCTTGATGGTGGTCCGTCGTGACGCACCCTTGCCTTGATAAGTAATCTTGATAAGTAACATGACATGATGGCGACCCGCCGTGGCGCACCCTTGACAAATAATCTTGACATGATAACCTTGATACGCTGTTGCGACGGCTAACCAGACATGCTAAGTGAATTCTTGACACTGTGGGTGATTGTATTGAATGTGCTTGTGTAAGCAACCAGTCTTGTCTCGCATCATGTCTAGGACATGTATCTCTGGTTACCACGGTCAGGGATTCATACCGAATCTGACTAGGTTAATGACTAGATTGATCAAGTAGAGCATATAGAGAGGTATTCCGGCTACAAGCAATCCCGTTATCTGGGTGCCTTCCTCGATGGACTTGTAGCCTGCCGACGAGTATGGCACATTTCCAGCTCACTGTTATGTGGGGCACTACATGAAACGATTACTATGCACACTGTCATGTGTTGCATCCAAGTCACCTTACCAGGCATGATAACTCTAAGCTTGAACCTTGCGTCTGGATAACCTGGATAGTCTGTAGGGCTTGTGGCCGTAGGCGTACCTCATTGCATCTTGCTAGTAACTAAGCTTGTGATAACCCTAGTTAGCTAAGTATCAAGCCGTACTCCTTGCTTGGCCGTGAATGATGGATGGAGTTCTATCTTGTCTAGTCTTGCCCAGATCCGGTGCATGGATATCTCCGGACATGCTTGTTTATGCTTTACTTTATCGATAATTGGTTCGAGGCTAAGTTCTGTTCAGGTGAAGGGTTACAACCCCGGTCCTTGTTTGGTTTACGGGTTGTAACTTGGTTACCGGAATAGTCTTTAGTTATCTTATCGTTTATCATCATGTTTTCTTTAACTCATGTCTTATGTTATTTCATCTATGATCTATGTGCTGACATGCTGGTTTTAGTTCTTAAGTGAAGCCTCCTTTGTGGCACTTGCTCTTTCTGGGGTCTGACCCAGCTGGTTTTGTATGGCCAGATTTTGGAGCAGCTACCGAGGATCTCCCAACCTTCCTGCCAGATGGTGAACACTAGAAGGAATCCCGGCAACGAGTGGGTTTTATTTTGCTCTCCCACTCCCTTGTAAAATATTCTTTTGAGGCGTTTAGCCGCCGAGCAAGTGTTAGCTCGTTTGCAACTTTATTTACTGTCTGCCTACGGGCTGTACCATGATTGACAAATCCTAGGGTTGATCATGTATGACTTAAACTCTTGCTAGTCTTCGTATTTTGTATGACTAGCTTCATGATCATCTGAATATGTAATGTATGGGACGCCTTACTTTGTATGTCTGATGATCTACCATCTTGATTATATCTACTTATTGCTTGAGATTGAGACACTAGGCTTGTTATTAACCTTAAGAGACTGATGGCTTGTAGTAAACCCTCATGCATCTAGACAGCCGTGACCGTATTGCGATGTGAGATTCACTTCAATGTACGTAGCTGGCTGTGTCTGTCCCCCGCTCTCCAGTATTCTGGTTCTGGGGCGTGACACGATTTAAGTGGTGGCCCATGCAGGTCTTGTAGATCAAGATGTGTGAGGGTTTTACCGGATAGATGTCTCAATCAGCACTCGCCCTTGATCTCTACTCGTGCCTTCTGATCTTTCAGAATTTTTGACCTGATCACATGTTTATATCCTCGATCTATCATGGTCCTTTCTTATTGTTCCCTATATCGTTTCCTTCAGCGACATTGTTCCTGGTCCTACCGATCAGCAAGGCGGAGCACCTCCAGTGGACCAGCAGCAACCTGGAGACCAAGCCCAGCACTCTGGAGTGGCCTTCCGAGTCATGCATTCCGGGGACCCCGAGCCCCCAGTTTAGCCAGTCCAGCCTGCAGAGCCTGACGATGGCACCTTGGTGGGTCTCATCAGGACATTGCTTGCATCTCAAGATCGTCGAGGCGATGCCCTGCACCAGGCAGTACAGGATGCCATGGGCCGTGTTGGTTATCAAGGGAACAGTGCGGCTAGCAGTTTCAAGCGCCTCAACCCTCCCTTCTTGATGGGAGTGAAGATGCTATTGCAGCCGATGCGTGGCTCCAGGACATTGAGATTATCTTAGATGCAGCCAAGACTCCAGAAGGAGAGAAGGTAGCTGTGGTACGTCTACAGTTATTGGACCTATCCCGCACCTGGTGGGCGATGATAGCAGTTGGTTTGGCAACGCCTGTTCCGTGGGCGGTATTCAGTGACAAGTTTCAAATCAAGTACTTCGATGCTGTGGCTCGGCATGACCTACAGACGAAGTTCACCAATCTCAGGCAGATGAGCAGGACGGTCGATGGATATGCGGTCTAGTTTTCAAGACTGAGTCGGTTTGCTCCCACTTTGGTGGCAACCGAGTTTGATCGAGCGCAGCGGTTCCAGCAGGGACTCCACCTAGAGATCATTCTAGCAGTGGAGCAGTTTGAGCATCAGACCTTTGATGCTGTTTTGCGGGCAGCTAAGAGGCATGAGTACACCTCGCAGAGAATTATAGACAGAACTGGAGGACGGAAGCGGTCCCATGGTCAAATGATCCAGTCTTCAGCCCCAGCCCCGGCAGCTAGGGCCTTGACCATTGGGGCTCCGAGGAGGGCAGCATCAGTTACGTCGGTTCAGCATTCGACTCCGACGTATCCTTAGCAGCAGAAGCGGAGGCAGACTTCCACAATGGGCTGCACTCATTGTGGGAAGCCAGGGCATGTAGTGTCAGAATGTCGCCAAGTACAAGGATTGTGTTTGGCTTGTGAGGTACCGGATCACATGATAGGGTCCTGCCCACAGAGAGCCGGTTCATCCTCATCGGCCCAGACTAGTCCCTCAGTGAGGGGACCAGCACCAGTGCAGCAGCAGCAGTATCAGCCTCCGAGACCATTGCCGCCTTAGGCTCAGGCATTCCAGCAGCAGCGACCGCAGCAGTATGCCCAGGTCCAAGCTCAGGTTCAGAACCGCCAGAGAGGTTTCCAGCAGAGGGGACCAGCACCCAGAGGGCACGGTCAAGCGATGGCTTTGACCGTAGAGGAGGAGTTGGCATCAGGTGAGGTGGTGGCAGGTACCATTCTCATCAACTCTTTTCCTGCATCAGTATTATTTGATTCAGGTGCATCATATTCATTTATGTCTGCACGATTCGCGACACGGATAGGACTGGAGCCCGAGTCATTATCAGTAAGGCTCAATATACTTACTGGTAACGGACTTGTGGGTGTAGATAGAGTATTTTCCTCGTGTCGAATCGTAGTCAGCGGTAGAGAGTTTTCCGCTAGGTTGATAGAGTTTTCGATGGCCGATTATGATGTGGTCCTAGAAATGGATTGGTTAAGGGACCAGTATGCTAGTATAGATTGCCATGTCGGCAAGATTATTTTTAGTGTTCCCGGTGAGCCAGAGTTTTCATTTTCTCGAGGCGGAGTAGAACCTTCTTCCCCAGCATTGCGGATGGCCGTAGCAGCAGCAGTTCAGTTTCCCAGAGTTGTAGAAGAGTTTTCTGACGTATTTCTGGAAGAGCTTCCAGGCATGCCCCCAGAGAGAGAGAGATAGAATTCACTATCGATTTGATTCCAGGGATGGCACCAGTGTCAGAGAGAGTCTATAGGATGGCACCATCGGAGTTGAAGGTCCTGTACAAGATGATTGATGAACTTAGAACCAAGGGATTCATTCGTGCCAGCGGATCACCTTGGGGAGCTCCGATGCTTCTTGTGAAGAAGAAGGATGGTACGTCAAGATTATGTGTTGATTATCATACCTTGAACTCTGTAACCATTAAGAACATATATCCTTTACCAAGGATAGATGATTTATTTGATCAGCTCAGGGGAGCGGCAGTATTCTTGAAGATTGACTTGCGGTTAGGGTACCATCAGATCGAGTCAGAGAGCAGGACATCCCGAAGACAGCATTCAGATTTAGGTATGGACATTGGGAGTTCCTTGTTATGCCATTTGGAGCGACCAATGCGCCGGCTGTATTCATGGACCTCATGAATCGTATCTTCATGCCCTATTTGGACCAGTTCGTGATAGTGTTCATAGACGACATCTTAGTCTATAGCAAGAACGAGGCAGAGCATGAGCATCATCTTCGTGTAGTTCTTCAGATTCTCAGGGAGCACCAGTTGTACGCGAAGTTCAGTAAGTGCGAGTTTTGGTTGGATCGTATCTCGTACTTGGGTTATATCATCACCAGAGGTGGAGTGGAAGTTGATCCCCAGAAGATAGTGGCTATAGAGACATGGCCAGTACCTAGCACCGTTGCAGAAGTTCGGAGTTTCCTCGGATTGGCCGGCTATTACCGACGCTTTGTGTCAGACTTTGCTCGAATTTCAGCACCACTGACGCAGTTGACCCGTAAGGATGTACAGTTTGCTTGGACAACAGAGTGTCAGAGTTCATTTGAGAAGTTGAAGCAGAGATTGATGACGGCCCCCATTCTCACTCTTCTCGACGGGACGGGAGGATTTTTAGTTTATTGCGACGCATCCGGCAAGGGATTAAGATGTGTCTTGATGCAGCATGGTAAAGTAGTCGCTTATGCGTCACGTCAACTTCGTGACCATGAGAGGAATTACCCAACCCATGACCTGGAGTTAGCAGCCGTAGTTTTTGTATTAAAACTTTGGAGACATTATTTGTATGGAGATCGGGTAGAGATTTTCACCGACCACAAGAGTCTGAAGTATGTGTTTTACCAGAAGGATCTTAATATGCGTCAGAGGAGATGGCTAGAGCTACTTGTAGATTATGACATCAGCTTGCAGTATCATCCTGGGAAGGCCAACGTGGTAGCAGATGGATTGAACAGGAGAGCCGGAGTTTATTTTCTAACGGCGCAGCCAGAGTTGTTAGCAGATCTTCAGAAGATGGGTATTGAAGTTGTTCTTCCTTCCAGTGTGGCATTGATGGCCAGTATACAAGTCCAGTCCAGCATAGTTGAGAGGATCAAGTTAGCTCAGTCCATGGACTCTAAGCTTCAGCGGCTTAGGACAGAATGTGTGGCAGGACAGAGACCAGAGTTATGCATTCATGAAGATGGTACACTCCGACATGGGAGGCGTCTTTATGTAACCCAGTGGTGATATCAGACAGGAGATCATGGCAGAAGCCCACAGTTCTCAGTATTCTATTCACCCCGGCGGTACAAAAATGTATCGTGATATTCGGCAGCATTTTTGGTGGAATGGCATGAAGAGGGAGATAGCCCGGTTTGTCTCTCGTTGTTTAGTTTGTCAACAAGTTAAGGCCGAACATCAGAGACCAGCTGGACTTCTTCAACCTTTATCGATCCCGGAATGGAAATGGAAGCACATTACCATGGATTTTGTAACTGGATTACCTAGATCCCCAGCTGGAAGGGATGCCATCTGGGTTATAGTTGATCGTCTCACGAAGGTAGCTCATTTTCTTCCTTTCAGAATCGGTCAGTCGACGGATCAGCTTGCAGAGCTGTACCTCAGGCAGATAGTCAGATTACATGGAGTGCAAGTCAGTATTGTGTCCGACAGAGATTCAAGATTTACCTCGCACTTTTGGCGGAGTCTTCAAGAGAGTTTGGGAACTCGTCTCAAGTTCAGCTCAGCCTACCATCCGCAGACAGATGGTCAGTCAGAACGCACGACCCAGACTCTTGAAGACATGCTGCGGTCATGTACACTCGACTTCGGTGGTTCGTGGGAAGATCACCTGCATCTCGTAGAGTTCTCATACAATAACAGTTTCCAGGCTAGTATCCAGATGGCACCTTTCGAGGCCTTGTACGACAGGAAGTGCAGATCTCCTTTAGCTTGGGACGATATTGGTGAGAGGCAAATACTTGGACCAGAGATGGTGACGCGGACTATTGAGGTGGTCAGACGAGTCAGAGATCATCTTCAAGTTGCCCAAGATCGCCAGCGTCATTGGGCCGATTCTTATCGGCGTCCCCTTGAATTTTCTGTCGGCGACCACGTATTCCTTAGGATCTCGCCTACCCGTGGCGTCATTCGATTCGGCGTACGGGGAAAGCTCAGTCCTAGGTATATAGGGCCATTTGATATTCTAGAGCGAGTAGGTGATGTATCCTATCGTCTCGCTCTTCTGCCGTCGTTACGTGAGGTACATGATGTCTTTCATATATCCCAATTATGACGGTATATCCCGGATCCGAGTCATGTCCTTGATCATTCGGAATTGGTTGTTGGTGTAAAACCCCTAAATTTCTACTATTTTTTATTAAATTTGATACCGATTTAAAATTTTGTATAGTACGTCGTATAGTCGTATTTTACGTCGCACACAAAATTTTATTTTTGCTCGACGAGTGCGAATATGTGCGAGCGTACATATTGTAGAAAAATAATTTTTCTATTTTATTACACTTTCAAAATATTATATAAATATTCTTGCTATAAAAAGCCTTTGTTTCTAAAAGTTATTAATAATAAATAATATTTTTGTATACTAGAAAAGCCTAATTATGTAAAGAATATTTTTGCATACATATATTCGTAATTATTTATTGGTCTATTTTAAATAAAAGTATAATTTTCGAGATTTATTAATATTAATATTTTATTGTTCAAAAAGATATTAAAAATATTTATTATTTTCGAAATTAATATTATTGGTATTTGAAAAATATATTTGGAAGTTATTGTGGCACTTTAAATTTTGATTTGATTTATGGATCTATTTAAATAATTAAATTAACAACTATATTTGAAATTTATTTGATTTTAAACTAAGAGAATCTAATTTGATTTAAATAAGATTTGTATTTAGATTGGATTGGATTTTAAATTAAGTAGAGATTTATCTAAAAGGGGAATTTAAAATCCTAATTCTTATCCAATTGGGAATTCCCACATCCTATAAAAAGGCAGGTACTCCTCCAAATTTCTATGTGCATCGTGTCTATGCCCTACCCATCAATTATATTCTTTTTCTCTACATGTACAATATTTTTCCTATCCGCGTCCGACAACCCCGGACGTCAACTCACTCCGTGTCTCGCAGGACACACCCGACGTCAATGAATTTCTAATCTAACCCTAACCCTAGATTGGGCCAGAACACGACCTACCCCTACTCCGATCACCATCACCACGACGTCGCCACTACCACCACAACCATGGACACAGCCTCCGGCCAAACCATCACCACCAGCCCCTTCACAGCAGACAACCGCTACCACTATCCTCATCACCATCTACAACAATCCGACACCATCCCAACCGACCCACGGCCAATGGCCGGACCGCCACCACCACCACCGCGTTCACGGCCATTGCCGGAACCCATCAAAACCCACAAAATAAAAATCCCAAAACAATACCACGACCACCATCGCAGCTTACCTACCGCGCCGTCCCGCGCGGGCTTCCCTCCAACGGACCACCAGCGTCGCCTTCCGCCTAGTCGCATCCTAGCCGCGCTCGAACCCCCTCCGCCTGAGCTCCCGGACCAGCGCCCGAGGCCTTCCCCGCCCTCGCATCGCCACCCATGGTCGGAGCCGCCAAGCCGCCGGAGCCACCCTCTGGAAACCCCAAACTTCGCCGGACCACCGTTCCCTCGCCTCCGATTCACGCAGCCCTAACCGCCTCTCCGTCCTTCCACTGGAGCCGGACCCCAGTCTCCTTCTCCGTCGCTCCTCCGTAAGCCGTCGTGCGTCTGTGCCCAGGCCGACCGACTCCGCGCCTCGCTCCACCGAGCGCAACTGTCCGACTTACGAAAGTCACTGTCTCCTCTCCGACTTCCTCTTCCCCTCCCGATCTTCTCTTCCCTCTCCATAGCTCTCTCTATCTCTCCCGCTCTACTCTTCCTCACTGCCAGATCCACCCACCGCCGCCCGTTGCCGACGATTCCACACCGGCTTCCCGCTCTCCCACTCTCTTCCTCTTTCCATCTCTCCCGCACACTCCCCGAAACCCGTCTCACCAGCTTTCCTCCTCATATGTGCTTGGGGTCTCACGAAAGATAGCAAATGGTTCTGTTGGGTTCTTTTACTTTTTGGTTTGATTAGTTTTTTGTTTTGTTCTGTTAGGTTCTGCTTGGGGTCTCACTTCTTCCTGCTTTATATTTTTATTTTATTTTTGGTTTGATTACTTTTTGTTTTGTTCTGTTGGGTTCTTTACCTCTTCCGAGGAGAAAAAATACTTTGAAATTAGGTTTGCTTTATTATTATTATTATCATTATTATTATTATTAATATTATTATTATAACTATAGTTATCATCTATTATTATTATTATTATGTTGATCTTGTAAAAGAGAAGACAACAGCTTTAGCTGATGTGATTTTTTCTGATTAATAACTATTATATTATTATGTGAGTATCAATATCTATACTGTATGCCTTTCTAGTAAATTACTATAGCTTTTCTATGTAAATATATTATCATATATAATTTGACCTAAATATATTATTATTATCATTTCTATCACTACATATATATATCTTTATAACTACCACTTTAAATATTTTATATGAGATTAGCTTATTATTTACTATTATTATAACAATTGTTATTTCCATATGTTTTTACTTATAAAAATATTATGTAATGATTTCTAAATATTATATCGTAAAGAAATATATTGGTAGGCCTGAGACCTACATATAATTTTCTAATGGAGTCTAGGAGCCTAAATATATTTTTATAATAATTACATGTAACTTTTGACCAACAAAATCATATTTTGACACAAATTAGGATTTTGCCTAAAAATGTTTTTCTTGAATATTAAGTATTTTGCTATAATTATTTTTGACGCATAAAAACTAGTTTTCAAATATTATAAATAGTTTTCTATTATTTATCCATTATTCTTTGATTTCTCTCCTGTCCGTAACCGATCCTTTTATTCCCATCCTATCACCAAATTCGTACCACCTTATGTCCACCCTAACTAATTTGACCGTTCTAGACCCAATGGAACTGTCCGTGCCACCGACCGAGATCACCTCGCATAGTTGTTGTACCGAAGTTGCAGATCGTGTCACCTTGATCATCGCTGCACACCAGGCGTCCTACCAGGCAAGACACCTTGCCATTAGCTGTTTAATTATTTTAGCTCATATTTCATGCATTATTTATTTTCTTTATGGAAAATAAACTGTGATACATGGCATAACTGTTAGAACTTACTGTTCATTTATATTTTCTGCTGTGTATTATTTTTCTTACAAATTAAACCTAGATTTAAGGGACCACCTTGTGTGTTGCATTCATTGGCCTTGACATGTTGTAAACACGAAGTTGTGTGTCGCATGTAGAACACGGAAGTGCGTGATTGGCTGGCCACCAGTACGTACAAGCCGTACGATAGGAATAACCGTTAATAGAGGTTGCATGCTAGTTTGACTTAGCGGTTATAGAGGTTTGTGTTGTGGATACAATACAGTAGGCATTGGGCGGGAAGGACAATTCCTTAGCGTATGGGCTTCGATGCACTTTCCTTGTGACCCGGACTCTCCGCTGGAGATACGGGATTGATGACCCATAATTACTGACGGCCACTGACGATTCTGCGGAACGTCATGCTCTTCCTGATGGGGCCTCTGGTGCCCAAAGGGGGACTACGCCGATCCTATTCAGCCAGGGCCCATGCGTAGGAAGGATTGTTCTTAACAACATTTTACTTAGAATGGTAGGCTGCCTATCCGTTAGGTACGAGTACTTTTGGTTTGGGTACTTGTATCTGACCGTGACTTGGAACAATAACTTGTCGTAGATTAGTTCATCACATCTTGTCCTTGTTTGGTTGTAGGTGTGACTTACTACTTCGATGAGAAGGTATTGAACCTTGTTGGGGTCCGGATACCATATCGGATTCTTAGCATGGAAAGATACGTCACCGTGAATTAGTTTACCATCTCCTGTCCTTGTTTGGTTGGGGGGATGGTACGCTCGTTCAGTAGGTGCGTATTGGAACATGTTATAATTCGATTTACTTATTTATTTGAGCAATATTTATTCAGTTTATATGGCATGCTATTATGTGTCTTGTTACGTCCCTCTGAGGACCTGGTTGTCTTGCCAGTTGTGTGCTATTGTCTTTCACAGGTGCTCTAGCTTTAGTCGGGATCATCGCTACTTCTTCGAGGATGATTGTATTTGGATCGTCTTCGCTTCGCTCGCCAAATTTATATCTTTTCTTATGTATTTTTCCTTTACTTGTTGGTAGTGGATTTATCTCCGCCCAACATATTGTATCAAGACAATTCATTATCTTTATATGATGTCTATTATTCATTTATTTTGCGTAGATGAGATTAGTTATGGTTCTACTGCATTTTACAGCTTATGTATTCATACGAGGATTCCATATATTGGAGTGTACTTCGTATGAATACAGCTGGCATGTCTATGTTCCTAGTCCTACGTATTTTGGGACTGGGGCGTTACATGTTTTTGTGGTGGCCCATGCAGGTCAAGATAAATTGTTTGGTTACTTTACCGTACCAAACAAGCCTGCGTATAGGATTAGAAATCTAGGATCTTATCCACATACTTGGCCTCTTTCCTTGATTTTATCTACCGTTTGACTCATCAATTGCATCTTGCTTGCTTCCTTCCATCCCTATTCTTATCTTCCCTTCGTGCTTGCTAGAGATTGACCCTACTAGTTAGATGTCCCAAACACCCTTAGCTTAATTCTTTTAAGTTGGGTAGAACACCCCACGACCCGACACGTCCTTGACTATTAAGACCATAGAGACTAGAGGAATCTAACCCATTTGGTCAACCAAGCCTTGGTCAATAAAACCATAGAATGATGGTATAGGAATAAACAAGACTTAGATCCTTATGACTCTTAGACCATTTATATTTGTTTTTATTCATCTATTATCGTGCCTATATTTTACTATCTAGACTAATGATGCTAATGTAGCCTAGTTTTTGCAAGCTTAGCCTTTTACCAAGCTTGTTCGTGACATATATGTTAATGGAGGTACCCCACTAACATATTGTCTATCAGAACCGGTGCATAATGGTCTGATCAACCGAGTGCACTTTGGTTCACTTTTATTTATCGTTCTACGTGGATGGGGACATAGCTAAACTTGTCCTCTAGAGTCCCATCTGCGACTGCCTTGGCAACTCCTTTTGAAATTTTTAGTCGTCCTTGAATCACGTACTCGTATTCGATAAGATCGTCTTTTGAACCCCTTATTGCCTTCGCCTTCACCTATTCTAGAAGGACGAACGCGTTATACTAGGATCTTCTCTAGCATTTCTATCGATAATGACCATTATCACTCTATGTTGCTACTCATCCTTTCTCGGCCCTATCATGACCTTCCAATTCACTTAATATAGAAGTGACATCTAATTCGTTCTCTAAAATCGTGCCCTCAACCCACTCTCAAGAGACCATAACTTTAAGGCCTCTAATTTATTTTATTTTTCTTGAACCCATACTAATCTTTATTGCACGTATTCTTCTTAACCATTTATCTTCTTACGTTAATCCATGATTATCTTCGCCATGATTGAAATCGCGACTCTATTGCATGTTTTCATTAAACTTCATTCCTTGTAGCCTCTCACCCCCTACTAATTCCTAATTTCGAGGACGAAATTCTTTTAAGTTGGGTAGGATATAAAACCCCTAAATTTCTACTATTTTTTTAATTAAATTTGATACCGATTTAAAATTTTGTATAGTACGTCGTATAGTCGTATTTTACGTCGCGAACGAAATTTTATTTTTGCTCGACGAGTGCGAATATGTGCGAGCGTACATATTGTAGAAAAACAATTTTTCTATTTTATTACACTTTCAAAATATTATATAAATATTCTTGCTATAAAAAGCCTTTGTTTCTAAAAGTTATTAATAATAAATAATATTTTTGTATACTAGAAAAGCCTAATTATGTAAAGAATATTTTTGCATACATATATTCGTAATTATTTATTGGTCTATTTTAAATAAAAGTATAATTTTTGAGATTTATTAATATTAATATTTTATTGTTCAAAAAGATATTAAAAATATTTATTATTTTCGAAATTAATATTATTGGTATTTGAAAAATATATTTGGAAGTTATTGTGGCACTTTAAATTTTGATTTGATTTATGGATCTATTTAAATAATTAAATTAACATCTATATTTGAAATTTATTTGATTTTAAACTAAGAGAATCTAATTTGATTTAAATAAGATTTGTATTTAGATTGGATTGGATTTTAAATTAAGTAGAGATTTATCTAAAAGGGGAATTTAAAATCCTAATTCTTATCCAATTGGGAATTTCCACATCCTATAAAAAGGCAGGTACTCCTCCAAATTTCTATTATTCCACAAATTTTCTCCACAAAACTACGTGCATCGTGTCTATGCCCTACCCATCCATTATATTCTTTTTCTCTACATGTACAATATTTTTCCTATCCGCGTCCGACAACCCCGGACGTCAACTCACTCCGTGTCTCGCAGGACACACCCGACGTCAATGAATTTCTAATCTAACCCTAACCCTAGATTGGGCCAGAACACGACCTACCCCTACTCCGATCACCATCACCACGACGTCGCCACCACCACCACAACCATGGACACAGCCTCCGGCCAAACCATCACCACCAGCCCCTTTACAGCAGACAACCGCTACCACCATCCTCGTCACCATCTACAACTATCCGACACCATCCCAACCGACCCACGGCCAATGGCCGGACCGTCACTACCACCACCGCGTTCACGACCATTGCCGGAACCCATCAAAACCCACAAAATAAAAATCCCAAAACAATACCACGACCACCATCGCAGCTTACCTACCGCACCGTCCCGCGCGGGCTTCCCTCCACCGGACCACCAGCGTCGCCGTCCGCCTAGTCGCATCCTAGCCGCGCTCGAACCCCCTCCGCCTGAGCTCCCCGACCAGCGCCCGAGGCCTTCCCCGCCCTCGCATCGCCGCCCATGGTCGGAGCCGCCAAGCCGCCGGAGCCACCCTCTGGAAACCCCAAACTCTGCCGGACCACCGTTCCCTCGCCTCCGATTCACGCAGCCCTAACCGCCTCTCCGTCCTTCCACTGGAGCCCGACCCCAGTCTCCTTCTCCGTCGCTCCTCCGTAAGTCGTCGTGCGTCTGTGCCCAGGCCGACCGACTCCACGCCTTGCTCTACCGAGCGCAACTGTCCGACTTACGAAAGTCACTGTCTCCTCTCCGACTTCCTCCTCCCCTCCCGATCTTCTCTTCCCTCTCCATAGCTCTCTCTATCTCTCCCGCTCTACTCTTTCTCACCGCCAGATCCACCCACCGCCGCCCGTTGCCAGCGATTCCACACCGGCTTCCCGCTCTCCCACTCTCTTCCTCTTTCCATCTCTCTCGCACACTCCCCGAAACCCGTCTCACCAGCTTTCCTTCTCATATGTGCTTGGGGTCTCACGAAAGACAGCAAATGGTTCTGTTGGGTTCTTTTACTTTTTGGTTTGATTATTTTTTTGTTTTGTTCTGTTAGGTTCTGCTTAGGGTCTCACTTCTTCCTGCTTTATATTTATATTTTATTTTTGGTTTGATTACTTTTTGTTTTGTTCTGTTGGGTTCTTTACCTCTTCCGAGGAGAAGAAATACTTTGAAATTAGGTTTGCTTTATTATTATTATCATTATTATTATTAATATTATTATTATAACTATAGTTATCATCTATTATTATTATTATGTTGATCTTGTAAAAGAGAAGACAACAGCTTTAGCTGATGTGATTTTTCCTGATTAATAACTATTATATTATTATGTGAGTATCAATATCTATACTGTATGCCTTTCTAGTAAATTACTATAGCTTTTCTATGTAAATATATTATCATATATAATTTGACCTAAATACATTATTATTATCATTTCTATCACTGCATATATATATCTTTATAACTACCACTTTAAATATTTTATATGAGATTAGCTTATTATTTACTATTATTATAACAATTGTTATTTCCATATGTTTTTACTTATAAAAATATTATGTAATGATTTCTAAATATTATATCGTAAAGAAATATATTGGTAGGCCTGAGACCTACATATAATTTTCTAATGGAGTCTAGGAGCCTAAATATATTTTTATAATAATTACATGTAACTTTTGACCAACAAAATCATATTTTGACACAAATTAGGATTTGCCTAAAAATATTTTTCTTGAATATTAAGTATTTTGCTATAATTATTTTTGACGCATAAAAACTAGTTTTCAAATATTATAAATAGTTTTCTATTATTTATCCATTATTCTTTGATTTCTCTCCTGTCCGTAACCGATCCTCTTATTCCCATCCTATCACCAAATTCGTACCACCTTATGTCCACCCTAACTAATTTGACCGTTCTGGACCCAATAGAACTGTCCGTGCCACCGACCGAGATCACCTCGCATAGTTGTTGCACCGAAGTTACAGATCGTGTCACCTTGATCATCGCTGCACACCAGGCGTCCTACCAGGCAAGACACCTTGCCATTAGCTGTTTAATTATTTTAGCTCATATTTCATGCATTATTTATTTTTTTTATGCAAAATAAACTGTGATACATGGCATAACTGTTAGAACTTACTGTTCATTTATATTTCCTGCTGTGTATTATTTTTCTTACAAATTAAACCTAGATTTAAGGAACCACCTTGTGTGTTGCATTCATTGGCCTTGACACGTTGTAAACACGAAGTTGTGTGTCGCATGTAGAACACGGAAGTGCATGATTGGCTGGCCACCAGTACGTACAAGCCGTGCGATAGGAATAACCGTTAATAGAGGTTGCATGCTAGTTTGACTTAGCGGTTATAGAGGTTTGTGTTGTGGATACAATACAGTAGGCATTGGGCGGGGAGGACAATTCTTTAGCGTATGGGCTTCGATGCACTTTCCTTGTGACCCAGACTCTCCGCTGGAGATACGGGGTTGATGACCCATGATTACTGACGGCCACTGACGATTCTGCGGAACGTCATGCTCTTCCTGATGGGGCCTCTGGTGTCCAAAGGGGGACTACGTCGATCCTATTCAGCCAGGGCCCATGCGTAGGAAGGATTGTTCTTAACAACATTTCACTTAGAATGGTAGGCTACCCTATCCGTTAGGTACGAGTACTTTTGGTTTGGGTACTTGTATCTGACCGTGACTTGGAACAATAACTTGTCGCAGATTAGTTCGTCACATCTTGTCCTTGTTTGGTTGTAGGTGTGACTTACTACTTCGATGAAAAAGTATTGAACCTTGTTGGGGTCCGGATACCATATCGGATTCTTAGCATGGAAAGATACGTCACCGTGAATTAGTTTACCATCTCTTGTCCTTGTTTGGTTGGGGGGATGGTACGCTCGTTCAGTAGGTGCATATTGGAACATGTTATAATTCGATTTACTTATTTATTTGAGCAATATTTATTCAGTTTATATGGCATGCTATTATGTGTCTTGTTACGTCCCTCTGAGGACCTGGTTGTCTTGCCAGGTGTGTGCTATTATCTTTCGCAGGTGCTCTAGCTTTAGTCGGGATCATCGCTACTTCTTCGAAGATGATTGCATTTGGATCGTCTTCGCTTCGCTCGCCAAATTCATATCTTTTCTTATGTATTTTTCCTTTAGTTGTTGGTAGTGGATTTGTCTCCGTCCAACATATTGTATCAAAATAATTCATTATCTTTATATGATGTCTATTATTCATTTATTTTGCGTGGATGAGATTAGTTATGGTTCTACTGCATTTTACAGCTTATGTATTCATACGAGGATTCCAGATATTGGAGTGTACTTCATATGAATACAGCTGGCATGTCTATGTTCCTAGTCCTACGTATTTTGGGACTGGGGCATTACAGTTGGTACCAACCTTTCGTATGAGGAGAGACCCGTATCCATATTGGACCGGAGGGAGAAGATACTCAAGAACAAGACTATCAAGTTAGTCCGTGTTGCTTGGGGTCATCACTCTTTGGGTGAGTCAACATGGGAGCGTGAGGATGATATCCGATCGCGATATCCCGACCTATTTGACTCGTAAGTTATAATATCTTCTTATGCCTTATGCTTAAGTTCCTTGCTTGCATGAATGATTACTTGATTGACTACTAGTTCTGTATTGTCTGCAATTGATATAGCTTGCTCGACATCTCTAGCCTCTTGATTAAATTCCGAGGACGGAATTCTTTTAAGGTGGGTAGAGTTGTCACCCTCATTTTTCGTATTTCCCGTATTTCGTATTTATACTCGTATCTGGATTTTTGGTATGTTTTATTTTCCTCAACTTGTAGAATTTCGGTATTCTCGTATTTTAGGTTTTGACATGGCTCGGTTTTAATTGGGTTGGTTTGGTTTGGTTTGGTTTAATGTGTATTGGAACACCTTAGCCTATGCTCCACCCTCAACACACCACATCCCACCCTCATTAAAAACTCTACTAACACTCTCTCCCTTCATTACTTCCTCCATTAATTTCTTCTTCTTCCTCCACCCAACTCTCCACACCCATAGGCAAGTGCAACTTGCTTCTACAAGAGAGCCCATTTTATTGTTCAATTAGCTTCTCCTCTTGTTTCTAAGACACATTAGAACTTGTCATTTTCCTTTTTGAGGCTTTAAATCTTGTAGATCTAGAAATTTGATATTTTCGGATTTGGTGGTTTTGATCTATCAAACTTCTTTGTTTTCAAGTATTGATGGTTCCATGTTGTAGGAAATTTTCTTCTACCCAGTTTTGACCTTTGAAAAGTTAGATTTGGACTTATTTTGACCAAGTTATGAACTTTTGAAGCTTTGGATTCCACCATGGAGTTCTTGCTGGTTTGGAGACAACAGTGAGCAGTGTGCCGAGCTTTTTAGCTTACGCCACTGAGCTGCGCGCGCTCTTTAGCGCAGCGTACGCAGACTTGGGTATGCTTCCTGTTGGAAGCGTGTCTCTTGCGTACGCAGACTTGGGTAGGCTTCCTGTTGGAAGCGTGTCTCTTGCGTACACAGACTTGGGTACGCTTCATGTTGGAAGCGTGTCTCTTGCGTACGCAGACTTGAGTACGCTTCCTGTTGGAAGCGTGTCTCTTGCGTACGCAGACTTGAGCGTGCCCTGGCCTGAGCGTACGCAGACTTGAGCGTGCCCTGGCCTGAGCGTACGCAGACTTGAGCGTGCCCTGGCATGAGCGTACGCAGACTTGAGCGTGCCCTGGCCTGAGCGTACGCAGACTTGAGCGTGCCCTGGCCTGAGCGTACGCAGACTTGAGCGTGCCCTGGCCTGAGCGTATGCAGACTTGAGCGTGCCCTGGCCTGAGCGTACGCAGACTTGAGCGTGCCCTGGCCTGAGCGTACGCTGTCTTGAGCGTACGCATGCCCCTTGCGTACGCGGTCTTGAGCGTACGCATGACCCTTGCGTACGCTGTCCTGAGCGTACGCTACCCCTTGCTCCCCCCTTGGGTGCCTTATGTCCCCATATTCCCCTTTTATGAATTTGCAGCCATTTTATATCCTTACGCCTTTGATGTAAACTTGACATGAACCCGATATGATCATAACAGTATTTATGAATGTTAATCGAAACAAGGCTTACTGATGGAATTGCATGATTAGTGACCCGCCGTGGTGCACTCTTGACAAGTAATTTGACATGATAATTCTTGATGGTGGTCCGTCGTGACGCACCCTTGCCTTGATAAGTAATCTTGATAAATAACATGACATGATGGCGGCCCGCCGTGGCGCACCCTTGACAAATAATCTTGACATGATAACCTTGATACGCTGTTGCGACGGCTAACCTGACATGCTAAGTGAATTCTTGACACCGTGGGTGATTGTATTGAATGTGCTTGTGTAAGCAACCAGTCTTGTCTCGCATCATGTCTAGGACATGTATCCCTGGTTAACACGGTCAGGAATTCATACCGAATCTGACTAGGTTAATGACTAGATTGATCAAGTAGAGCATATAGAGAGGTATTTCGGCTACAAGCAATCCCGTTATCTGGACGCCTTCCTTGATGGACTTGTAGCCTGCCGACGAGTAGGGCACATTTCCAGCTCACTGTTATGTGGGACACTACATGAAACGATTACTATGCACACTGTCATGTGTTGCATCCAAGTCACCTTACCAGGCATGATAACTCTAAGCTTGAACCTTGCGTCTGGATAACCTGGATAGTCTACAGGGCTTGTGGCCGTAGGCGTACCTCATTGCATCTTGCTAGTAACTAAGCTTGTGATAACCCTAGTTAGCTAAGTATCAAGCCGTACTCCTTGCTTGGCCGTGAATGATGGATGGAGTCCTATCTTGTCTAGTCTTGCCCAGATCCGGTGCATGGATATCTCCGGACATGCTTGTTTATGCTTTACTTTATCGATAATTGGTTCGAGGCTAAGTTCTGTTCAGGTGAAGGGTTACAACCCCGGTCCTTGTTTGGTTTACGGGTTGTAACTTGGTTACCGGAATAGTCCTTTAGTTATCTTATCGTTTATCATCATGTTTTCTTTAACTCATGTCTTATGTTATTTCATCTATGATTTATGTGCTGACATGCTGGTTTTAGTCCTTAAGTGAAGCCTCCTTTGTGGCACTTGCTCTTTCTGGGGTCTGACCCAGCTGGTTTTGTATGGCCAGATTTCGGAGCAGCTACCGAGGATCTCCCAACCTTCCTGCCAGATGGTGAACACTAGAAGGAATCCCGGCAACGAGTGGGTTTTATTTTGCTCTCCCACTCCCTTGTAAAATATTCTTTTGAGGCGTTTAGCCGCCGAGCAAGTGTTAGCTCGTTTGTAACTTTATTTACTGTCTGCCTACGGGCTGTACCATGATTGACAAATCCTAGGGTTGATCATGTATGACTTAAATTCTTGCTAGTCTTCGTATTTTGTACGACTAGCTTCATGATCATCTGAATATGTAATGTATGGGACGCCTTACTTTGTATGTCTGATGATCTACCATCTTGATTATATCTACTTGTTGCTTGAGATTGAGACACTAGGCTTGTTATTAACCTTAAGAGACTGATGGCTTGTAGTAAACCCTCATGCATCTAGACAGCCGTGACCGTATTGCGATGTGAGATTCACTTCAATGTACGTAGCTGGCTGTGTCTGTCCCCCGCTCTCCAGTATTCTGGTTCTGGGGCATGACATATGTATATATATACGTGTATGTATTTGTATGTAAGTATTTGTATTCATGTGTATGTAGAGATTGTGGTTGTGTGTGAGAGTGGTAGGGAGTGTGTGTGTGTGTGTTGGGTGGTGTATGTGTGTGTATGTGTTTGTGAGAGTGTGTGTGTATATGTATATATATATATATGTGTGTGTGTGTATTTATATACATATATATATATATATATATATATATATATATATATATATATATATATATATATATATATATAGATATGAGGGTGTTTCTGTGTCTATAGATATATATATATATATATATATATATATATATATATATATATATATATATATATATATATATATATATATATATGAAGAGTAGAAAGGAGAAGAAGAAGAAGATAACAGCAGTAGCAGCAGCCACTGCTGCACCAACAGCAGCAGCAACTGGCAGCAGCATGCTGCCAGTCCCCCCCATTTTCCCCTCCTATTTCACCCTTAAACCCCTCTCTCTCTATATATATATATATATATATATATAGAGAGAGTGTCACGCCCCAGAACCAGAATACTGGAGAGCGGGGGCAGACACAGCCAGCTACGTATATTGAAATAGAATACATCTCAAATATACGGTCACGGCTGTCTAGATATGAGGGTTTACTACAAGCCAGCAGTCTCTTAAGGTCAAGCCTATTGTCTCAATCTCAAGCAATTAACAGAGTTACAAGATGTTAGAGCATCAAATATATATATATAAGGCGTCCCAAATATTACATATTGGATGATCATGAAGCTAGTCGTACAAAATGATAGGACTAGCAAGAGTTCAGTCATACATGATCAACCCTAGGATTTGTTAATCATGTTTACAGCCCGTAGGCAGACAGTAAGTAAATGTGCATCGAGCTAACAGGTGCTCGTCGGCTAAACGCCTCAAAAGAATAAATTTACATATAAGTGGGTAAAACAAAAGGAAAATCCACTCTTGGCCCGGGTTCCGTCTAGTTGTCACCATTGGGCTGGAAGCTCGGTAGATCCTCGGGAGCTGCTCCGAAATCTGGCCACACAAAACCAGCTGGGTCAAACCCCAGAAAGAGCAAGTGCCACAAAGGAGGCCACAAATAAGAACAAAAGCCAGCATATCAGATCATAAAGAATAAAGGAAAGTACAAGTAATAAAAGTACACAGGGCGATAAACGACTAGGGACGTGGAACCATTTCGGGAGCCAGGTTACAATCCTTAAACCAAACAAGGACCGGGATTGTAACCCTTCGCCTGAATAGCTCACTGCCTCTACCCATTTATCGTTAGAGGTAAGTAAAACAATCATGATCAAGAGTTCTAGGTACAAGGCTAGACAAGACTTAGACAGGGCTGGACACCATTCATTAACAATCGGCCAAGCAAGTACTACGGCTTACTACTTTAACTAACTAGGGTTATCACAAGCCTAATTACTAACAAGATGCAAGCGAGAAACTCCCAGTCCCAAGCCCTACAGACCATCCAGTTATCCTTCCGCAGGTTGAGAGTTATAGTTGGGTACATCGCCCGGGAGACAAATGTACCCTTAGGTGACTTAGAGGGTGCAACACATGACAGTGTGCTGGAAATGTGCTCTACTCGTCGACAAGCTGCAAGTCCATTAAAGCGCCCAGATAACGAGATTGCCTGTGACTGGGAATTCTCCATGTTCTAGTTTGATCTAATAATTAGCCTAATCCAATTTAGCGCGAGTCCCTGGCCGTGGTACCCAGGAAGTCACGTCCTAGACATGATGCAAGACAAGACAAGTGGATTGTGCAAACAAGCAAGCAGGAACACCCACGGTGTCAAGGCAAGTCAGTCAAGTTATCAAGTCAAGTCAAGTCAAGAGTGCGCCGCCACGGGCCACTATCAAGTTATCAAGGTAAATCATGTCAGGGTACTTGTCAGGGGTGCGCCACGACGGGCCACTATCAAGTCAGGTTGGTTGTGTCAGGAGTGCACCACTACGGGTCACTGTCATGTTATACTAGTTCCTTGTCATACCATGCTGTGTACAATAGTTATTCCAAACATATTAAGCAAAATCAAGTAGGTTGTGCAGGGTATGTACTGCGCAGGGTGCCAAGTGCGCAGGATGAGCTGCGCAGGGTACCAACTGCGCAGGGTGCCAAGTGCGCAGGGTAAGTTGCGCGACAGATGGATTGCGCAGGAAATGGGTTGCGCAGAAAATGGGTTGCGCAGGAAATGGGTTGCGCAGGAAATGGGTTGCGCAGACATGAACTGCGCAAGGCTGGCTTGCGCATGGCTGGCTTGCGCCAGCGCAGTCCAGCGCAGCGCAAAGCACTGGCCAAGTGATTGCGCAATCGGCCATGTGCTAAAGAGCACAGGCCGGGGGTGCGCAATCGGCCATGCGCTAAAAAGCGCAAGGCAGGGGGCTGTTCTTCCTGGCCGAGAGCAAGTCCAAAAATACCAAGAACTTCAATTCTTCATATTTTTGTCAAATCAAAACCAAATCTAGATTTCCAAAGTTCTAACTTGAGTAAAATTGAATTCTCTTCCACATGGAAGCATCAAAACAAGCAAAAATCAAAGTTTAATAGATCAAAACCAAGGATTTCCGAAAATGGTTAAAACCTAGATCTAGAAGAATGAAAGCTCCAAATCACAAAATTCTAAGTTCTAATGTTGATCCACATGTCCTAATCTATCAAATGGACAAATAAAATTGGGTGCTTATTTGTTGGCAAGATGCACTTGCCTATTGGTTGGGGAGTTGTGTGGAAGATGGAAGAAGAAGAAGTTTGTAAGAAATAAATGAGAGAATAAAGAGGGGAGAGAAAAGTAGGTGGAGTTATAAAGTGGGGGAGTTGTGGTGTGTTGGAGGAGGAGTATAGGTTAAGGTGTACCAATACATGTTAAACCAAACCTAATCAAACCAAACCAATCCTACTCAAAAAAATAAAACCAAGCCATGGTCCAAACCAATTTACGAGAAACCAAAATCCGCAAGTCGAGAAAATAAAATACGTGCAAAATCAAATACGAGCATAAATACGAAATACAGGAAATGGGGGTGACAACTCTACCTACCTTCAAAGAATTCCGTCCTCGAAATTTAATCAAGGAGCTAGAGATTGCCACGACAAGCTATACTAAGCACAGACAAGCTACACTAAGCAGTTCAATCATACAATCATACAATGCAAGCAAGGAAAGAGAAAGCGTAAGGCATAAGAAAGACATTATACCTCACGAGTCAAACAGGTAGGGATATCGCGATCGGATGTCGTCCTCACGCTCCCACGTTGACTCACCTAGAGAGTGATGACCCCAAGCAACACGGACTAAGTTAATAGTCTTGTTCTTGAGCGTCTTTTCTCTCCGGTCCAATATAGACACGGGCCTCTCCTCATACGAAAGGTTGGTACCAACAACCAATTCCGAATGATCTAGGATTTGGCTCGGGTCCGGGATGTACCGTCTTAATTGGGACACATGGAATACATCATGTACCTCACTTAGCGACGGTGGAAGAGCGAGACGATAGGACACATCGTCTACTCGCTCCAGAATATCGAACGGCCCTATATACCTAGGACTAAGCTTTCCCCGTACGCCAAAACGAATGACGCCACGGGTAGACGAGATCCTGAGGAATACATGGTCGCCGACAGCAAATTCTAAGGGACGCCGATGAGCATCGGCCCAATGGCGCTGGCGTTCCTGAGCAACTCGGAGGTGATCTCTGACTTTCCTGACCACTTCAACCGTCTGAGAAATCAGTTCTGGACCGAGCATCTGCCTCTCTCCGACATCGTTCCATGCTAACGGAGATCTGCACTTCCTACCATACAGAGCCTCGAAGGGTGCCATCTGGATACTGGCCTGGAAACTATTGTTGTACGAGAATTCCACTAGGTGCAGGTGATCCTCCCACGAACCATCGAAGTCAAGGGTACATGACCGCAACATATCTTCGAGAGTTTGTATAGTGCGCTCTGACTGCCCATCTGTCTGCGGATGATACGCTGAGCTGAACTTGAGACGAGTCCCCAAACTTTGATGAAGACTGCGCCAGAAGTGCGATGTGAATCTCGTATCCCTGTCTGATACTATGCTGACTGGCACTCCGTGAAGTCTGACGATCTGCCTGAGATACATCTCTGCTAGCTGTGCCGTCGACTGTCCAACTCTAAATGGAAGAAAGTGCGCCACCTTGGTGAGCCTGTCTACAATGACCCAAATAGCATCTCTACCTGCCGGAGATCTGGGTAACCCAGTCACGAAATCCATGGTTATGTGCTCCCATTTCCATTCTGGGATCGGTAAAGGTCGAAGAAGTCCAGTTGGCCTCTGATGTTCAGCCTTGACTTGTTGGCAAACCAAACATCGAGAGACATACCGGGCTATCTCCCTCTTCATACCATTCCACCAAAAGTGATGACGAATATCTCGGTACATCTTCGTGCCGCCTGGGTGAATGGAGTACTGCGAACTGTGAGCCTCTGCCATGACTTTCTGTCTGATATCTCCACTGGGTACACAAAGACGCGTGCCGTGTCGAAGTGTACCATCCTCATGAATACATAACTCTGGCCTTCTCTCTGTCTCGCACTCTGCTCTGAGCCGCTGAATCTTGGAATCTGTTAACTGTGCTGTCCGGATCCTCTCAACTATGGTGGACTGAATCTGTAGGCTGGCCATCAAGGCCACATTGGAAGGAAGAACCACTTCAATTCCCATCTTCTGAAGATCCAACAATAACTCTGGTTGCGCCGTCAGGAAATAAACTCCGGCTCTCCGGCTCAACGCATCTGCTACAACGTTGGCCTTCCCTGGATGATACTGCAAATCCACATCGTAGTCCACCAGTAGCTCGAGCCATCTTCTCTGCCGCATATTAAGATCCTTCTGGGTGAAAACATACTTCAGGCTCTTATGATCAGTAAAGATCTCCACTCTGTCTCCGTACAAGTAGTGCCTCCACAACTTAAGTGCAAACACTACTGCTCCAAGCTCCAAGTCGTGGGTCGGGTAATTCTTCTCATGATCACGGAGTTGACGTGACGCATAAGCAATTACCTTCCCATGCTGCATCAAAACACATCCCAATCCTCTGCCTGAAGTATCGCAGTAAACTGTGAATCCTCCGGTCCCATCTGGAAGTGTAAGAATGGGAGCCGTTATCAAACCTCGCTTCAACTTCTCAAATGATTCCTGACATTCTGTCGTCCAAACGAACGGCACATCCTTGCGGGTCAACTGGGTCATCGGCGCTGAAATCCTTGCAAAATCAGAGACGAACCGTCGGTAGTAGCCGGCCAATCCAAGAAAGCTGCGAACTTCTGCTACTGAGCTGGGTACTGGCCATGCCTCGATAGCTACAATCTTCTGGGGATCTACTTCCACTCCTCCTTTGGTAATGATGTGACCCAAGTAAGAAATGCGATCGAGCCAGAACTCGCATTTACTGAACTTGGCGTACAACTGGTGTTCTCTGAGAATCTGGAGGACAACTCTGAGATGCTGCTCGTGCTCTGCTTCACTCTTGCTGTAGACCAGGATGTCATCAAGGAACACTATCACAAACTGATCCAAGTAAGGCATAAAAATACGGTTCATGAGGTCCATGAACACTGCCGGCGCATTGGTCGCTCCAAAGGGCATAACTAGAAACTTCCAATGCCCGTACCTAGATCTGAATGCCGTCTTCGGGATGTCCTGCTCTCTGACTCTGATCTGGTGGTATCCTGACCGTAAGTCTATCTTCGAGAAAACTGAAGCCCCCTTGAGTTGATCAAACAAGTCATCTATCCTTGGAAGAGGGTATCTGTTCTTGATTGTCACTGAGTTCAAGGTACGATAATCAACACATAGCCTAGACGTACCATCCTTCTTTTTCACAAGAAGCATCGGGGCTCCCCAAGGTGATCCACTTGCACGAATGAATCCCTTGGTCCTGAGTTCTTCAATCATCTTGTACAAAATCTTCAATTCTGAAGGCGCCATCCTGTAGACTCGCTCTGATACTGGTGCTGTCCCGGGAATCAAGTCAATGGTGAACTCGATCTTCCGCTCTGGTGGCATCCCTGGAAGTTCCTCTGGGAAGACATCTGGAAACTCTTCAACTATCCGGGGCAACTGCGCTGCTGCTACTGCCATCTGCAATACTGGGGGAGAAGGCTCTACGGTGCCTCTGGAAAATGAAAACTCTGGCTCTCCGGGAATACTAAAGACAACTCTGCCAACATGGCAGTCTATCCTAGCATAATGGTTCCTCAACCAATCCATGCCTAGGACTACATCATAGTCTGCCATAGGGAACTCTATGAATCTAGCGGGGAACTCCCTACCGCTAACTACGATCCGACACGAGGAAAACACTCGATCTACTCCCACAAGACCATTACCAGTAAGTATATTGAGCCTCACTGATAATGACTCAGGCTCCAACCCTATCCGTGTCGCGAATCGTGCAGACATGAATGAATGCGATGCACCAGAATCAAATAATACAGATGCTGGAAAAGTGTTGACGAGAATAGTACCTGCCACTACCTCACCTGGTGCAACTTCTTCTTCCATGGTCATCATCATAGCCTGACCTCTAGCTGCGGGTCCTCTCTGCTGGAAACCCCTCTGTCGGTTCTGTGCTGGAGCCTGGGTGAACAGCTGCTGGTTCTGCTGCTGAAAGGCCTGGGCCTGAGGCAACAATGGCCTCGGGTACTGCTGCTGCTGCTGCTGGACTGGAACTGGGGCTGGTCCTCTCACCGAAGAACTAGAAAGGTTGGATGATGATGGACCTCCCCTATTCGGGCAGGTCCCTATCTGGTGGTCTGCTCCTCCACAAGCCAGGAACAATCCCTGTGCCCTACGACACTCTGCCACTACATGGCCCGGCTTTCCGCAATGAGAACATCCCACCGCGGAAGATTGCTTCTGCTTCTGCTGCTGCGGGTACGTCGGGATCGAATGCTGAACCGACGTCATTGAGGCCGCCCGTCTCGGAGTTCCAATGGTTATACCCCTAGCTGCCGGGGCTGGAGCTGAAGATTGGTGCATCTGGTTGTGGGACCGCTTCCTGCCTCCGGTCCTGTCCACAATTCTCCGGGAGGTATACTCATGCCTCCTTGCTGCCTTCAATACTGTATCGAACGTCTGGTGCTCGAACTGCTCCACAGCCAATAATATCTCTAAGTGCAGCCCTTGCTGGAACCGCTGAGCCCTATCGAACTCGGTCGCCACCAAAGTGGGGGCGAACCTACTCAGCCTGGAAAACTCGGTCGCATAGCCATCGACCGTCCTGCCTCCTTGCTTCAAGTTGGTGAACCGGATCTGCAGGTCGTACCGTGCCACCGCATCGAAGTACTTTATCTGGAGTCTCTCTCTGAACGTCGCCCAAGTGACTGGTGTTGCTAATCCTATGGCCTGAGCCGCCCACCAATCGCGAGCCAAGTCTAATAACTGTAGCCGTACCACGGCCACCTTCTCATTCTCAGGTGTCCTAGCTGCTTCTAGAACCACCTCGGTATCCTGAAGCCAAGCGTCTGCGGCAATCGCATCTTCACTGCCGTCAAAGAAGGGAGGGTTCAAGCGCTTGAAACTGTTGGCCGCCTATTCCCTTGGGGACCTCCTCGGTTTAGTGTATCATGAACTTCCTGGTGCAAGGCGTCGCCTCGACGATCTTGGGATGCAAGCAGTTCTCTGATAAGCCCTACCAAAGGTCCCTCATCCTGTCTAGCTGGTTGAACGGGCGGAGCTGCCTGAACTGGAGGTTCTGAGCCTCCGGAAAGCATAACTCGGGAGGCTACTCCAGAGTGCTGAGCTTGATCTTCCTGGCGCTGGGGTGCTTGCCGAGCTCCCTCTGGCTGGTTGGCAGGTCCGGGAGTAATGCCGCTGAAGAAGACGACATAGGGAACAGTAAGGAAAGGACCAGGACAGATCAATGATATAAGCATGTGATCAGGTCAAGAATCTCAGGGATTTGAAGATACGAGCAGAGATCAAAGGCGAATATTGATTGAGACATCTATTCGGTAAACCCTCACATTTTTTGATTGATAAGACCTGCATGGGCCACCACTTAAACCGTGTCACGCCCCAGAACCAGAATACTGGAGAGCGGGGGCAGACACAGCCAGCTACGTATATTGAAATAGAATACATCTCAAATATACGATCACGGCTGTCTAGATATGAGGGTTTACTACAAGCCAGCAGTCTCTTAAGGTCAAGTCTATTGTCTCAATCTCAAGCAATTAACAGAGTTACAAGATGTTAGAGCATCAAATATATATATATAAGGCGTCCCAAATATTACATATTGGATGATCATGAAGCTAGTCGTACAAAATGATAGGACTAGCAAGAGTTCAGTCATACATGATCAACCCTAGGATTTGTTAATCATGTTTACAGCCCGTAGGCAGACAGTAAGTAAATGTGCATCGAGCTAACAGGTGCTCGTCGGCTAAACGCCTCAAAAGAATAAATTTACATATAAGTGGGTGAAACAAAAGGAAAACCCACTCTTGGCCCGGGTTCCGTCTAGTTGTCACCATTGGGCTGAAAGCTCGGTAGATCCTCGGGAGCTGCTCCGAAATCTGGCCACACAAAACCAGCTGGGTCAAACTCCAGAAAGAGCAAGTGCCACAAAGGAGGCCACAAATAAGAACAAAAGCCAGCATATCAGATCATAAAGAATAAAGGAAAGTACAAGTAACAAAAGTACACAGGGCGATAAACGACTAGGGACGTGGAACCATTCCGGGAGCCAGGTTACAATCCTTAAACCAAACAAGGACCGGGATTGTAACCCTTCGCCTGAATAGCTCACTGCCTCTACCCATTTATCGTTAGAGGTAAGTAAAACAATCATGATCAAGAGTTCCAGGTACAAGGCTAGACAAGACTTAGACAGGGCTGGACACCATTCATTAACAATCGGCCAAGCAAGTACTACGGCTTACTACTTTAACTAACTAGGGTTATCACAAGCCTAATTACTAACAAGATGCAAGCGAGAAACTCCTAGTCCCAAGCCCTGCAGACCATCCAGTTATCCTTCCGCGGGTTGAGAGTTATAGTTGGGTACATCGCCCGAGAGACAAATGTACCCTTAGGTGACTTAGAGGGTGCAACACATGACAGTGTGCTGGAAATGTGCTCTACTCGTCGGCAAGCTACAAGTCCATTAAAGCGCCCAGATAACGAGATTGCCTATGACTGGGAATTCTCCATGTTCTAGTTTGATCTAATAATTAGCCTAATCCAATTTAGCGCGAGTCCCTGGCCGTGGTACCCAGGAAGTCACGTCCTAGACATGATGCAAGACAAGACAAGTGGATTGTGCAAACAAGCAAGCAGGAACACCCACGGTGTCAAGGCAAGTCAAGTCAAGTTATCAAGTCAAGTCAAGTCAAGAGTGCGCCGCCACGGGCCACTATCAAGTTATCAAGGTAAATCATGTCAGGATACTTGTCAGGGGTGCGCCACGACGGGCCACTATCAAGTCAGGTTGGTTGTGTCAGGAGTGCACCACTACGGGTCACTGTCATGTTATACTAGTTCCTTGTCATACCATGCTGTGTACAATAGTTATTCCAAACATATTAAGCAAAATCAAGTTCATGCCAAAAGGCGTAAGGATATAAAATGGGCGTAAAATACCTAATAAAATACTAATATAAAATAGGACTATAGAAGAGCCAAGATCAAGAAATAACAAATTCATCATAGACAAGTAGGTTGTGCAGGGTATGTACTGCGCAGGGTGCCAAGTGCGCAGGATGAGCTGCGCAGGGTACCAACTGCGCAGGGTGCCAAGTGCGCAGGATAAGTTGCGCGACAGATGGATTGCGCAGGAAATGGGTTGCGCAGAAAATAGGTTGCACAGGAAATGGGTTGCGCAGGAAATGGGTTGCGCAGGAAATGGGTTGCGCAGGAAATGGGTTGCGCAGACATGAACTGCGCGAGGGATGGCTTGCGCAAGGCTGGCTTGCGCATGGCTGGCTTGCGCCAGCGCAGTCCAGCGCAGCGCAAAGCACTGGCCAAGTGATTGCGCAATCGGCCATGCGCTAAAGAGCACAGGCCGGGGGTGCGCAATCGGCCATGCGCTAAAAAGCGCAAGGCAGGGGGCTGTTCTTCCTGGCCGAGAGCAAGTCCAAAAATACCAAGAACTTCAATTCTTCATATTTTTGTCAAATCAAAACCAAATTTAGATTTCCAAAGTTCTAACTTGAGTAAAATTGAATTCTCTTCTACATGGAAGCATCAAAACAAGCAAAAATCAAAGTTTAATAGATCAAAACCAAGGATTTCCGAAAATGGTTAAAACCTAGATCTAGAAGAATAAAAGCTCCAAATCACAAAATTCCAAGTTCTAATGTTGATCCACATGTCCTAATCTATCAAATGGACAAATAAAATTGGGTGCTTATTTGTTGGCAAGATGCACTTGCCTATTGGTTGGGGAGTTGTGTGGAAGAAGGAAGAAGAAGAAGTTTGTAAGAAATAAATGAGAGAATAAAGAGGAGAGAGAAAAGTAGGTGGAGTTATAAAGTGGGGGAGTTGTGGTGTGTTGGGGGAGGAGTGTAGGTTAAGGTGTACCAATACATGTTAAACCAAACCTAATCAAACCAAACCAATCCTACTCAAAAAAATAAAACCAAGCCATGGTCCAAACCAATTTACGAGAAACCAAAATCCGCAAGTCGAGAAAATAAAATACGTGCAAAATCAAATACGAGCATAAATACGAAATACAGGAAATGGGGGGTGACAGAGAGAGAGAGAGAGAGAGGGAAATGAAGAATAGAGTAAGAAGAATAGGAGATTAGGAAGTTAGAAAAATTAGAAGAAGTTAGAGGGAATAGGAAGAAAAGTTAGAAGGATTGGAAGAAGTAAGAGAAAGAGAAGGTAAGAATAGGAAGAGGGAAAAGAATAAGAAGAATTAGAATTAGGAATGAGAAGAGGATTAGAAGAGAATGAAGGAAATGAGAGTAGGAAAAGAAGTTAGGAATTATAAGAAGAATAGGAAAAGTTAGAAGAAGATGAGTAGAAGTGGGAAATAGAAAATAGGGAAAATCGAGTTAGAGAGCGAAACGGAGCTCGGAGCGTCGGAATGAGATGAAACTTGGCATGGACCTAGAATACGTGAATTAGATTTTACGGGTAGGCTCCCGAATTGAAATCGGGGTTGTTGGGCGCCGGTATCGCGCCGTACCATTGCGTATCATAAAATATTCAAGATATCGGCAATGTGCCGTATCATGGACTAGACGTCCACTTTACTTAGGTATTTTGGTAGGTAATATATCTATAGGCTAGTACCTTACTACCCTAGGGAGCACGGGTCAAAATAACAAGCGTAGGTAGGCTAACTAGGTTTCCACCTAGGTAGGAATTTACCTTAGAAAAGGTAAAATAGGGAATTGGCCTACGGCCAAGATTTGAGTTTCGAAGTCCAAGATGGACTTGGATATGGGTTGTAGAGGTTGCTAATAGTTAGAAATAGTCGCCTAGACCTAGTCTTGACCCCGGTTGACCACGGTTGACTTTTTAGACCAAAAGTCAACTATGGGTCAACACTTTACCCAATTTAGTCCCAAATTCCATTAGACTTGTGTAGTTGACCAAAAGTCAACTATTAGTCACCATTGACCTAGGATTGACCTAGGGTTGACCAAAGTTGACCGAAGTTGACCAGAGTTGACCAGTTGACCAAAAGTCAACTGTAAGTCAACCGTTGACTCAAATCGACCTAGATTAATTCTGTTTGACTTGTATTGACCCAGTATGACCTAGCTAGACTTAATATGACTTAGGTTGACCTCGTACAGTCTAGTTTGACGTGTCTTGACCTAGAATGACTAAATAGAATTTAAATTGTCTTGACTTTAATTTCTAAACAGAGTATTGATACGTCTTGTTCTCTATAGGTCCTCGAGATGCTGCATTTGCTCCGGTTGACATATCATACCATATTACAGGCGAGTACATTCTCTGACACTTTTCCAATTTATGATGATTGTTATAATTCATGTAATTAGTGTAGATATGCTTGTTCTCGACACATTGGTCACACGGATTGGTATTCATGGATCCCGACATGAGATGTTATTCCTCGTTATCTTGGTATATCTTGTGCAAGCTCCCTTGTAGTTCTTGTGCAGTATATGGACACCGATTCTCGAGGAGACTTGCTCCCTTCTCGTAGAATCCCGTGTCATAACGTGTCTTGCTTGGATCCACTCTACCAGTCGGGGACGGAGAGCATTAGTCTAGATATGTGGTCATTATCCGCCTTGTTTATTCTTGTAGACCTTGAATAATACCAATCCTACACTCCATGTAGGATTGGTGGATCAGTAGACCTTGTGCAGATCCAAGTCGGCCACATATTATAGCTAGTACTCACACACCTAGAGATATGATTCTTGATTCTTGTACATGCCATGATCAGTTTACTTGCCTTGTTCTAGCTCTAGTTTTACAGCTTACCTTGCCATGATACTTACATGTACATTCCATGTTTTTCTTGTATATACTCTCTATTTACAGTTTTATAGCTTTTGTCATATCTTGTGAACTGTTGTTAGTAGATTGTACTCGTTCCATCCTGACAGGATATATTGAAAATATTACAGATGCTGACGAGGGAGATTATTGTACCTACTACGGTCCGGATGACGTAGTGGGCGTAGACTTGGAGACTTTGGTCCAGCAGGGCTTAGCTCCGCCTGACGAGACCTTACCACTTGCTTAGTTAGAGTAGGTCTTTTATACTAGACTTTGTCTCCAGCTACTTTTGAGACTGTTATTATTATGGATTGTATTAGAGACTTGGACTTGTATATATTCTTGTGTTGGACTTGACAGGTTATTATTTTATTATCGTCTTATTGTCTTTATCTTTCAGTCTTTACTTTGTTATCTTAGAGTTGTGATTGAGTACTCATATATATTTATTGCTTGTCCTCCGTTCGGAGTTGACCATATTCTCGACAGGTTTTTGATATATATATATAAACTGTTTAGAGTAGAAAAAACCTACAGCGTTTCATGCCGTTTTTACAGTGAGGGCTGGGCGTTGTCACGTGCACGTGCCCTTATAGCGGGTGCGGGTCGTGACAACAAGATCAAGCTTTCGGACCCGAAGCGTCCCGATGAGGTTGGAAAAGTGGACAACTCGAGGTACTGTCACTACCATCGGTTTGTCGGACACCCAACCAAGGACTGCTATGTCCTCAAGAATTACATCCAGCGCATGATCAATACGGATGTAATCTCCGTCAACTACAAAAAGAAGACGGTATCGGCCAACGTGGTGTCACTCCAGTTTGGCACCCTGCCGCCGACTACAACACAAGATGGCGTCGTCCCCATCCCTAAGGCGACAATGGAGGTGGTTAACTTACCACCAACCCGTGACAACGTGAGTGGACTCATCCCACTCACCACATCTCGGAGAGAGATCCTGTGGGTTCACCCCGATCTCGTCTCCGAGGTGACTCAACCGGAGGTACGCCCTACCTCCAAGTCCAAAGGCAGGAAGATCAAATATTGCCGTATGGTCTCTTCTTCAGCGGAAGAGGCACTTCCTGTGCAGACGCGTTCACAACAGAACGTCTAATCCGACGAAGCTGCCGTCGAGGTGTTGCCTCCCGGCACCGTCCCTACTGTCCAGGACGAGGGCCCGTCTAAGCCCTCAGCAGCCAATAAACAGAAGCAGATAGAGGCCCGCTTCGATAGGCCTCTGCAAAAAGAGAATGCTTCGGGGCTAGCCAAGCCCCACAACTTCAACATACTGGCGCAACTCGCCAGTACTCCTGCCCGCCAATCTCTGTTCGAGCTCCTCCGTCTTTCCAAAGACTCCCGAGAAGCTCTCTGCGAAGCTATGTAGGATGCTGAATCCTTTCTGTAGCACCCAGTTTCCCAAATGAGGGTAATTTTGAAATTTCGTGTTTATAATTATTTTAATAATAATATTTAATTCATGATATGATTTTTGGTGATTTTAAATCATTTTAAAATTATTTAAATTAATGACTTGTGGTTTTGACGTTTTGCTAGTGAAACCCTAGAGACTGTTTGACCTAGAGCCTAACCATGTGATTATAATATTTTAATGTCATTTTTGGCCTAAGGATATTTTTGCATTTGACCTCTTTGAATTATTTTGATATTATTTTATTATTTATGATATTATTTTGGGGTTATTTGAGTCGGGTTCGAATTTTAACTCAATCCGACTTGAAACGGGGATCTGGGGGTAGTTTGACTCTAGTGGGACCCACACACTAGTTAGGCATGGTCCACATGATATTAATTTTAGTCCACATGATAGAAATATTTTAGTTAGAGGTTAGACTAATTATTATGGATAAGGTTAGTATGATTAGAGACTTTAGAATGACTAATTTAGCCCCAACCAATTAGCCCTTTCCTAATACTCATAGAATAGGTTAGTGGGGGCATTTTGGACCTTACCATAATAGGACAAATAGCTCCATATGGCCAGCCACTTTGGGAGAGGATAGGCTCAAGTTCATTTCATTATTCTCATCCACACTCTCTCTCTTGTTCTTCCCCAAATTCCTAGAGAGCAATCCCTAGCAATTTCTCCACCAAATCTTTCCATTTTGCCACCAAATCTTCTTCTTTCCTTCTCCATTCTAGCCAAGGAGGAAGCTACCCAAGTTTGGGAGGATTCGAAGCTCATTCGTGTCCTTTTGGAATCTCTACGTGTCGGTGTCGCTCCGGGAAGGCTTTTCTTCGATTCGATCTACCGGGAGGTATAAATCCCTTCTCTTTTTCATTTTCTCATGCATATATGTCAATTTTGAACCCATAAGAATAACCTCCATGGTTGTATCTCCATTTGTGTCCATTCCGTGTCCATTTGGAGGTCATAGGAGTGTCCTTTGTGTTGTGGTTGTGTCCATGTGGAAAAATCCCAAATTTGGACACACTATGTGTTGTTGTTATGTATGAATGAAATATTACATGTTTAATCTCATATTTTTGTATTGGAGATGTGTTCTATAGTGTCTCATATATATATATTAGTGTAGAGAGTGAGTTCTTGATATATTATGTTATATACTTGTGTTCTTTTGTCTCAAACTACCAAAATCCGTCATGATTTTTATCCACATTTTTAATTTCAGCCCTAAATTAGAAATATCATAACTTCTAGCTCAAAGCTCGGTTTAATCTTTCGTTTTTTTTAAAAGAAGCGTATTGAAGTTAGCTTTCCAAAAACATGTATTAATAGGCCTAATTCTTTCTGTAACTTTCTGGAGAATTATTTGAGTGTCAGTTGTACGAAAGACAAATGCGTTCTCGGTATTTTCGCGATTTCGGGAGTTTTCGGAAACAAAAACGCGATCCGTTTGAAGTTTCGGAAAGCTAACACATAAATCTATAACATACTTTAATCCTAAATTTTAATTCATGCTGAGATGGTACATTATTGATTATTAGTAGGAGTTACTATTCGGTATATATATTTTGTGCACCCTTGTGTGTAATATAATGTTCTATTTAATTTTAACCCATATTAATGTATATATATTATGTAATTAAATAGAGAATGCAAGCATGAGTAAATGGTTAAATAAATGATGTATGAGGTGTAAGTATCCTATCTAATGTAAGCATGTATAAGTATGACTTGTAATGAATATGTAGGTTCCATAGTATGTAATGTATGGTGCATATAGTGGTGCAAGAGAATAAATGAATGATGAATGAATGCAAGCATGAATGTAATGTAATAATGGATGTAATGTATGCATTATACAAGTTAATGAGATGTAATGTTCTATGTTAACACAAATCCTATATTACCTCATGTACCCCCTTACACTATGTTGACACTATCACACTTGACACATTGTTGACTTACACTTTGACACTCTTTGATATGTATACACTATGTATGCCTATTTAACCCTCACTTGCCCCTTTGCTATGTTCACATACACACACATAGCCTCTTAAATAAGTATTTATGAATATAGTTAACTTAGCTATGTATGTATATTATATATATGTTAGTATATTGTGTTGTAATATATAAGTTTATATAACCATTTAAAATGCCATAATTATAGACCTAATGTTGAATACCAATATATGCATGTGTATATATGTGTAGACATATATAGCTTAAAGTAATAGATTACCTAGTGTATATCCAATGTGAATTCTTGCCTATTTGAGTATTGAATAATTGCATGCTATATAGAGTTGGGTGTATGTTGGCTTGTATAGCCTTGTATTGATGTGTGCTTGCTAGAATAGTCTTGGTAAGGCCTAGTAAGACTTACTGGGTTAGGACATGACCTAGTTTGACCTAGTTTGACTAGTGCAGTTGACCAGAGTTGACCAAGGGTTGACTTTGGCCTAGTTTGACCTAGATTCATGTAGAATGCATTGTAGTGCTTTATATTACCCTTCTGGACATGTTGTGACTTGTGCTGTTCTAATTAGGAGCCAGACACCTCTCCTCGGACAGTATCTTTACCTTGGACATTCAGATATCAGGCGAGTACATTCACTGATAGTTTTTATTGTCTTGATATCTACTATATCCGATTCAGTCGTAGTATTTTACTTGATTTCCGATACGACGGTTCACGGACTAGTATACGTCGGATCCTGTCATGAGATGTTATTCTTGGACTTTTTTGGTATATGGGTATGAGATATTTCTGTGTTCCTGTACTTGTATAGACATTGATTTGGGAGTAGGCTGGCCCCCTGCTCTCGAACCTTGTGTCATGTCGTGCCATGTCCGGATCCGTGATACTACTCGGGGATGGGGGAATTATTAGGGGTTATGTGATCAAAGCCTTCCTGTAACTATATTTTGCTAGCGCCACCCTCACCTCACGTAGGGTGTAGCAGATACCCCCTTGCCATTTATCCAGGTTGGACGGCATGTCTCTCCGTTGAGGTCACCGCGGATTGCCGGTCCAAGTGGATAACCATCTCTTCCTTTCCTAGCCGATCACATATCGCTCTAATAGTTCAAATCACCTTTTTACATTTATTGTCATATCATATATTTCCAGTTCACCTTTACTTACTGTACTTTTACCATGCTATGATTCATTTCTCACATGCTCTACCTGTTTCGTACTGTACTATGGTTATGGACTAAGTTCTGTTTGAAAGAAGGGTTACAACCCCGGTCCTTGTTTGGTTTAAGGGTTGTAACTCGGCTTTTAAATGGTTCCCAAGTCGCCGATATCTTTGTCTTGTATTTTATTATTACTGTCTCTTATAGTATTTCTCAATTCATATGGAACTACTATTGGTATTTGTACTTGCTCATTTTCCTGACATGATATGTTGACAAATTTTACAGATAGCTTGGAGATTTCCTGCTAGTCTAGAGGAGCCACATTAGAGGTTGTTTAGTTAGCTATTCTCAGTTGTCTGGAGTTGTATTTACTTGTGGATTACTGTATTTGAGTTTGAGATGTATTCTGAGTTTGTACCTTAGACACTTAGACTTATATCTGTTGTATCTCTTTTCGATTTCATGTTTTATCTATCTTCCTTTTTGCTCTACCTTAGATGTAATTGAGTTTACATTATGCTATGTCACCCCCATTCGGGGAGTATAAACTGTTTAGTCTTATACTGTTAGATGCATTGAGACCCAGGACAGCGTTCTACCGCCGACACTGTGGCGTAGGCTGGGCGTTGTTACGTTCTCGTGCCCTAACTCTAGGGTGCGGGTCGTGACACTTTCTCAGTCAGGTCAAGCAGCCGGAAGATCTCCCGACTGTGTGCAAGCACTGTCTCTGTACGGAGGAGGTTATCCCCAATATAACCTTCACCCAACAGGACATGCTGCTCAAGCACAATTGATACAACAGGCCGCTGTATTATACAGGGTACATCGGTTCAGTCAAGGTGAAGCAGATTCAGATCGATCCGGGGTCTTCCCTTAGCATCATCCCGAAGACGCTGCTCTCAACACTGGGGATCCCAATGTACCGACTAGCGCCCTCCAACACGACAATTAGTGGTTTCAACGCTAGCAAAAGCGAACACTGGGCAAAATACGACTAAAGTGCCACATCGGTAACCTCAAAACCGAGGTCACTTGTTATGTCGTGGACGCTGAAGTCAACTACAACATTCTGTTGGGTCGCCCATGGCTGCACGAGTACATGGTGGTGCCATCCACGCTCCACCAATGTATGAAGTATGTGTCCACCAACAACGTCATCCGTACGGAGTTCGCGGACATCGACCCCTTCAAAGGGATTGAAGCCTACTTCACCGATACCGACTTATACAAGTCACCTGACGAGGAGGAGGCCAATGATGCTGATGACGAAGCAGAAACGGCAGCAGAGCCGGACATAGAGCCTGAGGTCACTCCCGATGCTCCTTTGAAGATCCGACTCAAAGGCAAACCGCCTCAGAAGTTATCTCCCATGAGCATTAAGCTATCCGGAAAAGCACCAGCTACTCCTGAAGCTCCCCTGAAGATACGGCTCAAGGGAAAGCCGCCTCAAACATCGGCTCCCCTTGTGGCAAAACTACAGGGGAAGGCGCCAATCACCGGAGACACAGCGAAGGCACCTCTGAAGGTGCGTCTTAAGGGCAAGCCGCCGCCATCCCAGCCGCCAGAGAAGGCCCATGTAGTCCTCTCGGACTCCCAGATCAACGCTGTGGTGGACCCTCCCGATCCTACTCCAGTGCTTACAGATGAAGAGCTAGGGGAATATATCTCGGTCGATGTAGATGCCCCATCTCTCGACAATGTAATCCCACGGGATAAAATCTCGTATTTCATCAATAATAGAGTGTCTTTCAATTATTCTAAGTCTTCCACATTGGAATGCCATGTATATATTAGATAACACTCTACGGTCGTTGCAAACACAAATAACGACCGTCCATCATGTAAATCGAGTAGTCCCATCCCAAGGGGTCTGTTACATAGTCCCACCACGGAGTCGAGACGAAGAATCCATCATCTTTGGCAAGGTCGAGCGTCATCAAGACTTCCCGCCACTCGAGCCAGAACCAGATGCCGGCAGAATACAACTCTATCGGTACACGGACAAGGCAAAGTACCTTATCCAAAAGATGGGTTACGACCTAAAAAGCGACAAAGGCCTGAACTACGGCAAAGGTCGACGTCTCCCTCTCCGGCTTCTGTAGCACCCAATTTTCCAAATGAGGATAATTTTAAAATTTCGTGTTTATAATTATTTTAATAATGATATTTAATTCATGATATAATTTTTGGTGATTTTAAATCATTTTAAAATTATTTAAATCAATAACTTGTGGTTTTGACGTTTTGCTAGTGAAACCCTAGAGACTGTTTGACCTAGAGCCTAACCATGTGATTATGATATTTTAATGTCATTTCTGGCCTAAGGATATTTTTGCATTTGGTCTCTTTGAATTATTTTGATATTATTTTATTATTTATGATATTGTTTTGGGATTATTTGAGTCGGGTTCAAATTTTATCTCAATCCGACTTGTAACGGGGACCCGGGGTAACTTAGACTCTAGTTGGACCCATGCATTAGTTAGCCATGGCCCACATTTTAATTAGTCATGTTAGAAAGATTAGTCATAATCCTAATTATTAGATTAACCATTTAGAATTTTTATTTTGACCCTTTTACCCCCAAACCCTAACCAAAATTGTTTTAAACACTTGTAACTAAGGGAGGGGCAAACTTGTAATATTCAATAAGAGGGGGGATAACCATTGTGGCCGGCCCTAATAGGACTCCCATCTCATTTCCTTTCTTTGAGAAGTCTTCTTTTCCAAGTGCTCTCATGCTCTCCCAAGGAAGAAGCCCTTCTCCTTGGATTTTCTCTCCTTTAGGTAATATTTTCTTCTCTTTTATTTCTCCATTTTGCATTTAGGAAAGTTTTAACCATAGGAATGACCCCCATTGTTGTGTCCCTATTTTGTGTCCTCTTGTGTCCATTATGTGTCCTTTAGGGATTTCTATTGTATTATTGTTGTGTCTTGTGTTCATGGAAAAACCCCCAAACTTGGACACACTTTATATTTAAAATATTGATTAAATGAATTAATTCATATTAAATCTCAGATTTGAATATGTAGAGATGTGTTCTTGAGTACTTTATATTTCATTCATGTATCTCTTATAGATGTATTCATGTAACATATATAGATTTGTGTATGTATATATATATATATATATATATATATATATATATATATATATATATATATATATATATATATATATATATATATATATATGAGAGTGTATCTATATTTATATATGTAATAAATAGTTCATGATGATTATATAATCAAGTTTGTGAGTGTGGTTCCTCATATTATTATTGTCATTATTGTTGTGGATAATTAGGATATATATTGTGTATTCTTTTGGCTCAAACTATCTAAATCCGTCATAATTTTTATCCACGTTTTTAATTTCAGCCCTAACTTAGAAATATCATAACTTCTAGCTCAAAGCTCGGTTTAATCTTTCTTTTTTTTAAAAGAAGCGTATTGAAGTTAGCTTTCCAAAAACATGTATTAATAGGCCTAATTCTTTCTGTAAGTTTCTGGAGAATTATTTGAGTGTCAGCTGTACGAAAGACAAACGCGTTCTCGGTATTTTCGCGATTCCGGGAGTTTCCGGAAACGAAAACACGATCCGTTTGAAGTTTTGGAAAGCTAACACATAGATCTATAACATACTTTAATCCTAGATTTTAATTCATGCTGAGATGGTACAGTATTGATTATTAATAGGAGTTACTATTCGGCATATGCATTTTGTGCACCCTTGTGTGTAATATAATGTTCTATTTGATTTTAATCCATGTTAATGTATATACATTATGTAATTAAATAGAGAATGTAAGCATGAGTAAATGTTTAAATAAATGATGTATAAGGTGTAAGTATCCTATCTAATGTAAGCATGTATAAGTATGGCTTGTAATGAATATGTAGGTTCCATAGTATGTAATGTATGGTGCATATAGTAGTGCAAGAGAATAAATGAATGATGAATGAATGCAAGCATGAATGTAATATAATAATAGATGTAATATATGCAATATACAAGTTAATGAGATGTAATGTTCTATGTTAACACAAATCCTATATTACCTCATGTACCCCTTACACTATGTTGATACTATCACACTTGACACTTTGTTCACTTACACTTTGACACTCTTTGATATGTATACACTATGTATGCCCATTTAACCCTCACTTGCCCCTTTGCCATGTTCACATACACATACATAGCCTCTTAATTAAGTATTTATGAATATAGTTAACTTAGCTATGTATGTATATTATATATATGTTAGCATATTGTGTTGTAATATATAAGTTTATATAACCATTTGAAATGCCATGATTATAGACCTAGTGTTGAATACCAATATATGCATGTGTATATATTTTTACCAATATATGCATGTGTATATATGTGTAGACATATATAGCTTAAAGTAATAGATTACCTAGTGTATATCCAATGTGAATTCTTGCCTATTTGAGTATTGAATAATTGCATGCTATATAGAGTTGGGTGTATGTTGGCTTGTATAGCCTTGTATTGATGTGTGCTTGCTAGGATAGTCTTGGTTCGGCCTAGTAAGACTTGCTGGGTTAGGACATGACCTAGTTTGACTAGTGCAGTTGACCAGAGTTGACCAAGGGTTGACTTTGGCCTAGTTTGACCTAGATTCATGTATAATGCATTGTAGTGCTTTATATTACCCTTCTGGACATGTTGTTACTTGTGCTGTTCTAATTATGAGCCAGACACCTCTCCTCGGACAGTATCTTTACCTTGGACATTCAGATATCAGGCGAGTACATTCTCTGATCATTTCATATCCTGTTTAGAATTATTTTTCTGCTTTAAATTACTTTACTTGATACTGTCACGTTGATCACACGGATTGGTACTATATAGATCTTTTCATGAGATGTTATCCCCCTCGGGAGCATCGGATACTGCATGTTTTGTGCGTTTTACGAATCATTACGTATCTCTATGCTTCCTCTGATTTACGAATCACTTATGACACATGTACTCTCATGTTCACAGAGCCATCATGAATTACCTTCACGTATTACTCATTTTATGAGCCATGTGAAGTTTCACGAACCTTAATATAACTTGAACAGATCCTTGTGTATTGATTGGGGATGGGGGAGTAGAAATAGACATGTGAATATTATCCAAGTAGCTGTAGTCATGAATCACTCTCTTAGCTGTAGTCATGAATCTCCTATGCCATTCACATGTTTATATTTTACTCTGACTCACTAGTCACTGTTAGTTCTCTATGTATAGTAGATATTTCTATTACAGTTCTCTTTCTCTGTTTACATACTGTATTTTTTTCAGATCATGTATCTTACTTTACTGCATGATTATATTTTCTAACCTACTATGATCTGTTGAGATGTACTGTGCTCGCTCCAGTCCTGACTGGACCCGTTGATAAATTTTACAGATAGCCTGGAGGTTGCCTGCTAGCCTAGAGGAGACAGTAGAGATTGCATAGATAGCTAAGGTTTTTGCTTATAGTTTATTTTCAGTCATCTTGAGTTGTATTTATGGATTACTGTATTTGAGTTTTGAGATGTATTCTGAGTTTGTATCTTAGAAACTTAGACTTCTATCTGTTGTATCTCTTTTCGATTTCATGTTTTATCTATCTTCCTTTATGCTCTACCTTAGATGTGATTGAGTTTACATTCTGCTATGTCACCCCCATTCGGGGAGTATAAACTGTTTAGTCTTATACTGTTAGATGCATTGAGACCTAGGTGTCACTACCACTTTTCTAGCTTGAGGGTATTTTGGTCATTTTCAAAATTTTAGAATTTAATTTGAATTATTATTATTAATTATAATTAATGAGATTTTGTGTGATTTTTAGTAAATTGATTGGTGCTAGTTTTAGATTTTGACTCATGTTGACTTAGGAGACTGTCCTATAGGCTAACCTAGGTTAGGACATCTTGGTTAGGTTAAGAAACCCTAGTATGACCTAACTTAGTGATTTCAAGTTCATTAGAATTGGTTTGGGGCAAATTGGAATTAGTTTGGTCTAAGAATGGCTTGTGAAGTCACAAGTCATAATCATGACTTAAACTGTTAGGGACTCAACCAACTTGGCAAAACCCTAGGTCTAGACCCTATGGCCGGCCATTAGACAGCCCCCCTCTATAAAATCCCTCCTAAAAATTAGGGCTAGCCTCTTCCTTAGGGTTTATCCAAGTTTTAAGAAAGAGGTGAGTTCCATCTTCAAAAATTCATATTAAATTCATTTTAAGTCCTTTTTCCCTCAAATAAATTGCAATAGGACCTAAATCCTTTGTTCTTGCTGTTGGTAACAAGTTTTGACAGGGAGGAATCAATTTGGAGAGCTTTTGGTGGTTTGAGGGATCCTTCTCTTTGGGACTTTTGAGAGCTTGTACACCTATAGGTATATTCCTATCTATTGCTCTTAAAATCTGTTAAAAATCATTTTAGGGATGCCCTAGCCCTCACCTAACTGTAGGATAGGCCAACCCTAGGTTTTGGACCCATTTCGTGTCCGTATCGGACACATATCAGGGGTTAGCTTAGGGTGTTCGATAAAATATCTCAAAGGACATTCCAGTCGAGATTTTGGATTCTATTTGAACAGGAAATTAGCCCTAGGTGTTGCTTAGAAGATTCCAGTGTCGTATGGTGATTTGTGTGTCGTGTCGAGTCGTGGGGGACACGGGAACACGCGGTCGTGCACGCGCGCACGGGCACAGTGCGTGCCCTGCTACTCGGAGGCTACTGCGCGCAGGATACGCCACCCCGACGCGAGGGATTTGACACCATGGTTGGGGCACTGTCTGACACGAGGCTCGCAAAGTTTTACGAGTCCTCGTGTCGTGTCGGACACGTTATGGGCTGTGCACGTGTCGTGCACTGTGTAGTCCAGTGTCTGAATTTGTATTCTGATGTTAATCGATTTTAAATGTTTTTTAAATTATGTTTTAATAATTAGATAGATCCTAAATATCATGTTTTAACCTCTGTTATAATAGCTACATGATTAACTAGGGTTTGGATGAGGAATATGAATTTGAACATGGGCTCTTTGTCATTCCTGATACACTGTGCTGATACTGTTTTCCAGTTCTTCAAAACCCATTTAATTCCCCGTTTTGTTTAAGCTTGTTTACTGATTATTGTTCCTACATGTTACATACCATGTTAGCTAAGTGATTCATTCAAGTGTAGGCTGTTGGGTGTGTAGAATAGGATTTAGTGTTCAAGTTGGTTTAACTATTTTTTTTTAAACTGAAGTTGTTCCTGTTCATGTATAAACTGAGATTTACAGTTGAAACCTGGTGGTTTGATTTCCTTTCCCAACTGTTAATCCTTGTCTAATTGCTTTTATCATTGATAAATCCTTCCTACATGTTGATTCATACAATAATGAACTGTGAAGGTTCATTGTATAACCTGATATTGTTCTTTTTACTAATGTAATTCACTGAGAATAGGTTGTGGACTAAGGGATGGTTCAATATGTGTATTCCTGAGTTTTCTCCTCCAGATTGAACTGAAATGGATTCAAAACTTGAGTTTTCCTTATATTGATTTCAATGCTTCTTTAAAACCTGAGATGGGATTATGTTCCCAGTTTTCAAAAAACCTGAGAATGGTTTAAACCACATTGTTAGACTGTGCATTGATTTCCTTTCTTTCACTGACTGAAAACTGTTTCCCTTCTTATTTCAATAATTGTTAACTGTTGAAACCTGAGTTAGCTTGTGAATAGTTCACTTTAAATTGAATCCCTTCCCTTTTGCATTGACTGAAATGTAGGTTAACACTAGTAAACTGATATCTGGGGTTGATGTTTGGGGTTTAATCTGATATCAGTTTCCTGTATTGGAACTGTTGGGTATTATTTTGTTTGTAAATTGACTTCCTTTCCTTTAGCAATGAATGAACTTGAGAATGGCTTTTGTAAATCTGAGATTGATTAGTTATAGAGGACTGTTTGAACCCTTGTTGTGGTTTGAGTTCAATAGGTTAACTAATGTTAAATTCCTAATCTGAAATCTGGATATGAATTGAGTAGTAACTGAGAATAGAGTGTTAAGTTGGGCACAACTAAAATTTCCTTGTATTAATTGCAATGTTGGTTATCTTAGAACCTGGACTGAATTCCTCTTTCCTGTTTTCCTTCCCATACTATCACAGTGTTCATTGGCACTAGTCACACACCCACACATACACTTCATTATGTGATTTCCCTCTCTCTTTTCATGTATCCTATTTAATGTAGCATAGTGTTCACCTATGCATATTAGTTATATATATATAGGAATGTATAAATTGAATGTAATGTATATGTATACATGATATATTGTGATATGTTTGTATATATATAAATATGGGATATTAGTGATATGTTATGTTATATGGGTGGGTTTGAATAGTGACTATAGGATAGATGTTCCTAATAGACTATTAGTCATAGTCAAGCCTATTGGTTATGTGACTAAGGCATGGCTTAGCATGGTATTGCCTAGTTAGTCATGGTATAACCTAGAATAGCTTGGTTAGACCTAGATTAGACTATTTGACTAGGTTTGACTTTAGGGTTGACCAGAGTTTACCAAGAGTTGACTTTGGTCTAGATTGACCTAGTTTCATGTAGAATGCATTAAATTGTATCGTATTATCATTGTAGACTCATAGTGACTTGTAATGTTCTATAGGAGACAGACACCACTCCTCGGACAATCTATATTCTCTCAGATTCACCGGTTCAGGCGAGTACATTCTCTGATCATTTTATACCCTGTATTAGAAGTATATTTCCTGCTTTAGATTACTTTACATGATGTTGACACGTTGGAAACACAGATTAGTACTATATGGATCTTGTTGGGCGATGTTATCCCCTTAGCAGATACATCGGGTATTTCGTGTTTGTGTACTTTATCGTGAACATCGTGTACTCCTTGTATTTGTGACTTTTGTGTACGAAATGTGTGAAATCGTATATAATTATGTATTCACATGACCTTCGTGTACAATAACATAACTTAGCCAGATCCTTGTGTATTGATTGGGGCGGGGGAGTAGAAGTGGTTATGTATTCAATCTAGTAGATTACTCATGTACAACCTCTGTAGATTACTCGTGTATAACATCGTGCCGTTTACATAACCATCTTGTGCTCTGAATCACTAGACACTACCAGTTCTCTATATACTGTAGCTATTTATTTACAGTCTTTCCTGTTTATCATAATTCTTCAGTTTCTTGTATCTTACTCTCTAGCATGATTATATATCTTGACTTGCTATGATTTGTTGAGATGTACTATGCTCGTTCCTGTCCTGACTGGACCTGTTGAAATATTACAGAGGACGAGGCTGAGGCGTTCTGCCCTACTTACTACGGTGCTACACTAGACGAGTGTCTGGACTTGGACCAGCAGCAGGAGCCACTAGCTGTAGATGGCACTCCCTTAGACTAGGGCTGTCTTTACTATTCTGGATTACTGTATTAGACTTTGAGATATTCTGGGATGTACTATTTTAGACACTTAGAATTCTGGATTGTATCTCTGTGATTCTCTGTTCTGGATATTGTTATCCTTTATTATCAATCTATCTTACCTATTCTACCTTAGCTGTGGTTGAGTTATAGTTCTGTTATGTCACCCCCATTCGGGGAGTATAACTGTTATTACTTTCAATTGTTAGTTGTTATGACCTAGGACAGCGTTCTACCGTCGACACTACGGCGTAGGCTGGACGTACCCACGTCTCGTGCCCTTACTCTAGGGTACGGGTCGTGACACGTTTTTAGTGGTGGCCCATGCAGGTCTAGGATATAAGTGTAGTGGTATTCGAACTAGAATATCGCTGCAGCATGCAGTAGAAATTAGCATATTTTTTTTTGAAGGTACTCAATCACACTAGAAAAATTCCTTATCAGATTCCGTATATCTATTTTGCTGCTTATTGTCTTCCTTAGATATTTAAATTGTCCTCTTTTGATTTTTCGACTCATTCTCAGTAATTGCTTCTTGTTTGATCTGTGTCTCCAGGATGGTTGAGACGCGATCGCATCGCCCCGTGACGGGAGAGGCTGGAGAGGGGTCTGCCATCTCTCGTGTCCAGCATCCAGCTCCCGGTGCCACAGGGCCAGTGCAGCCCTCAGGAGTGGGAGTTTCTACCACTTTTGGAGGAGCACCTCCAGTAGTTAGGAGGCCAATTGTGATTCCAGAGATCCTTCCCACGCAGCAGCCTCCGCCTGCGGGGATGGTAGATGCTGCCCATCTCTTCTCCTTCGTGGAGAGGATTCTGGAGTCCTCGCACCAGCGGGATCAAAGACAGACTGCAGACTTCAGGCAGGGGATTGATGAGGCGCACCAGCTGGTACGCACGACTATTGAGATGGTGACAGGTCAGGGGGCTCAGCAGCGACCTCGCAGAAGGGAGAGAGATATTCAGGACTTCCAAAAGATGAACCCTCGGGAGTTCTTGGGCACAGAGGGCATTCACTATGCCGATGACTGGATTGAGCACATAGAGGAGATCTTCCGACTAGCAGAGATACCAGCTCGACTCCAGGTCGAGGCAGCGGGCAGCCAGATGCATGATTTGGCCCGTACATGATACCAGGCAGATCCCAGAGTGGGAGTTGAGGGCCATACTTGGGCCCAGTTCAAGGAGCTGTTCAAGGAGCAGTTCTTTTTCGATGTAGCCTTGGGTGGGATCGAGGCACAGTTTGAGGCTCTGGTTCAGGGGAACCAGACGGTGGCAGAGTATGCCGGGGAGTTCAGCCGACTGGCCCGGTTCATTGATGACTTGACCGAGAAGACGAAGGCGAGGAAGTTTCGTCGAGGTCTGATTAGAGAGATTCGGTCACTGACTAAGAGCGACCGGAACGCCACTTTTGCTGAGATATTTTCTGGGGCCATGGCGGCGGAGGACGACCTAGGGCTGAAGCTGAAGATGGGTCGTGACTTCCAGGGTGGCAGTAGCAGTCAAGGGCAGGCCAAGAGGCCTCATTTCCAGTAGCAGTTTCAACATCAGAGGCCAGTGCAGCAGTTTCAGCAGCAGGGCCGTGCACCTTTTCAGCAGGTGCAGCACCAGCAGCAGAGAGGGCAGCAGGCACCCAGGCAGCAGGCTATTAGTTGTACTTTCTGCAAGAAGCCTGGGCACATGTCACGCCCCAGAACCAGAATACTGGAGAGCGGAGGCAGACACAGCCAGCTACGTATATTGAAATAGGATACATCTCAACTATACGGTCACGGCTGTCTAGATATGAGGGTTTACTACAAGCCAGCAGTCTCTTAAGGTCAAGCCTATTGTCTCAATCTCAAGCAATTAAAGTAAGTACAAGATCTTAGAGCATCAAATACATAATTATAAGGCGTCCCAAATATTACATATTGGATGATCATGAAGCTAGTCGTACAAAATGATAGGACTAGCAAGAGTTTCAGTCATACATGATCAACCCTAGGATGTGTCCATCATGTTACAGCCCGTAGGCAGACAGTAAGTAAATGCATCGAGCTAACAGGTGCTCGTCGGCAAACGCCTCAAAAGAATAAATTTACATATAAGTGGGGGAAACAAAAGGGAAAACCCACTCGTAGTCCGGGTTCCGTCTAGTGTTCACCATTGGGCTGGAAGCTTGGTAGATCCTCGGGAGCTGCTCCGAAATCTGGCCACACAAAACCAGCTGGGTCAAACCCCAGAAGAGCAAGTGCCACAAAGGAGGCCACAAATAAGAACGAAAGCCAGCATATCAGAACATAAAGAATAAAAGAAGATACAAATAGTAAGGTACACAGGACGATAAACGACTAGGGACGTGGAACCATTCCGGGAGCCAGGTTACAATTCTTAAACCAAACAAAGACCGGGATTGTACCCCTTCGCCTGAATAGCTCACTGTCTCTACCCATTTATCGTTAGAGATAAGTTAAACAATCATGATCAAGAGTTCCAGGTACAGGGGCTGGACAAGACTTGGATAGAGCTAGACACCATTCAATTACAATCGGCCAAACAAGTACTACGGCTTACTACTTAACTAACTAGGGTTGTCACAAGCCTAATTACTAACAAGATGCAAGTGAGAATTCCAAATCCCAAGCCCTGCAGACCATCCAGTTATCCTTCCGCGGGTTGAGAGTTATAGGTGGGTACATTGCCCGGGAGACAAATGTACCCTTAGGTGACTTAGAGGGTGCAACACATGACAGTGTGCTGGAAATGTGCTCTACTCGTCGGCAAGCTACAAGTCTATTAAAGCGCCCAGATAACGAGATTGCCTATGACTGGGAATTCTCCATGTTCTAGTTTGATCTGATAATTAGCCTAATCCAATTTAGCGCGAGTCCCTGGCCGTGGTACCCAGGAAGTCACGTCCTAGACATGATGCAAGACAAGACAAGTGATTTGCACAGAGCAATAAGTAGTACACCCACGGTGTCAAGACAAGTCAAGTTACAAGCTATCAGGACAAGTCAAGTCATGTCAAGTCAGGAGTGCGCCACCGCGGGCCACTTTCAAGTCAAGCCGAGTTATCAAGTTACAGGTTCAAGTTACCAAGTTACGAAGTTATACGCCAAGTTATTAACAAGATAGGAGAAAACTAGCCGCAAGCCGAATCATGTCAAATCATAGAAAATCGTGTCAAGACGTGTTAGACCAAGTCAAGTCGTGTGGTGGACAAGAAAATCTCAGAAAACAAAATTTAGCCAGAAACCAAGGACCAAGGTCCACCAGAGCACAGGGTGTGCTGGGCTAAAGGCGACCCAAGGGGGGCGCCGGGCAAGGCTCGGGCTAGGGTGCGCGAGCGGCGTCAAGAGACGCGCTCGAGGAACAACCGCAACACACCAAAGGCGCGAGCGCGGGCAACGCGGAGCCAGAACGCGCGAGGGCGCGTCCGACGAGGCGCGCGGGGCGCAGCGCAGCGGAGTGCGCGCGGGAGGGCGCGGCGCAGCGGAGGGCGCGCGGGAGGACGCGGCACGAAGTGCGCGCGGGAGGGCGCAGCGCAGCGGAGTGCGCGCGCAAGGGGGCGGCACGGAGTGCGCGCGCAAGGGGACAGCGCAGCGGAGTGCGCGCGCAAGGGCACAGCGCAGCGGAGTGCGTACGGGAGGACGCAGCGCAGCGGAGTGCGCGCGCAAGGGCGCAGCGCAGCGGAGTGCGCGCGCAAGGGGGGCAGCGCAGCGGAGTGCGCGCGCAAGGGCGCAGCGCAGCGGAGTACGCGCGGGAGGGCGCAGCGCAGCGGAGTGCGCGCGGGAGGGCGCAGCGCAGCGAAGTGCGCGTGCAAGGGGGGCAGCGCAGCGGAGTGCGCGCGCAAGGGCGCAGCGCAGCGGAGTGCGCGCGCAAGGGCGCAGCACAGAGGAGTGCGCGCGCAAGGGGGCGGCACGGAGTGCGCGCGGGAGGGCACAGCACGGCGGCGCGCGTGCGCAACGGCGCGGCGCGGGCACGGGTCCGGGTGTCCTTCTTCTTCTCCAAGTTGGATGAGAAAAACACTAACAATGGTTCCAAGGTTCAAAATCTCACAACTTTGCCAATAAAACTCCAAATTCGGATTTTTAAAGTTCTAACTTGGGTGAAATTTGATTCTCTACAACATAGAGGCATCAAAACCCACCAAAACCAACTCAAAATAGATCAAAACCACTAATTTCCGAAAATGGGAAAAAGTTAGATCTAGAACAGATGAAGCTTCAAAACACAAAATATCAAGACCTAAGGTTGTTCAAAACCATCTCCTTAAGCTAATGGACAAATAATATTGGGTCCTTATGTAGTGGCAAGGAGCCCTTGCCTATGGTGTGGTGTTGTGTGGAAGAAGGAAGAAGAAGAAGAAAATTAATGGAGAGTAAAGAGGAGAGAGAAAGTTAGGTGGGGATATAATGAGGGTGGTTGTGGTGGAAATGAGGGAGGAGTGTAGGTTAAGGTGTTCCACTACATATTAAACCAACCAACTAAACCAAACCAATTAAAACCAAGCCGAACCAAAACCCGAAATACGAGAGAACCCAAAATTCTGCAAGTCGAGAAAATTAAAAATACAAGCCAAAATCCAACCACGAGCATAAATACGAAATACGGAAAATGAGGGTGACAACTCTACCCACCTTCAAAGAATTCCGTCCTCGAAATTTAATCAAGGAGCTAGAGATTGCCACGACAAGCCATACTAAGCACAGACAAGCTACACTAAGCAGTTCAATCATACAATCATTCAATGCAAGCAAGGAAGGGAAAGCGTAAGGCATAAGAAAGACATTATACCTCACGAGTCAAACAGATAGGGATATCGCGATCGGATGTCGTCCTCACGCTCCCACGTTGACTCACCTAGAGAGTGATGACCCCAAGCAACACGGACTAAGTTAATAGTCTTGTTCTTAAGCGTCTTTTCTCTCCGATCCAATATAGACACGGGCCTCTCCTCATACGAAAGGTTGGTACCAACAACCAATTCTGAATGATCTAGGATATGGCTCGGGTCCGGGATGTACCGTCTTAATTGGGATACATGGAATACATCATGTACCTCACTTAGCGACGGCGGAAGAGCGAGACGATAGGACACATCTCCTACTCGCTCTAGAATATCGAACGGCCCTATATACCTAGGACTAAGCTTTCCCCGTACGCCAAAACGAATGAAGCCACGGGTAGGCGAGATCCTAAGGAATACATGGTCGCCGACAGCAAATTCTAAGGGACGCCGATGAGCATCGGCCCAATGGTGATCCCTGACTTTCCTGACCACTTCTACCGTCTGAGAAATTAGTTCTGGACCGAGCATCTGCCTCTCTCCGACATCGTCCCAAGCTAACGGGGATCTGCACTTCCTGCCATACAGAGCCTCGAAGGGTGCCATCTGGATACTGGTCTGGAAACTATTATTGTACGAGAACTCCACCAGGTGCAGGTGATCCTCCCACGAACCACCAAAGTCAAGGGCACACGACCGCAACATATCTTCGAGAGTTTGTATAGTACGCTCTGACTGCCCATCTGTCTGCGGATGATATGCTGAGCTGAACTTGAGATGAGTCCCCAAACTTTGATGAAGACTGCGCCAAAAGTGCGACGTGAATCTCGTATCCCTGTCTGATACTATGCTGACTGGCACTCCGCGAAGTCTGACGATCTGCCTGAGATACATCTCTGCTAGCTGCGCCGTCGACTGTCCAACTCTAAATGGAAAAAAATGTGCCACCTTGGTAAGCCTGTCCACAATGACCCAAATAGCATCTCTGCCTGCCGGAGATCTGGGTAACCCAGTCACGAAATCCATGGTTATGTGTTCCCATTGCCATTCTGGGATCGGCAAAGGTTGAAGAAGTCCAGCTGGCCTCTGATGTTCAGCCTTGATTTGTTGGCAAACCAAACATCGAGAGACATATCGGGCTATCTCTCTCTTCATACCATTCCACCAAAAGTGTTGACGAATATCTTTGTACATCTTCGTACTGCCTGGGTGGATGGAATACTGCGAACTGTGAGCCTCTGCCATGACTTCCTGTCTGATATCTCCACTGGGTACACAAAGACGCGTACCGTGTCGAAGTGTACCATCCTCATGAATACATAACTCTGGCCTTCTCCCTGCCTCGCACTCTGCTCTGAGTCGCTGAATCTTGGAATCTGTTAACTGTGCTGTCCGGATCCTCTCAACTATGGTGGACTGAATCTGTAGGCTGGCCATCAAGGCCACATTGGAAGGAAGAATCACTTCAATTCCCATCTTCTGAAGATCTGACAATAACTCTGGTTGCGCCGTCAGGAAATAAACTCCAGCTCTCCGGCTCAACGCATCTGCTACAACGTTGGCCTTTCCTGGATGATACTGCAAATCTACATCGTAGTCCACCAGTAGCTCCAGCCATCTTCTCTGCCGCATATTAAGGTCCTTCTGGGTGAAAACATACTTCAGGCTCTTATGATCAGTAAATATCTCTACTCTGTCTCCGTACAAGTAGTGCCTCCACAACTTAAGTGCAAACACTACTGCTGCAAGCTCCAAGTCGTGGGTCGGGTAATTCTTCTCATGATCACGGAGTTGACGTGACGCATAAGCGATTACCTTCCCATGCTGCATCAAAACACATCCCAATCCTCTGCCTGAAGCGTCACAATAAACTGTAAATCCTCCGGTCCCATCTGGAAGGGTGAGAATGGGAGCCGTTATCAAACCTCGCTTCAACTTCTCAAATGATTCCTGACATTCTGCTGTCCATACAAATGGCACATCCTTGCGGGTCAACTGAGTCATCGGCGCTGAAATCCTTGCGAAATCAGAGACGAATCGCCGGTAGTAGCCGGCCAATCCAAGAAAGCTGCGAACTTCTGCCACTGAGCTGGGTACTGGCCATGCCTTGATAGCCACAATCTTCTGGGGATCCACTTCCACTCCTCCTCGAGTAATGATGTGACCCAAGTATGAAATGCGATCGAGCCAGAACTCGCATTTACTGAACTTGGCGTACAACTGGTGCTCTCTGAGAATCTGAAGAACCACGCGGAGATGCTGCTCATGCTCCGCTTCACTCTTGCTGTAGACCAGGATGTCATCAAGGAACACTATCACAAACTGGTCCAAGTAAGGCATGAAAATACGGTTCATGAGGTCCATGAACACTGCCGGCGCATTGGTCGCTCCAAAGGGCATAACTAGAAACTCCCAATGCCCGTACCTCGATCTGAACGTCGTCTTTGGGATGTCCTGTTCTCTAACTCTGATCTGGTGGTATCCTGACCGCAAGTCTATCTTCGAGAAAACTGAAGCCCCTTTGAGTTGATCAAACAAATCATCTATCCTCGGGAGAGGGTATCTATTCTTGATTGTCACTGAGTTCAAGGTACGATAATCAACACATAGCCTGGATGTACCATCCTTCTTTTTCACAAGAAGCATCGGGGCTCCCCAAGGCGATCCACTAGCACGAATGAATCCCTTGGTTCTAAGTTCTTCAATCATCTTGTACAAAATCTCCAACTCTGAATGCGCCATTCTGTAGACTCGCTCTGATACTGGTGCTGTCCCGGGAATCAAGTCGATGGTGAACTCGATCTCCCGTTCTGGTGGCATTCCTAGAAGTTCCTCTGGGAAGACATCTGGAAACTCTTCAACTATCCGGGGCAACTGCACTGCTGCTACTGCCATCCGTAATACTGGAGGAGATGGCTCTACTGTGCCTCTGGAAAATGAAAACTCTGGCTCTCCGGGAATACTAAAGACAACTCTGCCAATATGGCAGTCTATCCTAGCATAATGGTTCCTCAACCAATCCATGCCTAGGACTACATCATAGTCTGCCATAGGGAATTCTATGAGCCTAGCGGGGAACTCCCTACCGCTAACTACGATCCGACACGAGGAAAACACTCGATCTACTCCCACAAGACCATTACCAGTAAGTATATTGAGCTTCACTGATAATGACTCGGGCTCCAATCCTATCCGTGTCGCGAATCGTGCAGACATGAATGAATGCGATGTACCAGAATCAAATAATACAAATGCTGGTAAGGTGTTGACGAGAATAGTACCTGCCACTACCTCACCTGGTGCAACTTCTTCTTCCATGGTCATCATCATAGCCTGACCTCTAGCTGCGGGTCCCCTTTGCTGGAAACCCCTCTGTCGATTCTGTGCTGGAGCCTGGGTGAACTGCTGCTGGTTCTGCTGCTGAAAGGCCTGGGCCTGGGGCGCCAATGGCCTCGGGTACTGCTGTTGCTGCTGCTGCTGGACTGCAACTGGGACTGGTCCCCTCACCGAAGAACTAGAAAGGTTCGATGATGATGGACCTCCCCTATTCGGGCAGGTCCCTATATGGTGGTCTGCTCCTCCACAAGCCAAGCACAATCCCTGTGCCCTACGACACTCTGCCACTATATGGCCCGGCTTCCCGCAATGAGAACATCCCACTGCGGAAGACTGCTTCTGCTTCTGCTGCTGCGGGTGCGTCGGGGTCGAATGCTGAACCGACGCCACTGAGGCTGCCCGCCTCGGAGTTCCAATAGTTATACCCCTAGTTGCCGGGGCTGGAGCTGAAGATTGGTGCATCTGGTTGTGGGACCGCTTCCTGCCTCCGGTCCTGTCCACAATTCTCCGGGAGGTATACTCATGCCTCCTTGCTGCCTTCAACACTGCATCGAACGTCTGGTGCTCGAACTGCTCCACAGCCAATAATATCTCTAAGTGCAGCCCTTGCTGGAACCGCTGAGCCCTATCGAACTCGGTTGCCACCAAGGTGGAGGCAAACCTACTCAGCCTAGAAAACTCGGTCGCATAGCCATCGACTGTCCTGCCTCCTTGCTTCAAGTTGGTGAACCTGGTCTGCAGGTCGTACCGTGCCACCGCATCGAAGTACTTCGTCTGGAACCTCTCTCTGAACGTCGCCCAAGTGACTGGTGCTGCTAACCCCATGGCCTGAGCTGCCTTCCAATCGCGAGCCAAGTCTAACAACTGTAGGTATACCACCGCCACCTTCTCATTCTCGGGTGTCCTAGCTGCTTCTAGAACCACCTCGGTATCCTGAAGCCAAGCGTCTGCGGCAATCGCATCTTCACTGCCGTCAAAGAAGGGAGGGTTCAAGCGCTTGAAACTGTTGGCCGCCTGATTTCCTTGGGGACCTCCTCGGTTTAGTGCATCATGAACTTCCTGGTGCAAGGCGTCGCCTCGACGATCTTGGGATGCAAGCAGTTCTCTGATAAGCCCTACCAAAGGCCCCTCATCCTGTCTAGCTGGTTGAACGGGCGGAGCTGCCTGAACAGGAGGTTCTGAGCCTCCGGGAAGCATAACTCGGGAGGCTACTCCAGAGTGCTGAGCTTGATCTTTCTGGCGCTGGGGCGCTTGTCGAGCTTCCTCTGGCTGGTTGGCAGGTCCGGGAGTAATACCGCTGAAGAAGATGACATAGGGAACAATAAGGAAAGGACCAGGACAGATCAATGATACAAGCAATGTGATCAGGTCGAGATTCTCAGGGATTTGAAGATACGAGCAGAGATCAAGGGCGAAGATTGATTGAGACATCTATTCGGTAAACCCTCACATTTCTTGATTGACAAGACCTGCATGGGCCACCACTTAAACCGTGTCACGCCCCAGAACCAGAATACTGGAGAGCGGGGGCAGACACAGCCAGCTACGTATATTGAAATAGGATACATCTCAACTATACGGTCACGGCTGTCTAGATATGAGGGTTTACTACAAGCCAGCAGTCTCTTAAGGTCAAGCCTATTGTCTCAATCTCAAGCAATTAAAGTAAGTACAAGATCTTAGAGCATCAAATTTTATAAGGCGTCCCAAATATTACATATTGGATGATCATGAAGCTAGTCGTACAAAATGATAGGACTAGCAAGAGTTTCAGTCATACATGATCAACCCTAGGATGTGTCCATCATGTTACAGCCCGTAGGCAGACAGTAAGTAAATGCATCGAGCTAACAGGTGCTTGTCGGCAAACGTCTCAAAAGAATAAATTTACATATAAGTGGGGGAAACAAAAGGGAAAACCCACTCGTAGCCCGGGTTCCGTCTAGTGTTCACCATTGGGCTGGAAGCTTGGTAGATCCTCGGAAGCTGCTCCGAAATCTGGCCACACAAAACCAGCTGGGTCAAACCCCAGAAGAGCAAGTGCCACAAAGGAGGCCACAAATAAGAACGAAAGCCAGCATATCAGAACATAAAGAATAAAAGAAGATACAAATAGTAAGGTACACAGGACGATAAACGACTAGGGACGTGGAACCATTCCGGGAGCCAGGTTACAATCCTTAAACCAAACAAGGACCAGGATTGTACCCCTTCGCCTGAATAGCTCACTGTCTCTACCCATTTATCGTTAGAGATAAGTTAAACAATCATGATCAAGAGTTCCAGGTACAGGGGCTGGACAAGACTTGGACAGAGCTAGACACCATTCAATTACAATCGGCCAAACAAGTACTACGGCTTACTACTTAACTAACTAGGGTTGTCACAAGCCTAATTACTAACAAGATGCAAGTGAGAATTCCAAATCCCAAGCCCTGCAGACCATCCAGTTATCCTTCCGCGGGTTGAGAGTTATAGGTGGGTACATTGCCCGGGAGACAAATGTACCCTTAGGTGACTTAGAGGGTGCAACACATAACAGTGTGCTGGAAATGTGCTCTACTCGTCGGCAAGCTACAAGTCCATTAAAGCGCCCAGATAACGAGATTGCCTGTGACTGGGAATTCTCCATGTTTTAGTTTGATCTGATAATTAGCCTAATCCAATTTAGCGCGAGTCCCTGGCCGTGGTACCCAGGAAGTCACGTCCTAGACATGATGCAAGACAAGACAAGTGATTTGCACAGAGCAACAAGTAGTACACCCACGGTGTCAAGACAAGTCAAGTTACAAGCTATCAGGGCAAGTCAAGTCATGTCAAGTCAGGAGTGCGCCACCGCGGGCCACTTTCAAGTCAAGCCGAGTTATCAAGTTACAGGTTCAAGTTACCAAGTTACGAAGTTATACGCCAAGTTATTAACAAGATAGGAGAAAACTAGCCGCAAGCCGAATCATGTCAAATCATAAAAAATCGTGTCAAGACGTGTTAGACCAAGTCAAGTCGTGTGGTGGACAAGAAAATCTCAGAAAACAAAATTTAGCCAGAAACCAAGGACCAAGGTCCACCAGAGCACAGGGTGTGCTGGGCTAAAGGCGACCCAAGGGGGGCGCCGGGTAAGGCTCGGGCTAGGGTGCGCGAGCGGCGTCAAGAGACGCGCTCGAGGAACAACCGCAACACACCAAAGGCGCGAGCGGGGGCAACGCGGAGCCAGAACGCGCGAGGACGCGTCCGACGAGGCGCGCGGGGCGCAGCGCAGCGGAGTGCGCGTGGGAGGGCGCGGCGCAGCGGAGGGCGCGCAGGAGGACGCGGCACGAAGTGCGCGCGGGAGGGCGCAGCGCAGCGGAGTGCGCGCGCAAGGGGGCGGCACGGAGTGCGCGGGCAAGGGGGCAGCGCAGCGGAGTGCGCGCGCAAGGGCGCAGCGCAGCGGAGTGCGCGCGGAAGGATGCAGCGCAGCAGAGTGCGCGCGCAAGGGCGCAGCGCAGCGGAGTGTGCGCGCAAGGGGGGCAGCGCAGCGGAGTACGCGCGCATGGGCGCAGCGCAGCGGAGTGCGCGCGGAAGGACGCAGCGCAGCGGAGTGCGCGCGCAAGGGCGCAGCGCAGCGGAGTGCGCGCGCAAGGGGGGCAGCGCAGCAGAGAGCGCGCGCAAGGGCGCAGCGCAGCGGAGTGCGCGCGCAAGGGGGCGGCACGGAGTGCGCGCGGGAGGGCGCAGCACGGCGGCGCGCGCGCGCAACGGCGCGGCGCGAGCACGGGTCCGGGTGGCCTTCTTCTTCTCCAAGTTGGCTGAGAAGAACACTAACAATGGTTCCAAGGTTCAAAATCTCACAACTTTGCCAATAAAACTCCAAATTCGGATTTTTAAAGTTCTAACTTGGGTGAAATTTGATTCTCTACAACATAGAGGCATCAAAACCCACCAAAACCAACTCAAAATAGATCAAAACCACTAATTTTCGAAAATGGGAAAAAGTTAGATCTAGAACAGATGAAGCTTCAAAACACAAAACATCAAGACCTAAGGTTGTTCAAAACCATCTCCTTAAGCTAATGGACAAATAATATTGGGTCCTTATGTAGTGGCAAGGAGCACTTGCCTATGGTGTGGTGTTGTGTGGAAGAAGGAAGAAGAAGAAGAAAATTAATGGAGAGTAAAGAGGAGAGAGAAAGTTAGGTGGGGATATAATGAGGGTGGTTGTGGTGGAAATGAGGGAGGAGTGTAGGTTAAGGTGTTCCACTACATATTAAACCAACCAACTAAACCAAACCAATTAAAACCAAGCCGAACCAAAACCCGAAATACGAGAGAACCTAAAATTCTGCAAGTCGAGAAAATTAAAAATACAAGACAAAATCCAACCACGAGCATAAATACGAAATACGAAAAATGAGGGTGACAGCACAAGTGGGACGAGTGCAGGAAGAGACTCGACAGATGCTTGATGTGTGGATCAGCAGACCATCAGATGCGAGAGTGTCCAGTTGCATCGATGCGTCCGATACCTGGAGGAGCTGGGGCAGCCAAGGCTCCAGCAGGCCAGCAGAGGGGACCAACCCTGCAGACCCAGCAGCAGAGGTTCCAGCAGCACCAGCAGCAGGCACGGGGTGGACAGCAGGGGCGAGCTTTCGCCATGGCAGCTGAGGATGCTGAGGTTATCGGAGAGCTGATAGCAGGTTCGGTTCTTCTCGACTCCCTTCCAGCATTTGCACTCTTTGATTCCGGGGCTTTCCACAGCTTTGTGTCTGTATTGTATGCTATTAGACACAGTTTGATTTCGGAACCATTGCCTAGGACCTGCAAGATCACGACCGGGGGTGGGGTCATCCTCGTGAGTGATGTTTGCAGAGGGCGGAGTGTTATATTGGGAGGCCGAGAGTTGGGAGTGAGTTTACTCGTCATGCCATTACCGAACTATGATATATTATTAGGTATGGACTGGCTGAGTAGACACCACACCCGCATTAATTGTCGTGGGGGTAGAGTTTTGTTCGGGGCGCCAGGAGAGCCAGAGTTTGAGTACACCCGACGGCAGGCAGAGCAGGACGGCGGAGTCTTTTGTGGAGCTTCAGTCGAGGAGCAGGTGGCTCCACAACCCTTGATCGCAGAGTTTATAGACGTATTTCTGGAGGAGTTGCCAGGGCTTCCCCCGGACAGAGATGTAGAGTTCTCGATAGACTTGGTTCCCGGTGCGGAATCGATCTTCCAGCATGTCTATCGAGTGAACAACAGCGAGTTAGTGGAGCTGAAGAAGCAGGTGGATGAGCTGCAGGACAAGGGCTTCATCCGATCTAGTTCTTCACCTTGGGGTGCACCGGTACTTTTCGTACCCAAGAAGGATGGGTCGGTACGTATGTGTATCGACTACAGGGCACTTAACAACCTGACAATCAAGAACAGATACCTACTGCCGCGGATCGATGATCTGTTTGATCAGTTGAGCGGAGCTCGGGTGTTCTCCAAGATTGATTTGAGGTCGGATTATCACCAGGTGAAGGTGAAGAGGGAGGATATCCCCAAGACCGCTTACAGGACGCGGTACGGGCAGTTTGAGTTTTTGGTTATGCCGTTTGGGCTAACCAATGCACCAGCAGTGTTTATGAACCTATTGAACAAGGTGTTCCACCAGTACTTAGACAAGTTCATGGTGGTGTTCATTGATGATATCTTGATATATTCCAAGACAGAGAAGGAGCACGAGAAGCATCTGCGGATAGTGCTAGAGACTCTCAGGCGGGAGAAGCTCTATGGGAAACTCTCCAAGTATGAGTTTTTCTTGGACCAGGTGGACTTCTTGGGGCATGTGGTGACTGGAGATGGTATCTCAGTTGACCCCAAGAAGATTGTAACAGTTGAGGCTTGGACAGCGCCGACTTCAGTGGCAGAGATCAGGAGTTTCCTGGGGCTGCCAGGGTACTATAGGAGGTTTGTGCAGGATTTCTCCCGGGTTGCAGAGCCGTTGACACGGTTGACCCGGAAGGATACTGAGTATGTTTGGTCAGAGTAGTGTCAGGCAGCTTTTGATGAGTTGAAGAAGCGGCTTACAACAGCTCTGATTCTGACATTGCCTTCAGGATCAGGTGGATTCACTATTTATAGTGATGCTTCAGGGAAGGGGCTGTGTTGCATCTTGCAGCAGCATGGGAAGGTGATTGCCTATGCTTCCAGGTAATTACGTCCCCATGAGAAAAACTACCCTACCCATGACCTGGAGCTGGCGGCGGTGATTTTTGCTTTGAAGTTATGGAAGCACTATCTGTATGGCGAGAGGATGGAGATTTTCACAGACCACAAGAGCTTGAAGTATGTGTTTACACAGAAGGAGCTCAACATGAGGCAGCGCAGGTGGCTTGAGTTGATAAAGGACTTTGATATCGCACTTCAGTATCACCCGGGGAAGGCCAACGTGGTTGCCGATGACTTGAGTAGGTATCCGACAGCCATGTGTTTGACTATGGATCGGCACCTGCTTGCAGACTTAGAGAGCCTTGGGATAGAGGTGATTGTGCCCGGAGTGCAGATGCAGTTATGGGGACTTCAGATACAGTCGGACTTGATGGACAGGATCAAGGCGACACAGTTCGATGATGTGGCTCTGCGGTGTATCCGAGAGCAGATCGGTATGGGAGTGGAGGATGCTGAGTTCTCACTTGCAGAGGATGGTGCCCTGAGGCACGGTTCCCGGTTATGTGTGCCTAGCGGGGAGCTCAGAGAGCAGATTATACAGGAGGATCACAGATCGCAGTACTCTATACATCCTGGTGCCAACAAGATGTACAGGGATCTGCGAGAGCATGTCTGGTGGTACGGGATGAAGAGGGAGGTGTCCAACTTCGTAGCTAGATGCTTAATCTGTCAGCAGGTCAAGGCAGAGAGGCAGAGGCCCGGGGGATTGTTGCAGCCGTTGCCCATTTCGGAGTAGAAGTGGGAACATATTACCATGGATTTTGTATCGGGGTTGCCGCGTACACCAGAAGGAAAAGACGCGATTTGGGTCATCGTTGACAGGTTGACCAAATCGGCCCACTTCTTGCCATTCAAGGTGGGTACGTCTACAGAGAGGCTGACGGAGTTGTATATGAGACAGATAGTCAGGATTCACGGAGTTCCCGTCAGCATAGTCTCAGATCGGGATAGTCGCTTTACTTCCCATTTCTGGAGGAGTCTGCAGACTAGCTTGGGCACTCAGCTCAAGTTTAGTACTGCATACCACCCCCAGACGGACGGACAGTCAGAGAGGACTATTCAGACCCTTGAGGATATGCTGCGGACGTGCGTCCTAGATTTTGGAGGCTCCTGGGAGGATCACCTACATTTGGTAGAGTTTGCTTACAACAACAGTTTTCAGGCCAGCATTAAGATGTCACCGTTTGAGGCTCTGTACGGGCGTAGGTGTCGTACACCCTTATCTTGGGATGATATTGGAGAGCGAGCTTTACTGGGACCAGAGATGGTTGTTGACGCAGCCGAGAAGGTGAAGCTCATCAGGGACAGACTTCGCGTGGCGTAGGACAGACATCGGCACTGGGCCGATAGCCACCGGAGGCCACTGGAGTTTGAGGTACAGATTTAGAGATAGGATTAGAAGTAGGTTGTATTTTGTTTTGTTGATTGATCGTGTTTGATTTTTAGTAACTTGAGACCTTGCTTGTGATTAGGTTGGAGATATGGTTTTTCTGCGGATATCTTCGACTCGTGGTACGATACGTTTTGGTGGAGGTGGAAAGCTTAGCCCGCGCTTCATCGGCCCTTTCGTTATCAGCGGGAGAGTCGATGACGTGGCATACAGGCTAGACTTGCCACCTGCACTAGTGGGCATCCACAACGTATTCCACGTATCACAGCTGAGACGGTACGTGGCTGACCCTAGCCATGTGCTCGATCATTCGAAGATTGAGGTTGGACCTACTCTCAGTTATCCAGAGCAGCCTGTGGAGATTCTGGATCGCCGAGAGAAGGTATTGAGGAACCAGGTGATACCCTTGGTATGCGTCGCATGGAGGCATCATTCTCCAGGAGAGTCTAACTGGGAGCGGGAGGATGAGATGCGCGGGCGGTACCCCTATCTTTTTGGACCTTGAGGTATACTTTTCTATCCTTCTTAGCAGTTAGTTTCGCCTTTAAATTTCGAGGACGAAATTATTTTAAGGGGGTAGATTTGTCACTACCACTTTTCTAGCTTGAGGGTATTTTGGTCATTTTTAAAATTTTAGAATTTAATTTAAATTATTATTATTAATTATAATTAATGAGATTTTGTGTGATTTTTAGTAAATTGATTGGTGCTAGTTTTAGATTTTGACTCATGTTGACTTAGGAGACTGTCCTATAGGTGTTTGCAAAAACAAAAGTTGAAGAACTTTATTAATACAAACTTTGTAAAAGATTACAATTTGAATTCTGGGAATGGTACAACTTTAGGAATCCAATCTAGATGACAAATGCTTTATCCCTTGGACGATGTGAACTCTTGAAGACGAAGCCTCTGAAGTTGAAGACAACTCTGGAATTGAAGGCAAAAAGCCTCGGAAGAATGCAGCAGCACTTGGGCAAGAACTCCTGAACTCTCTAAACTTTGAAGTCTGATCTCTGATTATTGATTATTGATCCCCCTTTTGAATGGAGACTTGAAACTCTATTTATAGAGTTCTGAAAAATAACTAACTTTTAGTTATTCTGGACAGCGCATGATGGATTGCGCAGCAATTGGTTTGCGCAGCAATGGACTGCGCAGGCAGTTGCTGGATCATGGGCTAACTGTCTTGGACACATGGCATCATTTGATTGAAATACGCATGATCATGCATAGACAGTTGCCACGAAATGAGCAATTGATGGCATGAATGCCACGTGTATTTTGTCATTTGTACTGATAGAACGCGCACATTGAATTGTGCAGGCTTTGGATTGCGCCAACATAAATTGTGCAAGAAATGGATTGCGCCAACATAGATTGCGCCAACATGGATTGCGGTGCCAGCTGTCCTCGAGCGCCGTGCTGCACGATTAAACGAACGATCGCCTCGTTCTCCGCGCTGTCAGTTGTCAGAAGATTTGATTTGTGTCAGGTAATGATGGTGATTTGCCACGTCAGCCTGTGCACTTGAAAGTGTGCACAATCTATCCTGCGCAATCTGAAGGATACGCAATCTGATGTCTGCGCAGTTCATCTGAAAGTTGTATTTCTTGATTTTCTGACTTTGTTGATGGGTGTAACTTGATTTTTTAGGACCTACAAGACCCCCTTCAAAGTTTTCGAAAGTTGAACTTATTCAAAATTTCGAAATACTTGGAATTTTGAATATAAAACCAATTTGCGCACATAATGAGCTGTCTGCGCAATCTGAGGGTTCAGCCCCCCTTTTTTAGGTGCAATTGAAGGCGGCCGTTTCGACTCTGAAAAACTATAAATAGTTCTTCAATTCATTCGAAATGTTCTTTACTTGCTTCCTTTGTGCTTTTGAGAGAAAACAACTTCTGAGCTCTTTCCTCCTTCCTACTCCGACAATCCCCATGGCTTCCCGACGATCTTTTGCCGCCGCTAAGGGCAAGGCCCTCGCCGAATCATCGACTAGGGCTGCGCGCCGAGCTTCTCACCATGAAACAGCTCATCCAGCAATGATAGGTAGTTAACCTTAAAAAACTCTTTTTAGAGTTTTGATTTCACTGTTCTTTTCATAATCCATCTCTTTTTAGAGATAGAATCATACTGCGCCACCCCTTTTTAGGGTTCTGGTTGCCCAAATCAATCCACCCTTCATTTTTATGAAGGACGACTCTCTGCGCAATCGGTTGAATTGTGCTGACAAAAGTCAGCGTAACTTGCTGATTTGCGCGAGTCTGTCAGCACAAACTGATGTTTATTTATTTGCGCAATCTGATTTTGCGCAATCTGATGTTTGTTTGTTTGCGCAATCTGATTTTGCGCAATCTGATGTTTGCACAATTTGATTTTTGCGCAAACTGAATCTTTGATTTTGACTTTGTACTAAAAATTTTTGTTTTCTCTGTCTGATGCAGTTAATACCAAAGAAGACCCAGAATATGAGAACTTTGTGGGGACCCTTTCAGAATCAGAATATAAAGAGGACTTGTCACATGTACATTATCCTCAGTATGATCTGCCGACCTCCCGTCAGGCCATTTTGATATCCCAAGACAATGAAACACTGCAATGCTTAATGAACGGACAACCTCTGGAAACAGCAGATGCTGTTATACACAAGAAACCATTATTCTTATTTGGTAAAGCTTTTGAGAAAAGTTCTCAACCAAGACCGAGGATGGAAGAAAGAATTGTCCATCAGACGGATAGATCTTTCTCGATACCAAATGTTCCACGCTGCCTCCCATTATCCCGGTATGCTCATGCGAGTTATCCGAGAAAGATGGAATGGAACCTTACTCCGTTCCAAGATGCCCGTCCGGGAAAAATTTTTGTGAAGAAGGGTCCGAACAAGAAAGATATGTTCTATAGTTCTTCTGAACGGTACAGTGTTTTGCTGAGAGGACTGAAACCCGGTTGTATTCCGCCGGAGAATTCTTCATTGTTGATGCCCGTCAGGACCCCAATTTTCGCAAATGAATTTGCGAAAGTCGAAGGAAGATATCCGGAGCAAGACATCAGACTAACTGGATTGGTGAATCCAGATTTTAAAAGATGGAGCTGTATAGCCAATTGGATTCGGACCAAGTTTGAAGGCGAACTGCAGCAAATCAACTTATACCAAGCAGTGCATGCCACTGTCTATGGTTTTGCTCCGAACCCTCACATGTTCTTGGCTTTAGCAGAGAGGTATAATTACAGAATAGGGACCTTTATGACTCCCGGCGAAAAAATTGGGTTTGCACTCCATGAGATGAAGTACATCTCTTTTTTGCCAATGGGAGATGCCCCTTACGAAGAATTTGTTCCAACCAATGATGAGTTGGACAACTCCGGAAAGAAAATACAGAAATGGTAGCAGTATTCGAGGAACTGCTATGCCATTACAAGATCTGTTCCCTGTTCTATAAGAGTGCTACATCAAACACTTTCTATTCTTCGAAATGGCTTCCTTATCTGTTCCTTAACCATATTCAAGAACCGAAGACTAAGGAACACGATAGATGCTATCCAGATTTCTTTAAGCCATTGAGCAACACAGAAGTGATGAAGTTGATGGAAGAAAGTGGCGATTTTGATAAAGCAATGAAAGATGATTATCAATGCCCTCCTTTGAAGACAGGAGATACTCTCGAAAGTTACTTGAGAGTAGGATATAGACCGATGTCGAAAGTAGCCCAATTAGCAGGGTTTCTAACACATTGGCTCCGTCGATTTGTAGTTCCAGGATCCAGTGCAGTAGACCGCTTCCACCGCGATGTTCTTTTTACGGCCGTTAGATTAGTCTTCGGCTATAAGATAGATCTTCTGTCAGCCATGACTTGTAAGCTGAATGCTGGTCTTCGTCTCTACGTCGATCTGATGTTGAAGTCCAAGGGTGAAAAAGAATTCCCACGGTTGGAATTACCATATACATATCTATTTGGGTGGTTGCTCCTTCACCATCCCACTTTGATGGACCCCGGCATGGGACCGGTTGACGGCAGCTTTATTCGGAGATACTCCAATGGTAAGTGGAAATTTACTGCTCTAAAGACTGCAGATATGCTCTAAACTTGAGTAAAGGATGGAACTTTTATTGTACCCATCCTCCTGCGGGTTACGAACAAATGCGGACCAATATGATTGACTCGCAGATGCATCCTCTGAGTCGTGCAGTATTTGAGTGGTTGAAAACAATTCGACCTTCTCATTTGGTATACCGGTTAGAAGAGGAATGTTATTTAGAGCCGTATCTTCCCAGTCGATTCGCTCGACAGTTCGGCTATGACCAATTCCATATGGGGAATGCTATTACATGTCTTCAGGGAAAGGGTTATTTGATAGATGGAGCCCGGGCCTAGGCTTACTATAATGCTCGAGATACGAAATCGACGTTCTCGATGCCTGCAAACAGAAACCATGGCCCTCGAATGCTGTTTACATACTCAATTTTTTATACATCTTCAAATACCTTTGCCGAGAATTTCAACCTCACAGATAGCTTCGCATCTTCAACAAGATTGAAGAGAGGAGGAGTTGTCATGTCACTCATAGGAAATGATGAGATACATGAGCCAGAAGATGCACCTTTGGAAGCCTCAAGGGATGTTATGTTCCCTCAAGAAATTAATGCGCCACTACGTATCTCTTTGAAGGTGGGCAAATCTCCAGCAAAAAGGAGGAGAAGAGAGGATCCTCCTGCTCCAGCAGCAAAGAAGAAATTGATCTTAGATCACTCTTCTGAAAAGATCACCACTCGATCTCAGTCTCGGCAACTGGCCGAATCAACTCAGCAAGAAGAGGCTACTACACCAACCTCTATCCAGAAACAAGTTGAAACTATAAATATAGAGAGCCCTGAAAGGCCACTAAAAAGAAAGAAGCTAGCCCACAGAAGAAATCGAGCCCCGTCTTCAATAGTAATAGATGTTGTGGCTGGATTAACCTTGCCATCTCCCACTCCTATTTCAGAACCTAGGAATAAGACTCCTAGTCCCGAACATAGAGAGGAGATTGAGCAAAGGACAGATCTTGCTCCGAGAACTGAGGCTGAAGAGCCCAGAGGAAGTACTATGGAGGAAGTGGAGGAAGAGCAGAAAATTGTACACTCTCTTTTACCTGCTACAGAGATTGTTGAACTTCCGCCTACTCCTAGAACCCTTCGCGAAGAGGAAGATCGCGAAGTAATTGCGGCTCTAGAAGATTGCAGCTACAGCCCCCTAGATAACTATGGTGATCAAGCCGCGACTACCAGCGGGAATGCACCAGAAGAAGACGAAGATGAAAAGAGCTTTTCGTCTGAGAATATTGATGACTATATGCAAGATCTTGAAAAAGATGATGAAGTGCACACATCTCCTAATGCTGTCAATGATCTCTTAAATCCTGAAGAGGATATTGAGGTTCCAGAGAATGCTGCTGATACCTTAAATCCTAAAAAGGATGTTGAGGTTCCAGAAAATGCTGCTGATACCTTAAATCCTGAAAAGGATGTTGAAATAACAGTATCTCCAGGAAAATCAATAGATGAAGAAGCCCCGGAAGAAACTCTTGCCAATGATCCTCAAGGTATAAAATGAAATTAGCAATCTCCTCTTGAATGAATTGATAGCTAACGACTTTATTTGTATTTCCTACAGATCTTGAGACTCATCTAGCACCTCCGACGTGCACGGACATAGTACCCATAACGACGGTGGTTGTTAGTAGCAGTCATCATTTATCTTGTGGTTCTGAAGCGGGCAGTAGTCAAGCTGTCATAGCTGAAGCTACTTCTGCTCGGCCAGAGTCTACTCCAGCAGATAATAGGCTCATTGCTGAATTCAATCATGGTAAGATAATTTATATCTTTAATCTTCTTGAACAATAGCGATCAACAGGTAAAATGACAATCTTTACGTTTTGCAGGAGAACAACCAGGAGGGGCAACTAGCTCCACTTTGGCTCCTTTGTTCAAAGAGCCTGCTATCCAGACACAAGAGATTGAACGTCCCACGGCCTCATCATCAACAGGAGTGGCTGCAACTCCTGGTGCTATAGCCACTAATAATCTTGTGATCCAATCTTTTACTAGATGCTTCTTTGAATCTTTGGGGCCTCTAGTAAAAAGGATGATGGAGAAAGAAGGTACTGATTTCTTCATGGTTAGGGGTCCAACTTTTCTATTAATAAGAGCTATTCGAAAACAGGGCGATGAAGCTCAAGCCACTCTCCTGGATCATATTTTGAATGAATTAGAGATTTCTATCAAAAGCTATAAAGAGCTCAACCAAGGAGACGTAGAATCTCTACTACAAGCAGAATTCGAGCAACTGGCTCATGCAGCTGATATTGAAAGGGTTAATCTCCATAATCTTTTGGAAGCCTTCTCTGCAAAATCTGCTGAGTATAACTCCAAGCTGGAATCAGTAACCTTGATGGCTAATAGAAAAGAACAGAGAGCTGCTGAGCTAAGAACAGAGATTGCTCGTCTTCAGAAGGAGTTAGAAGATGAAATTGCTGATCATCAACTTGCAACTCAACAATATAATGCTCTGATTCAGGAGAGGAATGAGTACATCGAAGCTCATAATGCTGAGATTACCCGTAGAATGGTGACCATGCCTGCTTTTAATAAGGAAACTGGGATGGAGGAAGCCAGAAGGAGGGTGATGTCCACTCGTGAAGAACGGCTGCAGACTCTCAAGCAACAGATCGATAATCTGATAATACCTCCATCTTAGTGGATCATTTTGTTTCTTTATGTCCTTTTTTGAAGTATATATGTTTTTGTAATGTCTTATATTTCAATTAATAAAAGACATTTTTGCTGTGGCTCCATTATTTGTTGCATATCTTGTTCAGATATAAATAATAGAGATAGAAAATATATTCAGAGGTACAAGACATGATATATTTCTTGATGATTTTGTAGAAAATAATTATATTCATTATATCTGCTCAGAGGTAATATGGACGTGGCAGAATATACTAAATATTATTATCTCAATTGACAACTTAATCAAAACGATAAGTTGCTAATATGGATGTGAGATGAACGGGAAAACCGTTAAATGATGAAATGAACGGACAAACTGTCAAAAATAGATAATAACGAACGAATGAACCGTCAAGTGATAATAAATAAATTAACGGGTGAACCGTCGGATGATAATGAACGGACGAACCGTCGGAAGATAATGAACGGATGAACCGTCAGATGACTGTAATGAACGGACCATCGGATGAATGTAATGAACGGACGAACCGTCAAGTAAATTAAATGAACGGATGAACCGTCAGATGAATGTAATAAACGGACGAACCGTCAGATGAATGTGTCGCTTCATCATTTGGAGAATCTCTGCCTATAAATAGAACAAAATTTTAACAGAAAGGAACACTTCCACTTTTCCAACATAAAAATATCGTCTGGAGATGCACTCAAGAAGACTGAACTCGCCCCGAAGGTTGAAGAAGGCGTTGAAGAACGTCCTGTTAATCCAGTTCAATCAAAGGAGGCGAAGGTTCGTCTGCACCCAAGCCACCGCGCGATATCCTAGACTTTCTGCTTGAACCAGGAAGGACCGAAGAGAAGGAAACCATAAGGATGGTCGCTTGCAAATTCCTAGTGGGTTCCAGCAAGGAGGTTCTCGGCTCTTTTGTTGACCGTGTTTTTGAGAAGGACGGCAGTGGTCCACGTCCAAATGTAGAGAAGGATGATAGTGACCTTCCTTAATATAATATACTATCATTCATGATGAAATAAAATTTTATTTATGAACTTGTCTGATGATTTACAAGTATTTACATTTACACATAGTACTTTTTAAGGAATTTGCCATTGATAGGCATCATTGTAATTCGTCCATCCAATTCTGAGAGTTGATAAGCTCCATTTGAGAAGACTTTGCTTATAACGTAGGGACCTTCCCACTTTGCGTCGAACTTGCCTTTGCTCATATGAGTCATAGTCATAGGACGTCTGACTGTTAAAACAAGTTCTCCTTGCTGAAAGGCTCCGACCTTCACTTTACGGTTGAAAGTCTTAGAAATACGAGCTTGGTATAACTCAATATGTTGTTGAGCCATTAATCGCTTCTCATCAAGTGCCTCCAGTTCTTGAAGTCGAAGAAGATCATTGTTCTCTGTAGTGAGCTCGTTAGCAATGGCAATCCTTAAAGAAGGAATTTGAAGTTCCAAAGGAAGAACAGCTTCACAGCCATATACCAGAGAGAAAGGTGTAAAACCTGTAGGGTTACGAACCATAGTTCGGTAGGCCCATAGACACTCGCCAAGCTTTTCACTCCAATTCCGTTTGTTAGTAGATACAAACTTTTTGAGAAGCTTAATTATAGTTTTGTTGAAGGCTTCGGCTAAACCATTAGCGGCAGGATTATAGGCAGTCGAGGCAACGTTGTCAATCCGGTGATCATCACAGAATCTTGTAAATTTCTGGCTGATGAATTGCGGTCCGTTGTCATGGATAATTCGTCGAGGGACACCAAATCGATAAATGACATGGTGTTTGACGAAGTTGATGACACTACTGGTCTTAACTTCAGCCAAGGGTATAGCTTCAGCCCACTTAGAGAAGTAGTCCGTTATTGCTAAAATAAACCGATGTCCTCTAGAAGAAGGAGGATTAATAGGACCTATGACATCCATACCCCAAGCTTCGAAAGGCCAGGAAGCGGCTGTCGGATGTAGAAATTCCGAAGGTTGATGAATGAAATCTGCATGAATTTGACAGGCTCGACATTTTCTTGCATATTCGATGGCATCTGATACCATTGAGGGCCAATAGTAACCCATTCTTCGGATACGATCCTGTAGTTTAGGACCAGGTTGATGTGCTCCGCAGATACCATCGTGAGCTTCACGTAATACCTGTTTTGCTTTATCACCAGCTAGACAGCGTAGAAGGAGACCGTCATAAGTCTGCCGATAGAGTCCTGGTGGTTTGATTGTAGTAGAATCGTAGAGATCATCGTCGAATACTTGTAGCCTCCTTAGGATCTTCGGGGAGTATGTCATGAACCACGAAGTCGATGAAAGGAGTTCTCCAATCTTCATTGATAATATTTATTTCAGCAAAATTACTGAATTCGATGTTACGATTGTTTTCAACACAAAACAATTCTCGATTAGAGATAACCACCACTTGTTGTCTTCTGATGGGAATGGCTAAGACTGCTGGAAGATTGGCTAAAGTATCTGCCTCAGTATTGCATGCTCGGCATACATATTCAATGAAGAAAGTTTTAAATGATGTAGCCATGTTGATTGCTGCCTCAAAGTAAGGTACCAGATCTTGATGACGGACTTCATAAGTTCCTCTAACTTGATTAACAACCAGTTTAGAGTCGTCATAAACTTCGAGATGTTCAATATTCAATTGCTTGGCTAATTAAAGACCAATAAGTAGAGCATTGTACTCTGCTACATTATTGGAACAGGATTCGTCTAGAGAATAAGCTCTTTGGATAGTTGATCCTTCTGGAGAAATGAGAACAACTCCAACTCCTGCTACAATAGCACCATTGGGTCCAATTCTGGATGCTCCGTCAAAGAATAGACGCCAGGTTAGAAATTCTTCAGAGATCATGTTGACTTCCAACGTCTCGTATGGAATTTCATCGTAAAGCTTGGATGTTTCTGGTACGGGATGAGCCGCCAAGAAATCCGCCAGTGCTTGACCTTTGACAGATTTTTGAGGAACATATATCATGTCATATTGGGCTAGAAGAATGGCCCATGTAGCAAGCCGAGAGTTGAGTGTGCTAGGCTTCTTCATCAGTACCCGAAGAGGATTGACTCGGGATATGACATGAATGGTTTGACCTATGATGTAATGTCTTATCTTTTGAACGGCGAACATAAGGGCTAGACATTCTTTTTCAACCGGACTATAACGATGTTCAGCACCAATCATAATACGACTGAGATAGTAGATAGCTTGTTCATGACCTTCTTTATTCTTTTGGGCGAGTAAAGCACCCAGTGAATGATCCATAGCACGGACATACATTAAGAACGGAATACCTGAGATTGGTGGCACCAAGACTGGTGGGTTCATGAGATATCGTTTGATGTCGTCGAATGCTTGTTGACATTTTTCAGTCCAAATGAAAGATACACCCTTCTTCATTAGTTGAGTGAATGGTCTGCAGCATCCAGACAAGTTCGAAATGAATCTCCTGATGTACGCAAGTCGACCTTGGAATCCTCGTAGCTCTTTTAGGTTGCGTGGAGGACGCATCTCTTGAATGGCTTTGATCTTCTCGGAATCTACGTGTATACCCTTAGAGGTAATGACGAAGCCGAGAAACTTACCACTAGAGACACCCAAGAATGACTTAGTGGGATTCATTTTGAGCTGATGTTGACGCATGAGATTGAAGATTGTTCTCAAATCTTGGATATGATCTTCTTTCAGACGACTTTTAACAGCGATATCATCAACATAACATTCGACTGTTTTACGAAGATGTTCTCTGAAAATGGTACTCATAGCTCGTTGGTAAGTTGCACCAGCGTTCTTGAGACCAAATGGCATTACTGTGTAGCAATAGACTCCCCGAGGAGTACGGAAAGATGTGTATTTTTTATCTTCGGGATTTATCTTGATCTGATTGTATCCAGAGAATCCATCCATAAAAGATATTCGCTCGAACCCACAGGTATTGTCAATCATAACGTCCGTGATAGGGAGAGGAAATTCATCTTTCGGACATGCTTCATTAAGATCCTGAAAGTCAATGCAGACTCAAACTTTGCCGGTTTTCTTCAGAACTGGAACAACGTTGGCTATCCAATCAGGATGTTGTTCTTCTCGAATAAAGCCACAAGCGATAAGCTTCTTGACTTCATCATCAATTGCGTCCATCATTTCAGGCTTGAATCGCCGTTGTTGCTGTTTGACTGGTTTAGCATTAGGCAGAATGTTCAGTTTATGAGTAGCAATTTTGGGATCTAAACCTGGCATATCTTCGTAACTCTAAGCAAAGACATCAATATATTCTTTAATGAGAAGAATCAACTCTTGCTTATCTGCTTCCGGAAGATTCTTGCTAATAAAGATTGGACGAGGTGACTCGCTTTCTCCTACATCAACTTGAACTAGTTGATCTTCAGTAGGAGGTTCTCTTTGTTCAAATCGGAGTACCCACTGATTATCTATCTGTTGAGCCCAAGGATCTGTTTCAGAACTTTCTTCAATGTCCTCATCATATCCTTCCGGAAGTTCAGAAGAAACCATATTGGAAGATACGATTACACGATGGACTTCACCGACGCTAGTGTCAGAATCCCATGACCTAGAATCAGAAGAATTAGAACGTTCTTCGCTATCAGAGTCGAAAACTGCTGGGGATAACATCGGAGGAGAAGCATATCCGAGACCTCTTTTGGTCTTGCTGTAACACATTTCTGACTTTCCTTGTGGAACAGCTGTACGAAGAGGAGTCTTTCTTCCTTTACCGTAGTTGAGGCCGCTTTTGAAGTCGTAATCCATTTTTCGGACAATGTCTTTTGATTGTTGACTGTAACGACGGAATTGAAGATGTCCTGTGTCGTTAACTTTGCTGTCATCCATGAAGCTAAATTTTTGTTCCGGTCTTTTACTAAAAAGTATTGGACGTTCACCTTTCTTGCGAGCAGGAACAATACGATATGAATCTTTTGGATGTTCACATGAAACTTCTATTTGAAGAGATTGCACAACTCCCATTGTAAATGACTGAAAGCTATCTAATATATCCAAATAGCATTTAGTATGATAAATAACATCAGTATACTAGAAAGTAGATGCTTTTTCATTGATATGTACATCTGTATTTACAGCAAGACCTTTAGCCTTAGCAGACTTGGTCAGATTGATTACAAGAGGAGGAGAAGAAGAACGTGGAGGAGGCTTGTTACGACGAAGGTCAATAACAGGTGGCTCAGAGGAGGTGAGCTCCCTTTTTTCTTTGTTGTGAGTTAAATCAACAACAAGAGACTCAGAAGAAGTGAGCTGCTTTTTGTCCTTGTTACGACGTAAGTCGATAACAAGTGGCTCAAAAGAGGTAAGCTCCCTTTTATCTTGATCGTCATTAGTAGATTGCCTCTGGACTGGCAAGTGAATAGCCAGTGGTTTAGAAGACTGAGGATGAGAAACACGCCCTTTGACAGGTATGATGAGAGTGTCATTGGGTACTGCTTTTTGATCTTCTTCAGTATCCATGGCCAATACCACTTTCATAAATTTTTCTTTATACATACGAGCATCGTTGTAATACGCTTCGACGCCTTTGAAAGGATAAAGGTCTGCAACTTCCTTGTGAACTTGTCCTTTGTCATCAACATATTTGAAGCATTGACGAAGAGTTGATAGAACAATATTATGTTCATGGAGAAAGGGTCTTCCCAGGAGAGCATTGTAAGAACAACCATGATTGTCTATGATATAAAAGGTCACTTTTGTGCGAAGATTGCCTATTTAGAGTTTTAGGCGGATCTTGCCCAAAGGTTCACACCTGTCTTGGTTGAATCCCAAGATAGTGGTGATTGTACTTGAAAAACTATGCACTGGTATTTTTAACGCGTCTAGCATCGTCTTTGGCATGATGCTGAGAGCGGACCCTGGATCTATCAGGATACGATCGACCTTCATCGAATCGACATACCCTGTATAGTATAGAGGACGATCATGTCTATTATCCTCCAGCAGTATATCATCCTGAGTGAAAGTGATGTTTGGAATCAACTCCAGGATACTATGACAATGACGACAAGAGACCGGTTCTGATTCTGGCTTTTTGAGAAGAGTTAAGCAAGTTTCAGCCTGCATCAGAGCTTCACTTAAAGTCTCTCGAGTCTCTTTAGAAAGATGCAAGAGCTCGAAGATTGATAGCCTAGCTGGTGTATTGGCTAGTTGTGCCAATATATCAAAATTGTATGGCTTTTCAAGTCCTGTAGGAGATGATTTCTTCAGAGGTTTGTCGAAGCGGACTTGTTGCTTGCCTTTGTCAGCAACCACCGGTTTGGGAGGAATAGGTACTACGGCTGGTGAAGATGTGGAAGGAATTTCTTCAGAGGAAGTAGGTTGTACTGGAATAGGTTCAGAAGAAGAGGTAGGGTTTTCTTGAGCCTCAGAATGATCTTTCAAGTAAGCTTTCCCCGATCTGGTGCCTAGCAGAATTTCTTCGTCAACTATGGGTTCAAAAGATATCATGTTGCAAATCTTCGTCTTGCCTTTAGAACGATCTTTCTTCTTGGAAGAAGAGGACACCTCAAACTCCGGAGCAAGATCGGGATGAATCCACATAATTTTATCGTTGTCAAGAGACAAAGGAACAAGACCTTCATTTGGTGGAAGTGGGAGATTCTCAATCTCAAGAGTAGCTTTGGGAATAGGAATGACACCGTGCTGTACCATCTGCGGAGGAAAGTCACCAAACTGGACTGAAACCATATTTGCAGTAACAGTCTTCTCGTCTTGCTATAGAGTGACGACACCAGCATTGACAAGCTCTTAAATTTTGCCTTTGAACACGTAGCATGCTCGAGTAGGATGTCCGATGAACCTGTGGTAGACACAATATTTAGGATGATCTGTCTTACCGACTTCATCAAGTTTCTTTGGGTCTGGGAGCTGAATTTTATTGCTTTTGAGTAAACATTCAAAGATACTTGCAGTGTCATTCTCGTCAAAGGAGTATTCTACTTTCGGACGAGATTTCCTCGATGGAGGTGCAGAAGGAGTAGGAGTGGAAGTAGGCGGAGCCACATTGACAGCTAAAGATTCTTTATTCTTGTTCAAATTGATGTTCAAAGTCTCTTTTGCTTTGCGGTTGTTCTGGCGGTTGCCACCACCTGACGTCTGATGTTCATCTCGATCGGGGTTAGACATCTGTACCCCCAATTATTTGAACTTCTCGGCACTCACTTCAGCAGCTTAAGCGTTGACAATGAATGAAGGCCAATCTTGGAATTGGGTAGATCCCATCCACATACTGATGATAGGCAAAAGATTTGCCTTACAAGTATCAATAGTGACAGCAGCTGGAGTTCCGGGAGACATTTTCAAAGCTTCACGGTGGAACCGTTCAATGAAGCTCTCAGCAGTTTCATTGTGTTTCTGTTTGATTTTTTTGAGAGCCGACATAGTCATGTCGTTAAATCCTTCATAGAACCGTTCCAGGAAGATTTGCTTGAGACCTGAGAAGGAAGTGATACAACCATCGGAAAAACTTTTGTACCAGTCGTATGCTACGCCAGCTAAATAACCGACGAACACTCTGGTAAGAAGAGCGTCATTTGGCTGGAGTTGAACGGTCATTACCTCAAAATGATTGATGAATTGACTAGGAGAAGTACTGCCATCGAACAAAGAGATTGTTGGGATTTTGTACTTCGGTGGGAACGAGACTTCCTTTCATTCAACTGGATAGGGCTGCTTGATCCCCAATCTTTGCAAGTTGTCTTTCTCTTTGAAAGCTTCGAACTGAGTTCGCAAGAGTTTGACAGCTTCATTAGCATCTTCTGATGACGAAGAAGGAGCAGGTTGAGTTAGAATGGTAGGAGGAGGAACAGCATTGTAAGCACTACCCCCAGCTCCTGACTAACTAGGTGTAGTTTGAACTTGTACTTGTACAGGAGGCATTTGAGGAGACACTACCCCTAGCCCAGTATTGGCAGGTACCGAAGATGCTATAATCTCTGGACTTGCAGTAGGTGCAGTCGGTGGTGTAGCATGTTGTGCCACAATGATAGAATACATACTAGTAACCATTTCAGCCATGGTTTTTAATTTGTCTTCAAGTGCAGCGATTCGTTGTTCCTGATTTGAAGAAGTCGAAGCATCTGGATCTTCATTGACAACATAAGCTGTCACTTCTCTTGGTACAGTGGAAGACACTGTTTGTTCAGAGCTTTCGCTATATGCATCATAGTCGGAGAAAGAGTCATCTCCTGACTGAGAGGTAGGAAGATAACCTGAAGGATTTTGAGAAAGATTCCTTTGACCGATTGTATCTCGGCTTCGAGAACGGGTATGTCGAAACACTCCTTCAGAAGATTCTTGGAGTAATTCTAAATACCGCTGGCTTGGCTTGCGATGTTTACCATGCTTAGAGCATCTTCTACCCCCAGTGTCTCGGGAAGCCATGTTAACAGAAGCATACAAGACTTCGTCTTCCTCTGACATAGGTTCAGATTTAGCAAAAGTCAGACGATCGAAGACAGATGATTTTGTCGTTTGACAACAACATTGGATGATGACTTTATGGTTGCAATGATGATCAGATGGTTGAGATGGAGGTGTTGAGACATTGTCCCATTTTTGTCTGAGATATTCTCGGAGATCGGAAACAACAGCAGGATGAGAAAAACTCTGAGGGATCTGTTCTTTGATAATATTCGGAACATGATTCCGATTCTTCAAATATTTAGTCCCTTGAGTATACAGGGAAGTGCTCACTTCATTGGCATAAGTGTCAGGATTTTTAACCCTGGAGATTTGTTTTTGATGATGTTTTGTCTTCGGCATTGGCTGTTTACGTTTTACCGAAGTGGGTCTATTGAGATAAGTTCTAAGATCAGCAAATTCACCCCCAGGGGTTTCTGTTTGAGACACTAGCAGTTTTCCCTGTTTGGAACGAGAAATCTTAAGAGTCGGGAGGTCCTGGAATTCTGCTACCGGGGTAGGCAAAATACCTCTTTGGTCAGTACAAGTTCTCTTATTATAAAGGAAAGAAGAATCCTTGTTTGAAATAGTTCTAGTACTGATTGGTGCCGAGGCACGTTCAGATTGATCTTCTTCGGTAAAAACTGAAGAAGATTGAGAAAAGACCAAAGGGCCTTTTCCTTTGTTTTGTGAAGAAGGGTTAGCTAAAGAGCGTTTCCCTCTATTGTCTTCCAAGTCATAGGACAAGGAAGTTTGAGAAAAGACCAACGGGCTTTTTCCTTTGTTTTGAAGAGGAAGAGGAATAGCCAAAGGACTACCCCCAGTGGATTGCGCAGGAGTAATATAATGTTTGAGAGGAGGAACAGAATCTCTCCCTTTGTTGTGAGAAGAAGAGAGTTTAGCCAAAAGGCTGTCATTCTTGGATTGCGCAGGCATGCTTTACGTATGAGTTAATGGTATACTGGTTCTGGCCACAGAGACTGTGGTTTGCGCCTCAGGAGTTCTTGCCACAGAATGCTTAGGGTGCACTCTGGTTGCTGGAGTGTTGGTTTGCGCAGGAAGATTGGCAGCCAACTGCGCCAGAGGTATAGGGACTTTACACTTAGCTATGGCAGCATATGAAGTCTTTTGTGCACTGGCCATAGCAGATTGCGCAGCAGTAGAAGAGACAGATTGTGCAGCTGGCTTGATGACAGAAGCTTTGGACTGTGCAACAAGCTTGCTGGCAGACTGCGCAGAAGACTTGCTGTCAACATTAACAGAGTGCACAGCAGTCTTTGGGACCCACACTGGGCGCACTTTGCTTGTGGCAGCCATGGTTGCAGTACGAGGAGTGGTCTTGGAGTTGATCATAGACTCGTAGGCTGTCTGGTTGATCTTCACAACCAGTGTCTTCTGCGTCTTTCCGGTAGACGCTACGTCACATTGAGTTGTCACTTCCTCATCGGAGGAGAAAGTCGTCCCCAGCAGAGTCGCCATTTTGTTTGTAAAAACAAAAGTTGAAGAACTTTATTGATACAAACTTTGTAAAAGATTACAATTTGAATTCTGGAAATGGTACAACTTTAGGAATCCAATCTAGATGACGATTGTTTTATCCCTTGGACGATGTGAACTCTTGAAGACGAAGCCTCTGAAGTTGAAGACAACTCTGGAATTGAAGGCAAAAAGCCTCGAAAGAATGCATCAGCACTTGGGCAAGAACTCCTGAACTCTCTGAACTTTGAAGTCAGATCTCTGATTATTGATTATTGATCCCCCTTTTGAATGGAGACTTGAAACTCTATTTATAGAGTTCTGAAAAATAACTAACTTTTAGTTATTCTGGACTGCGTATGATGGATTGCGCAGCAATGGACTGCGCAGGCAGTTGCTAGATCATGGGCTAACTGTCTTGGACACATGGCATTATTTGATTGAAATGCGCATGATCATGCATAGACAGTTGCCACGAAATGAGCAATTGATGGCATGAATGCCACGTGTATTTTGTCATTTGTACTGATAGAACGTGCACATTGAATTGCACAGGCTTTGGATTGTGCCAACTTAAATTGTGCAGGAAATGGATTGTGCCAACATAGATTGCGCCAACATGGATTGCGCTGCCAACTGTCCTCGAGCGCCGTGCTGCACGATTAAACGAACGGTCGCCTCGTTCTCCGTGCTGTCAGTTGTCAGAAGATTTGATTTGTGTCAGGTAATGATGGTGATTTATCACGTCAGCCTGCGCACTTGAAAGTGTGCGCAATCTATGATGCGTAATCTGAAGGATGCGCAATCTGATGTCTGCGCAGTTCATCTGAAAGTTGTATTTCTTGATTTTCTGACTTTGTTGATGAGTACAACTTGATTTTTTAGGACCTATAATAGGCTAACCTAGGTCAGGACATCTTGGTTAGGTTAAAAAACCCTAGTATGACCTAACTTAGTGGTTTTAAGTTCATTAGAATTGGTTTGGGGCAAATTGGAATTAGTTTGGTCTAAGAATGGCTTGTGAAGTCACAAGTCATAATCATGACTTAAACCATTAGGGACTCAACCAACTTGGCAAAACCCTAGGTCTAGACCCTATGGCCAGCCACTAGACAGCCCCCCCTCTATAAAATCCCTCCTAAAAATTAGGGCTAGCCTCTTCCTTAGGGTTTATCCAAGTTTTAAGAAAGAGGTGAGTTCCATCTTCAAAAATTCATATTAAATTCATTTTAAGTCCTTTTTCCCTCAAACAAATTGTAATAGGACCTAAATCCTTTGTTCTTGCTGTTGGTAACAAGTTTTGACAGGGAGGAATCAATTTGGAGAGCTTTTGGTGGTTTGAGGGATCCTTCTCTTTGGGGCTTTTGAGAGCTTGTACACCTATAGGTATATTCCTATCTATTGCTCTTAAAATCTGTTAAAAATCATTTTAGTGATGCCCTAGCCCTCACCTAACTGTAGGTTAGGCCAACCTTAGGTTTTGGACCCATTTCGTGTTCGTATCGGACACATATCAGGGGTTAGCTTAGGGTGTTCGACGAAATGTCTCAAAGGACATTCCAGTCGAGATTTTAGATTCTATTTGAACAAGAAATTAGCCCTAGGTGTTGCTTAGAAGATTCCAGCATCGTATGGTGATTTGTGTGTCGTGTCGAGTCGTGGGGGACACGGGAACACGCGGTCGTGCACGCGCGTGCGGGCACAGTGCGTGCCCTGCTACTCGGGGGCTACTGCACGCAGGATACGCCACTCCGACACGTGGGATTTGACACCGTGGTTGGGGCACTGTCTGACACGAGGCTCGCAAAGTTTCACGAGTCCTCGTGTCGTGTCGGACACGTCATGGGCTGTGCACGTGTCGTACATTGTGTAGTCCAGTATCTGAATTTGTATTCTGATGTTAATCGATTTTAAATGTTTTTTAAATTATGTTTTAATGATTAGATAGATCCTAAATATCATGTTTTAACCTCTGTTATAATAGCTACATGATTAACTAGGGTTTGGATGAGGAATATGAATTTGAACATGGGCTCTTTGTCATTCCTGATACACTGTGCTGATACTATTTTCCAGTTCTTCAAAACCCATTTAATTCCCCGTTTTGTTTAAGCTTGTTTACTGATTATTGTCCCTACATGTTACATACCATGTTAGCTAAGTGATTCATTCAAGTGTAGGCTGTTGGGTGTGTAGAATAGGATTTAGTGTTCAAGTTGGTTTAACTGTTTTTTTTAAAACTGAAGTTGTTCCTGTTCATGTATAAACTGAGATTTACAGTTGAAACCTGGTGGTTTGATTTCCTTTCCCAACTGTTAATCCTTGTCTAATTGCTTTTATCATTGATAAATCCTTCCTACATGTTGATTCATACATTAATGAACTGTGAAGGTTCATTGTATAACCTGATATTGTTCTTTTTACTAATGTAATTCACTGAGAATAGGTTGTGGACTAAGGGGTGGTTCAATATGTGTATTCCTGAGTTTTCTCCTCCAGTTTGAACTGAAATGGATTCAAAACTTGAGTTTTCCTTATATTGATTTCAATGCTTCTTTAAAACCTGAGATGGGATTATGTTCCCAGTTTTCAAAAAACCTGAGAATGGTTTAAACCACATTGTTAGACTGTGCATTGATTTCCTTTCTTTCACTGACTGAAAACTGTTTCCCTTCTTATTTCAATAATTGTTAACTGTTGAAACCTGAGTTAGCTTGTGAATAGTTTACTTTAAATTGAATCCCTTCCCTTTTGCATTGACTGAAATGTAGGTTAACACTAGTAAACTGATATCTGGGGTTGATGTTTGGGGTTTAATCTGATATCAGTTTCTTGTATTGGGACTGTTGGGTATTGTTTTGTTTGTAAATTGACTTCCTTTCCTTTTGCAATGAATGAACTTGAGAATGGCTTTTGTAAATCTGAGATTGATTAGTTATAAAGGACTGTTTGAACCCTTGTTGTGGTTTGAGTTCAATAGGTTAACTAATGTTAAATTCCTAATCTGAAATCTGGATATGAATTGAGTAGTAACTGAGAATAGATTGTTAAGTTGGGCACAACTGAAATTTCCTTGTATTAATTGCAATGTTGGTTATCTTAGAACCTGGACTGAATTCCTCTTTCATGTTTTCCTTCCCATACTATCACAGTGTTCATTGGCACTAGTCATACACCCACACATACACTTCATTATGTGATTTCCCTCTCTCTTTTCATGTATCCTATTTAATGTAGCATAGTGTTCACCTATGCATATTAGTTATATATATATATAGGAATGTATAAATTGAATGTAATGTATATGTATACATGATATATTGTGATATGTTTGTATATATATAAATATGGGATATTAGTGATATGTTATGTTATATGGGTGGGTTTGAATATAAATATAAATATGGGTGGGTTTGAAAAAAAAATATATAAATATGGGACATTAGTGATATGTTATGTTATATGGGTGGGTTTGAATAGTGACTATAGGATAGATGTTCCTAATAGACTATTAGTCATAGTCAAGCCTATTGGTTATGTGACTAAGGCATGGCTTAGCATGGTATTGCCTAGTTAGTCATGGTATAACCTAGAATAGCTTGGTTAGACCTAGATTAGACTATTTGACTAGGTTTGACTTTAGGGTTGACCAGAGTTGACCAAGAGTTGACTTTGGTCTAGATTGACCTAGTTTCATGTAGAATATATTAAATTGCATCGTATTATCATTGTAGACTCATAGTGACTTGTACTGTTCTATAGGAGACAGACACCACTCCTCGGACAGTCTATATTCTCTCAGATTCACCGGTTCAGGCGAGTACATTCTCTGATCATTTCATACCCTACATTAGGAGTATATTTCCTGCTTTAGATTATTTTACATGATGCTGACACGTTGGAAACACGGATTAGTACTATATGGATCTTGTTGGGCGATGTTATCCCCTTAGCGGATACATCGGGTATTTCGTGTTCGTGTACTTTATCGTGAACATCGTGTACTCCTTGTATTTGTTACTTTCGTGTACGAAACGTGTGAAATCGTGTATAATCATGTATTCACATGACCTTCGTGTACAATAACATAACTTAGCCAGATCCTTGTGTATTGATTGGGGCGGAGGAGTAGAAGTGGTTATGTATTCAATCTAGTAGATTACTCGTGTACAACCTCTGTAGATTACTCGTGTATAACATCGTATCGTTTACATAACCATCTTGTGCTCTGAATCACTAGACACTACCAGTTCTCTATATACTGTAGCTATTTATTTACAGTCTTTCCTGTTTATCATAATTCTTCAGTTTCTTGTATCTTACTTACTAGCATGATTATATATCCTGACCTGCTATGATTTGTTGAGATGTACTGTGCTCGTTTCTGTCCTGACTGGACCTGTTGAAATATTACAGAGGACGAGGCTGAGGCGTTCTGCCCTACTTACTATGGTGCTACACTAGACGAGTGCCTGGACTTGGACCAGCAGCAGGAGCCATTAGCTGTAGATGACACTCCCTTAGACTAGGGCTGTCTTTACTATTCTGGATTACTGTATTAGAGTTTGAGATATTCTGGGATGTACTATTTTAGACACTTAGAATTCTGGATTGTATCTCTGTGATTCTCTGTTCTGGATATTGTTATCCTTTATTATCAATCTATCTTACCTGTTCTACCTTAGCTGTGGTTGAGTTATATTTCTGTTATGTCACCCTCATTCGGGGAGTATAACTGTTATTACTTTCAATTGTTAGTTGTTGTGACCTAGGACAGCGTTCTACCGCCGATACTGCGACGTAGGCTGGACGTACCCACGTCTCGTACCCTTACTCTAGGGTGCGGGTCGTGACACTAGGACAGCGTTCTACCGCCGATACTGCGACGTAGGCTGGGCGTTGTTACGTTCTCGTGCCCTAACTCTAGGGTGCGGGTCGTGACACATTTTTAGTGGTAGCCCATGCAGGTCGAGATTCGTATTAGTGCGATTTCGTAATAGCGCAACGACTTAGTTGTACTACTACGAGCCTGCTATAGGATATATAAATTAAGATGTTAGGGTGAGAGGATACTCAATCACTGTTAGGATTCCTTGAGAGATTCCTGGGATGACCCTTGAGAATCTCATTTTGAATTCCGATTTAAACCCATTTTCCTTGTTTTGATTCACCTTTTTCCTTGATTTGAATTTGATTTTATGGATTCATTGTAGAACTTTGAATCCTGGTATTAGTTGATGATTTTGATAAAATTTTATAGTTGTTGATTTAATTTTGTATTTAGATTAATATTTTCAAATCCAAGGTACTCAATCACACTTAGGATTCTTTGAGAGATTTCTGGGACGACCCCTGAGAAACTCATTTTGAACTTCAATTGGAATTCCTTTTCCTCTTGTTTGGATTCACCCTCATTTTTTGCTATTGAATTTAAGCTTGATGGGTTCCTCTCGTTTGAACCGATGAGAAGGAACATATCTTCATTATTCTTTCTCGCCATTATTCCCTTGCATTCTTATTTACTTCTTATCTTAAACTCTGTCTTATTACATTAATTATCCATATCTTGTCGTCCCTACCAGATGTACTTCAAAATCCTTGAATCTTCGTATCTTTTGCATGGGGAAGGCTAAGGAAGTGACGTAAATTATGTAGCTTAGAGAAGACGTAACTGGTTATTTTATGATGATCTAAAGGAAATCAAATATGGAGTGTTCCATATGGAAACTTGAGATAGAAATGTGGTAAAGGTCTCGAACAGAATAAAGAGATGTATACTGCCAATCTGGAAACAATTACATTTAGAGAAATTTTGGGGTTATGAGATAGTTTATAGGTGTATTCAAAACTAATGAGGATATCAGAGGTCAACCTAGTTTTGAGAACTTAGAAAATCTTGGTTATTGATTCTGGGGAAAACTTTTACTCTGAGGCTATGTAGAAGGTTAGTAATGGAAAAGAGAAGTTAATTGTGTTTAATAAGGATATTAAACAAGTTGTTGAGAGGAAATGACTAGGGATAGAGAGAACACAAAGTTATGGAAGTTTAGAGATTGTTGTGAAATATTTTTAGGAGAATAATATTCAAGGGTGTATGTCGAATAAAATACGAAAGTTGATTTTATGATGGAAGATAAGTTTTGTAAGGCCTAGAGATTTAAATTAAATAATACGATGAGAACAATTTGAACAAGTTCAAGGAATTCGTAAACGGGATTTAGAGGTTTTGGGTCAAATTTAAGACAAGGTAAAAGAACTTGGAAATTTAAATAAATGGTTAATGTTGATTCCTAAATGTGAGGGTTGTGCTTCAAGAGTGATGTTTGGAAATTGGGAATTGCCTACGGTAGTCATGGTAAAGGTTTAAGTAAAGGTTAAATTTTCATATGGAGACTGGTGAGGTAAAGATATGATTGGCAAGTTATGACCAGATGAACTTAAGAGTATCAGAAGCAGATGACTAACTCGATCTTCATTATTTTTGTGCAATAATTACCACCTCTTGAACTCCCACTTTCTAATTGAGATCCTTGACGTTCCTTATCGTGACTTTGATATTCGGAATGTAATACTAGCTGTTACCCTCCAACAAATCTTATATGCAAGACCTAGACAAGCTCACCTTCGTGTAGGTATATCATGTCCCACTAAAACCCGTCTTCTTGTACTCTATTTTCTTGATATGATTTTCTGGTCAACTGGCTAAACTATAACCTCTACCATTATACTAAATTTCTTCTTATTTTAATTAGAAATCCAGCCTTGACTCAATTCTTTCGACCCGACATGTGATGGTGTTCTGCTTGTTTCCTTAGATGCTTAACCTTGTACCTTATCTGATTACTTGACCCGTTGGTTAAGAAACTTGGACTATGTAATTCCTTTCATTATTACTACCCTTATATCTTGTGCTGCTAAATTAGCCTTAGTTTTGCAAGCTTATCTATTTTCGAGCTTGGTCATGACATATTTTATTGGGTGGCCACCCACTAACATATTGTCTAATTAGAACCGGTACATGACAACCTATTGCACTTTGGTTCGCTTTTTCATGTATCAATCTACGAGAATGGAGACATAGTTAAACTTGACCCTAGAGTCTCATTTTCGGTGTTTTTGCGATTTCGAGAGTTTCCGGAAACGAAAACACGATCCGTTTGAAGTTTCGGAAAGCTAACACATAGATCTATAACATACTTTAATCCTAGATTTTAATTCATGCTGAGATGGTACAGTATTGATTATTAGTAGGAGTTACTATTCGGCATATGCATTTTGTGCACCCTTGTGTGTAATATAATGTTCTATTTGATTTTAACCCATGTTAATGTATATACATTATGTAATTAAATAGAGAATGTAAGCATGAGTAAATATTTAAATAAATGATACATGAGGTGTAAGTATCCTATCTAATGTAAGCATGTATAAGTATGGCTTGTAATGAATATGTAGGTTCCATAGTATGTAATGTATGGTGCATATAGTAGTGCAAGAGAATAAATGAATGATGAATGAATGCAAGCATGAATGTAATATAATAATAGATGTAATGTATGCAATATACAAGTTAATGAGATGGGAAGATACGAGTCTGTATCGACTTCAGAGACCTCAACTCTGCTTGCCCGAAGGACGAATTCCCGCTTCCAATCACCGACGTGATGATCGACAATATATGTGTCTTCGAGCGCATGTCTTTCATGGACGGGTATTCAGGCTACAACCAGATTAAGATGTTCCCCGATGACGCAAAACATACGTCATTCACGACTCTAAAGGGCGTTTTCTGCTACACAGTGATGTCCTTCGACTTGAAGAACGCTGGTGCGACATACCAACGTGCTATGAGCACCATTTTCTGTCAGCATCTTCGCAAGATAGTCGAATGCTATGTCGACAATATCGCAGTCAAGAGCCGTCTCAAAGGAGATCACCTGCAAGACCTCAAGACAGTCTTCGACCTCATGCGGGCGCATCAACTCAAGATGAACCCCGCTAAATCCTTCATTGGGGTTTCGAGGGAAAAGTTCTTGGACTTCATCATCACGGCGAAAGGCATTCATGTCGATCCCGAGAAGACCAAAGCAATTCTTGATATGGACCCTCCAAAGAATCTTCGAGAACTTCGAGGCCTACAGGGACGTCTGGCATACATCCGGAGGTTCATAGCAAACCTTTTCGACAAATGTCAACCCTTCACCCAGCTCATGAAGAAGGGAGTCTCTTACGTCTGGATAGAGGAATGCCAAAAGGCTTTCGACGACATCAAAGCCTACCTGACGAGCCCTCCAGTCCTGGTGGCACCCGTCGCCGGCAAACCATTCCTACTCTACGTCTGCGCCATGGATCATTCCCTCGGTGCCCTGCTAGCTCAGAACAGCGACACAGGCTATGAGCAAGCAATCTACTACCTCAGCCAAACTCTGATCGGGGAAGAACACCGGTACAACCCCGTTGAAAAAGAGTGCTTGGCTCTGGTATTTGCCATCCAAAAGACTCGTCATTATGTCTCGGGCCAGACAATTCACGTCATTTTCCGAGTCAATCCGCTCAGGGTCCTCATGACGAAGCCAGGATCACTGAACTCCCGGCTAGCCACATGGGCAATCTTGCTCACGCCATACAACATGGTGTTCGTTCCACAGAAGGCTGTTAAGGGTCAAGCTCTGGCCGACTTTTTAGCTGCACACTCCATCCCAGAGTCCTTAAGACTCTATGAAGACATCCCGGATGAGGTCCAAGAATCAAACGTCACCGAAGAAGGCTCCGTCTGGCGAATGTTTTTCGATGGCGCTTCAAGAACAGGCCCCAAAGGCCAAATCGTCGCAGGAGTGGGGGTGGTATTAGTCTTTCCAGATCAGCTGGTCATCCTGCGTGCTTACTCCCTTTCGAAGCCGTGCTCCAACAATGTTGCTGAGTACAACGCGCTCATTATGGGACTCCAGCTAGCACAACAGCTGGGGGTGAATCATCTGGAAGCCTACGGCGACTCAAAACTCGTCGTAAACCAGATCAGAAGGCAATACGAGGTTCACCATGAAGATCTGATCCCCTACCATGAAGTTGCATTGAACATCGTTTTAACCTTCATTGGGTTCTTCATCAAACACGTACCCCGCCTACAAAATCTAGAGGCTGATGCTCTGGCTGGCCTCGCAGCCTCCTTAGCGGCACCCCTCGGAACTCAACACTACGTCACGGTAGTGGGTCGAGACTTGGTCTGCCCCAAAAAACTACCTGCGCTCATAAGTGGCCCACGCCATGTCAACAGGTGCCAGTATTAACGTCCGAGATTGGAGATTCCCGTTTATCGACTTTGCTGTCTACGGAATTCTTCCAGAGGACCCGAAAGAAGCCGTCTCAGTCTGGAGACGCTCTCTTCGATTCTACTACGATACGGCCACAAAAATGCTGTACCGACGCTCCTACGATGGACTTCTCCTTCGATGTTTGTCTAACGAAGAAGCAGCCGAAGCCCTTCGAGAAGCTCATGATGGAACCTGCGGGGCCCATCATCCTGGTCCTAAGTTGCAGGATCGACTGCGACGTATGGGCTACTACTGGCCAACCATGACCGCTGACGCTGTCAAATATGCTAAGAAGTGCCATGCGTGCCAGCTTCACGCGGACTTCATTCATACACCGTCCGAACCACTGCATCCTACAGTCGCCTCCTGGCCCTTCGAAGCTTGGGGAATGGACATTGTGGGACCGATCACCCCTCCTTCATCGAGAGGACACCGTTTTATCCTAGCAATCACCGACTACTTCTCCAAATGGGCAGAAGCAGTTCCGCTGGCAGAAGTGAAAAGCTCCAGGGTGATCAGCTTCATCAAGCACCATGTCATCTACCGCTTCGGGGTACCCCGAAGGATCATCTACGATAATGGTCCTCAGTTCATGAGCTATGTTTTTAGCCGATTCTGTGACAAGAATCGCATTCAAAATGTGGCATCAACCGCCTACAATCCGGCAGCAAACGAATTGGCAGAGGCGTTCAACAAAACTATTGTTAGGCTACTCAAAAAGGTCGTGTCATCTAACAAATGCGACTGGGATGAAAAGCTCGGCGAATGCCTTTGGGCCTACCGCACAACGGTACGGACCCCGACAGGCAACACACCATTCTCCTTGGTCTACGGAAGCGAAGCGGTACTGCCTCTCGAGATTCAGATACCCTCACTCTGCATAGCAATCATAAACCAACTCACAGAAGAAGATAATCTACGTCGTCGTCTGCGGGAACTGGAGGCACTTGACGAAAAGCGTCTTCTAGCTCAACAACGCATCAAACTCTACCAAGCCCGTATTGTCACTTCCCAATCCTGGAATACGTATTTTAATATGTGAAATCAATAATTTGTATTTACCTTGTATTTATACGATATTTATTATGCAGTATTTCTTCATGCATTTTCCAAAAATATTCGACAAAATATTATTTCCTAATTTATTTTCTGCATTTGGGCCTACAGTTTTGGCTCATTTGGGTAACCTATTCTTGGTTCACCAATGGTTCATCTTGAACCCTTTGGTTCATCATGAACCCATGGGTTCAAGATTCTATATAATAACTCCTCTCCTTCTCGCTCCTCTCATTTACTTCTTCTCATTTACTTTCTCCACCAACCAAGGCAAGTACCAACTTGCCCAAGAGATGGATCAATAATTTTGTTAATGATTTCTTACAAAACTATTTGCCAAAATATGTTCTTCTCCTCAATCTATACTAGTTTAGAACTTGGAAATTTCCATTTTGAAGCTTTGATTTTTGTAGATCTAGGTTTTAATTATTTTCGGATTTTGCATGGTTTGATCTACTTTAGCTAGATTTTATGGGTTTTTGATGCTTCCATGTGGAAGAGCATTCAGTTTCACCCAAGTTGGAACTTTGGAAATCCGGATTTGGAGTTCGGATGACCAAGTTATGTTATTATGAAGTTTTGGGTTCTGCCATGGTGTTCTTGCTGTTTGGAGAAGACAGTGAGCAGTATGCAGAGCTTCTTAGCCCACGCACACTGAGCTACGTGCGCTCTTTAGCACTGCGTACGCAAACTTAGGTACGCTTCCTGTTGGAAGCATGTCTCCCGTAGCGTGCGTGACTTTTCACCCACGCTGCTCCCTATAGCGTGCGTGACTTTTCACCAACGCTGCTCCCCCTTGAGTCTGCGTGACTTTTCACGCTGCTCTTTCCCTTGAGTCTGCGTGACTTTTCACACAGCTCTTCCCTGGAGCCTGTGTGACTTTTCACGCAGCTCTCTCCTTGAGCCTGCGTGACTTTTCACGCACGCTGCCTTGTGTAAGCTTACGTGACTTTTCACGCTGCTCTTTCCCTTGAGTCTGCGTGACTTTTCACACAGCTCTTCCCTGGAGCCTGCGTGACTTTTCATGCAGCTCTCTCCTTGAGCCTGCGTGACTTTTCACGCACGCTGCCTTGTGTAAGCTTGCGTGACTTTTCACCCACGCTGCCTTGTTGTGCGTATACTTTTGATATTTTATTAGATATTATATGCCCATTTTATATCCTTACTCCTTTTGTCCCGAGCATGATATGAGCCCTGATGTGACCCCAGTGAACAAAGTGTTCCTACCTGATACATGTACCTGAATGTCCCAGTTCTTGTTCATGCTCGACAAATGACTCGTAACTCCACGTGGCGTATTTGCAATGATGCATTACACTAAGGAGGGTAGAACATGTTGACATACTGATTGACATGGATCCTCTTTGGGGTACTCGTACTAAAGTACGACTTTAGGAGGATAATCATGCAGGCCACAGCATGAGAGTCCAAGATTTCACCTAGGGTTAAACTAGGCAACTGAATATACTAGATGCATGGGAAGGGCAGAGTCCCGAGATCGTGTTACACCAGCCGCCCTGAGATATTGTCTTGGCGCGCCGGCTGGTCTCCACAGATACTATGTCGTCCGCAACGAGTGGATGACTGTATCCGATTAATTTCTGCTATATATTACATGTCTTGGCAAGGTGGCCTCACGAGGGACCTGTGCTCAATGACACATGTCTACGCGAACCCCTGGGTTGGCTAGCCTTGCTGGAAAGATACGATCTGAGGATTTTCTAATAACATGACGCGAGGATAACCTCGTCCCACTAGAAACTCGTAGACTTGTTTGGCCGTGAAAACGACTTGCTTGTATCCTATTACCTTTCGCGAATAACCGAGGGAAGCGGACTGTTGTGGTACGTGATCCAACCCATGTTCTTGTTTGATTGTTGGGTTAGTTATCGTACTATGACAGGCTGTGGACCGAAGTTATGAACGGAAGACTTATTCTGGTTGTGAAGTGCTACTTCTGTGAATGACTAAGGAACATGGTCTATCTTGGTATATGATCCAACCCATGTTCTTGTTTGATTGTTGGGTTGGTTATTGTGTTGCGATAGGCTATCGACCAAAGTCACGATCAGGAGATTTTATTGCTTATACCTTTTAACTTATGTGAAAGTTATAGAGTACGACACGTCCCGACTCCATGCGGCACCTTTTGTCCTTGTTTGGTTGTAAGGGTGCCATATGGGTTCGAGGATGTTGCGCTACCCTATAATAGTAGCATAAGTATTACTATTATCAGTCATTCTATTAGCTGAGTTTTTAATCTTAACAATTGTGTCCCTTTGGCGGTACTTGCTATTCGGGGCTGACCCCGCTGGTTTTGTTTGGCCAGATCTCGTAGCAGAGCCAGAGGACACGATCTTCCTTCCTGACATCCATGGTGCATACTAGGAGCATGGCGGTTCGGGGACTCAAGTGGGTTTCTTCTCCACCTGTCATGACCCGCTACCCAAATTGTTGGGCCTGGCCGAGACATGCCCAGCCTACGTTGAGATAAAACGTAGTAAGCTGTTCTAAAGACAACAGGATAAGACTAAATGTGCTAACAGTTCTATAAGTGAAGAAGAATCATAAATGCTCCAAACACAAAAGTCGTCGTATATAGTAAAATATCCAAGTACAAGTAAACTGAAATGTAAAACTGGATACATGTCCAGTTACAAAATGATATAGTCTAATACATGTCTACTCTCAAAAGTCTAAGTAAACAAAAGACACTAGGCGAGGTTCCCTGCAGGAACATCCTCGTAAAGCAGAGCCGGGTCCTCGACAGTAATCCCATAATATGAGTCGCAGAGTAACTCCTCCTCAGTAAGGACACCTACAACGTTATCCTGTCAGGACGGGAGCAAGTACTAAATCTAGCAAACTAGCATATGAAACATGGAAATAAACATGAGAGGAATAACTGGAAAGCATGGCATCACTCAATCTATCATGGCAAGGATACATATGTCATAGAGACAGATGTATATGTAATGTTTAAAACTGTAGCAAGTACGTGATCGGTCAATAGATGTACAATGTACCGAGGTACAATGTAAATAAAATGTACATACGTACAAGTAAAACAAACGATAGATGTACATACGTACAAATACAGCTGGTGCGCCTACGACAAGGTATACATAAAATGTCAACCTTGCTCGGTACGTACGTACGAGTAGGGGGGCATGATTACGTACGCTACTAACAGTTTCTCCATAACCCATATCCTAATCATGTGAGAGATACATCAAGACTGTTCTAAGCATAGTAGTAACTGAAAGTACAACATGTAGAGATCTAACTTGCTACCCCAAGGATCAGCATATAACATGGTGGGGTTTGCAGTTCATTTATGTGACAATATGTAAAGTTCGTAGAAAGTACTTGCCTCTAGCAAAGCAAAACAAAACAAGCTGCGATAACAGTGCTATGGATGTCCAGTAACTCGTCGTTGTAGAAGTAAAATATAATAACTTAGTTTTACACTAAGCTAAAACACTAGGACACTAATTGGTGCGACACGACTTGTGACTGGGCACCTAGCCAAAATGATGACTTGGCATAGGAGACCAATGTGGGGTGACACACTATGTTAACTAACTTTCTAGGGTCTTTATACTAGTGAGGGATGGGGTTCAACACGACTAAAACTCCAAATAACACAAAAAGCTACAAGTCGTAATTAATCAATAAATAAATCAAAAGATCATTGTGTTCTAACAATTTTAGAGATAGGCAAAAAGTCTAGTTTTTCTTAAAGTAAAGTACCAAGGTGATCCTTGTTAATCATAGAAATTTATTATAATTTTTCTGGAATTTATTATCCAGTACAAATATTTTATAAATATCAGTTTTCCTAAGTATACAGAAAGTGAGTTTTGGTTTCATATCCCAAACTAGTGGCAAAACAGAAAATTAAATACTACAAAAATTATACTAAATTAGCCAACTTAACAAAGTATCTAAAAACTATTTTTCCATAATTTTAGCAATACTTTAAGTATTTTTAGAAAATCAAAAACAGCATTGTACATAATAATTAATTATCTGCGTATTTTGTCCATGTATATCATTTGAACCAAAGTTCAAATACAGGACCCAAGGCCATGAATCAAGTCCAATATGACTTGTACAGGTCTTGAATGTGTGAAAACACATTTGAGCCCAAATACCCATGCTAGGCTTGGACACCAAATGGTTGCAGTAATTTAAATACAATAAAATACAATTTGAAAATAGTCAAAATAATATTATTATTTTAATAAGGCAAATTTATACAAAAGAATATATACATACCTATGCTAAAAGGATGTATATAGTTATATAAGGAAAAATACTTAATTTATAAAGTAGATATATATATACAAATATATATATATATATATATATATAAGAATACACTTAATAATATAGTGTATATATATATATAATATATATATACATAGGAAAATATATATATATATAAACATATATATATAAAATTACTAACTAATAAATATATACCTATATATTAAATACTGTTAAAATACAGTATACACACACATATATATATATACTAATATATATATATATACATATATATATAAATATATATATAAAACAAAAAGAAAAAGAAAAGAAAAAAAAAACAGAAAAGAAAACAGAAAGGAAAGGGGGGCTCGATCCTGAGCCAGCGGGGGGGGGGGGTTTAGGCTCTGCGCGCTGGCCAATGGGCCAGTCGGCCCGATTGTTAGGATAGGGTTTTAGTTTGTTTTATTTAGGTTGATTAACATTATATATAAAAAAAAAATAAAAACACGAGCCTGTGTCCGGACAGTTTGGGACACAGGAATCCTCGTGTCCGTGTTGTTTACGACGCGTACGACACGTATTTGCTGTGTCCACACTTACCAAAATAGTCATCGTGTGCGGGCGAGTCTCTTACATGAAATCGAGACACAAACGCGGACACAGGACCAAAGACACGTACGTGTCCGATGGGGGTGGGCTGCTGTCGAGGAGGCGATCGACGGCTGGGGGCGTCGAGACGGCGGCGCTTGGGTGGCGCTGGACGCGGCTCGTCGAGGCGGACGTGATGGTGGTGGTGGCGACTGGCGACGATGGACGGTGGGGCGGCGCTTGGGTGGTCGCCGGAGTTAGGGTTCAGGCGAGTTTAAGTGGGGAAGACGGGGGCTGTCGGTGGCTGTGGTGAGGAATTAGGGTTAGGATTTAGGTCATGGGGTTAGAGGGGGTCTTTATAGGGGGTTTGAGGCGGTGCTAGGTCGGTCGGGCAGCCGGAAATGGCGGGGGCTGCCCGTCGGCGTGGCGATCGTCGGTCGGGGGGGGGGGGTAGGTTAGGGTTTTGTGTTTAGGCCCCTAAAGTTTAAAAAATTGCAACTAAGTCCTAGCAGCGTATAAATGCAAATAAAAATTTGCATTCCGTAACTTATAACAATTCAATATTGTAAACTGATATATAAACAATTTAATAAATTGCATAACCATATTATAACAATTCTAATAATTACAAAACAGTATTAAAACAATTTAGAAAATTACAAAATGGTATTTTTGTATTTAAAACTTATTAAAAATTCATTTAAAAATTCTAGAAAAAATCCTAAAAATTTCTAATAATTATTTAAGGCTATAATTGACATTAAAAATTAATTAGCACAAATAAAAATGAATTTGAAAATCAGGGGCTTACAAGTCTTCCCTCCTTGAAAAATTTCGTCCTCGAAATTCACAAGGATTGAAGACCCGACAATATTCTAACATAGCAAGCAATGAAACAAAAAGACTAAGGCTGCGATCAAAACTAACCTCTAAGGTATCAAGCGGGAATGGGTGGTTCCCTCGCAGCGGTTGGATCGAACAAGTAAGGGAATCTCTCCCTCATGTCCGACTCTCTCTCCCAAGTAGATTCACCTGGGGAGTGACGGCTCCAAGCTACTCGCACTAGGGGTTTAACCTTGTTCCTCAGCCTCTTCTCTCTCCTATCTAATATCTCCACTGGCTGCTCAGAAACTGTAAGGCTCGGTCCGACCTCCAACTCTGAATGATCTAGCACATGACTGGGTCTGGAACATATCTCCTCAGCTGAGATACGTGAAAGACGTCGTGAACTCCTGCTAGGTTGGGTGGAAGTGCAACCCTGTAAGCCACCTCTCCGATCCTGCTAAGTACCTCGAATGGCCCGATGTATCTGGGGCTCAGCTTCCCTCCTCGTCCGAACCGGATCGTCCCTCTGGTAGGTGATATCTTCACTAGCACCATATCACCGTCTGCGAACTCCATCGGCCTGCGACTAGCATCAGCCCAATGTTTCTGCCTATCCTGAGCTACTCTGAGCCTGTCTCTGATCATCCCGACTTTCTCTGCTGCATCCGTGATCATCTCTGGCCCAAGCATAACTCTGTCTTCGATATCATCCCAAAAGAGCGGTGTCCGACATCGTCGTCCATAAAGCGCCTCGAAAGGAGACATACCAATACTGGCCTGGTAGCTGTTGTTGTATGAAAACTCTACCAAGTGCAGATGGCTCTCCCATGATCCTCCGAAGTCCAGCACGCAAGTCCTCAGCATATCCTCCAGCGTCTGTATCGTCCTCTCGGACTGCCCATCTGTCTGTGGGTGGTACGCCGTACTGAACTTGAGCCTACTGCCCAACTCCTCCTGCAAGCTCCTCCAGTAGTGGAATGTGAATCTGCTGTCTCTGTCTGACACGATGCTCACCGGCACTCCGTGTAGGCGAACTATCTGCTGCATGTATAGTTCCGCCAACTTCTCGGTGGAAAGCCCCACCTTGAAGGGTATGAAGTGCGCACACTTCGTCAGCCTGTCTACGATGACCCAGATGGCATCCTTCCCTCCTTGGGAACGAGGAAGCCCTGAAACGAAGTCCATCGTAATATGTTCCCACTTCCACTCGAGAATGGGTAACGGCTGCAACAAACCAGCTGGCCTCTGGCGCTCCGTCTTGACCTGCTGGCAAACTAGGTATCTCGAGATGAAACACAATACATCCCTCTTCATCCCGTGCCACCAAAGATGTTCCCGCAAGTCACGGTACATCTTGTTAGCACCAGGGTGAATAGAATATCTCGATCGGTGGGCCTCCTGCAAGACTGCCTCTACTAGATCTCCTCTTGGTACGCACAATCGGCTGCCACGCCTCAAGGATCCATCCTCTGCTATAGTAAAGTCATCCAGCAATCCAGCTAATGCCTGGGGTCGAAGTCTGCGAAGGCTCTCATCTGTAGACTGTGCCTTCCGGATCTGCTCCATCAAACCTGACTGAATGTCAAGCGCCATCATCTGTATCACTGATCCTGGCCGAACTAGCTCGATACCGAGCTTCTCCAGATCCTCCCACAAATGTCAATCAATCATCAGATACCATGCCATCGGATGCCTGCTCAGCGCATCCGCCACCATATTTGCCTTCCCGGGGTGATACTGTAAATCGATGTCGAAGTCCTTCATCAACTCCAACCATCGTCTTTGCCTCATGTTCAGCTCTTTCTGCGTGAACACATACTTCAAGCTTTTGTGGTCAGTAAAGATTTCCACACGCTCTCCGTATAAGTAATGTTTCCATAACTTGAGTGCAAAGATCACCGCAGCTAACTCGTGGTCATGGGTAGGATAATTCCTCTCATGAGTTCGTAATTGCCTAGATGCATAAGCAATTACTTTCCCATGCTGCTGTAGAACACATCCTAGCCCCTTCCCAGAAGCATCGCTGTATATGGTAAAACCTCCAGAACCTGAAGGTAAAGTCAGAACTGGAGCGGTCGGCAGCCTCCTCTTCAGCTCCTCAAATGCCGCCTGGCAGTCCTCTGACCAGATGTACTCTGCGTCCTTCCGCGTCAGCTTCGTCATGGGTTCAGCTATCCTAGCAAAGTCCTGAACGAACTTTCTGTAATAGCCTGCTAAACCCAGAAAGCTCCTGATCTCTGAAACTGACGTCGGAGCCTTCCACGTCTCAACTGCAGCAATCTTCCTGGGATCCACCGAGATTCCATCTCCAGTGACTACATGGCCGAGAAACTCCACTCGGTCTAAAAAGAACTCGCACTTCGGCAATTTGGCAAACAATCTCTCCTGCCTCAGAATCCCCAAAACTATCCGCAAGTGCTCTGCATGCTCCTCTGGCGTCTTCAAGTATATCAGGATGTCGTCGATAAACACCACGACGAACTTATCCAGATACTGGTGAAATGTCTTATTTATCAAGTTCATAAAGACAGCTGGCGCATTTGTGAGACCAAATGGCATCACCAGAAACTCGTACTGCCCGTACTTCGTGTTGAACGCCGTCTTCTGGATGTCTGCTGGCCTAACCTTCACCTGGTGGTACCCAGATCTCAAATCTATCCTGGAAAACACCTTCGCCCCGCTCAATTGGTCGAACAAATCATCTATCCTGGGCAGAGGATATTTGTTCTTGATAGTGATGGCATTCAAGGCCCGGTAATCAATACACAACCGGACTGTACCATCCTTCTTAGGCACAAAGAGCACTGGCGCTCCCCATGGAGAAGCACTGGATCGAATGAAACCCTTTTTCAACAGGTCATCAATCTGCTCTTTCATCTCTATGGCCTCCTTGGGATTCACTCTATAGCAAGCCCGGGATACTGGTGATGAACCCGGCACTAGATCTATAGTGAACTCCACATCTCTGTCAGGCGGAAGTCCTGGAAGATCCTCTGGGAATACATCCATAAACTCCCTAATGATAGGGTGTGGCGGTGCTGCGTCCTCGACTGTAGCACAACAGTTCGGCTCTAGGCTGATCTCCGGCCCTGTCCTCCTGACACTGAATGGTGCTGTGCCTGGGGGACTGAACACAATACTACCCTCATGGCAATCTATAGATGCATGGGCATAGCTAAGCCAGTCCATCCCTAATATGATATCATAACCGGGGAGCGGCATCACAAAGAATCGCCCTCTGAACTCTCTCCCGGCTATAAAAATAGAACACCTATAGATAGATCTAATAGGCACTGGTCCTCCTCCCGTCATCACTCTACTAATCTCCGCAGTAGGTGTAGCTACTAGATGATGTTTATGCATAAACTCTAATGATAGGAAGCTATGAGATGCACCAGAATCAAACAAACATACAACTAGAAAAGTATGCAAATAAACATGACCTGTGATGACGTCAGCTAAGTAATCCGGCTCCGAAACCTGCTCCGGCTCCGGCTCAATGGCTAGACTATAAACCCTCCCCTGGGGTCCCTTCTGCTGCAGATGCTGCCCGAACCTCTGCTGCTGAGTCGGGAGCGGTCCTCTAGTCTTCGCCACTGGGCATTCCCGTATCATGTGGGTGGCAGACCCACAAACTAAGCACTGCTTCAACCTCTTCCTGCAGATGGAGTAATCGTGCCCTGGTCTTCCGCAGAAAGAACATATAACTCCCTTCTGCTGCTGCTGACGGGGTCTCGGGGCTCGAACTGGCGGGGTCTGATGATGTGGTGTAGAGGGACGGTAAGTCTGCTGGGGTGGCGCCGGTGCTTTCTACTGGAAAGCCTGACGCTTGGACGGACCCTCATGATGTACAGGAGCCGGCCTCTTGCATGACAGGAGACGCTCCTCGATGCTTCGGGCTAACTCTAGGCTCTGGTAGTAGTCAGTCGTACCGTTTGCCACTATAAGAATGCCAATGTCTGGAACTAGACCATGGCAAAACCTACGGGTCATCTCCTCTGGATCAGCAACCAGACTAGGAGCAAAACGGCTCAAGCGACTGAACTCTCCCGCATAGTCGTCAACAGAACGGTTCCCCTGCTGGATGTTCTGGAATCGTAGCCCCATGGCTACTCTAGCAGTGGTCGAGAAGAATTTCTTCTTGAACTGGGTCTTGAACTGGTCCCAGGTGGCTCTACCTCTCGCGAACAACGGCTCATTCCTGAACCAGACTCCGGCTAAGTCTATCAGCAGAAATCCTGCTGCCTCGACCTGAAGGTCATCCGGCATCCTAACTCCCAGAAGCTTCCTCTCTACAGAATCTAGCCAGTCATCAGCTACTACTATGCCCTCAGTCCCTGAGAACTCCTTGGGATTCAGACCCATGAAGTCCTTGACTGTCCCCGCTCTCTGCCGTGGCTCTACATGTGGTGGGGCTACGGGACGTCCCTCAGAACGCTCCATGCTCTGGCGGAGTAGGGTAGTCTGCTCCTGATGGGTTGTTAGGAACCCCTGGATCAGTGTGAGCAGCTGGGTCCCGTCGAGTGTGACGGAAGCCTGGGTGGGTATAGTGATAGGGGGTGGTGGAAGTATCGGGTCCTGCTGGGACCGGGATGTGGAAGGTGGTATCTGGGTCTGTGGATCTGTGGAGTGGGGGAATGTGGTAGGTGGAGGTGTATCAGTCAACTGGTCAGCTGACTGGATATGGAGGGCCCCATTCTCGGGGGTAATATGCTGGGACGAACGAGTAAGCACCATCTAAATTACACATAAAAAGACTTATAAGGACTTATTTAAAGCAAGCAATCATATGCAAGAAAATCTAATAATAGCAAACATGTGATGTATTTCCTATGTTGCAATCCTAGCATTCCTCTAAGTGTTCTAAGCGTCTTTCCTAATGTTGTCTAATTACCTTAAGTTCCTAATTGCAGGCATGTTTGGTACAATAACGTAACCAAACAATTTAGTCGGGACCTGCGTGGGCCACCACTAAAAACATGTCACGACCCGCTACCCAAATTGTTGGGCCAGGCCGAGACATGCCCAGCCTACGTTGAGATAAAACATAGTAAGCTGTTCTAAAGACAACAGGATAAGACTAAATGTGCTAACAGTTCTATAAGTGAAGAAGAATCATAAATGCTCCAAACACAAAAGTCGTCGTATATAGTAAAATATCCAAGTACAAGTAAACTGAAATGTAAAACTGGATACATGTCCAGTTACAAAATGATATAGTCTAATACATGTCTACTCTCAAAAGTCTAAGTAAACAAAAGATACTAGGCGAGGTTCCCTGCAGGAACATCCTCGTAAAGCAGAGCCGGGTCCTCGGCAGTAATCCCATAATATGAGTCGCAGAGTAACTCCTCCTCAGTAAGGACACCTACAACGTTATCCTGTCAGGACGGGAGCAAGTACTAAATCTAGCAAACTAGCATATGAAACATGGAAATGAACATGAGAGGAATAACTGGAAAGCATGGCATCACTCAATCTATCATGGCAAGGATACATATGTCATAGAGACAGATGTATATGTAATGTTTAAAACTGTAGCAAGTACGTGATCGGTCAATAGATGTACAATGTACCGAGGTACAATGTAAATAAAATGTACATACGTACAAGTAAAACAAACGATAGATGTACATACGTACAAATACAGCTGGTGCGTCTACGACAAGGTATACATAAAATGTCAACCTTGCTCGGTACGTACGTACGAGTAGGGGGGCATGATCACGTACGCTACTAACAGTTTCCCCATAACCCATATCCTAATCATGTGAGAGATACATCAAGACTGTTCTAAGCATGGTAGTAACTGAAAGTACAACATGTAGAGATCTAACTTGCTACCCCAAGGATCAGCATATAACATGGTGGGGTTTGCAGTTCATTTATGTGACAATATGTAAAGTTCGTAGAAAGTACTTGCCTCTAGCAAAACAAAACAAAACAAGCTGCGATAACAGTACTATGGATGTCCAGTAACTCGTCGCTGTAGAAGTAAAATATAATAACTTAGTTTTACACTAAGCTAAAACACTAGGACACTAATTGGTACGACACGACTTGTGACTGGGCACCTAGCCAAAATGATGACTTGGCATAGGAGACTAATGTGGGGTGACACACTATGTTAACTAACTTTCTAGGGTCTTTATACTAGTGAGGGATGGGGTTCAACACGACTAAAACTCCAAATAACACAAAAAGCTACAAGTCGTAATTAATCAATAAATAAATCAAAAGATCATTGTGTTCTAACAATTTTAGAGATAGGCAAAAAGTCTAGTTTTTCTTAAAGTAAAGTACCAAGGTGATCCTTGTTAATCATAGAAATTTATTATAATTTTTCTGGAATTTATTATCCAGTATAAATATTTTATAAATATCAGTTTTCCTAAGTATACAGAAAGTGAGTTTTGGTTTCATATGCCAAACTAGTGGCAAAACAGTAAATTAAATACTACAAAAATTATACTAAATTAGCCAACTTAACAAAGTATCTAAAAACTATTTTTCCATAATTTTAGCAATACTTTAAGTATTTTTAGAAAATCAAAAACAGCATTGTACATAATAATTAATTATCTGCGTATTTTGTCCATGTATATCATTTGAACCAAAGTTCAAATACAGGACCCAAGGCCATGAATCAAGTCCAATATGACTTGTACAGGTCTTGAATGTGTGAAAACACATTTGAGCCCAAATACCCATGCTAGGCTTGGACACCAAATGGTTGCAGTAATTTAAATACAATAAAATACAATTTGAAAATAGTCAAAATAATATTATTATTTTAATAAGGCAAATTTATACAAAAGAATATATACATACCTATGCTAAAAGGATGTATATAGTTATATAAGGAAAAATACTTAATTTATAAAGTAGATATATATATACAAATATATATATATATATATAAGAATACACTTAATAATATAGTGTATATATATATAATATATATATACATAGGAAAATATATTTATATATATAAACATATATATATAAAATTACTAACTAATAAATATATACCTATATATTAAATACTGTTAAAATACAGTATACACACATATATATATATACTAATATATACATATACATATATATATAAATATATATATAAAACAAAAAGAAAAAGAAAAGAAAAAGAAAACAGAAAAGAAAACAGAAAGGAAAGGGGGGCTCGATCCTGAGCCAGCGGGAGGGGGGGTTTAGGCTCTGCGCGCTAGCCAATGGGCCAGTCGGCCCGATTGTTAGGATAGGGTTTTAGTTTGTTTTATTTAGGTTGATTAACATTATATATAAAAAAAAATACGAGCCTGTGTCCGGACAGTTTGGGACACAGGAATCCTCGTGTCCGTGTTGTTTACGACGCGTACGACACGTATTTGCTGTGTCCACACTTACCAAAATAGTCGTCGTATGCGGGCGAGTCTCTTACATGAAATCGAGACACAAACGCGGACACAGGACCAAAGACACGTACGTGTCCGATGGGGGTGGGCTGCTGTAGAGGAGGCGATCGACGGCTGGGGGCGTCGAGACGGCGGCGCTTGGGTGGCGCTGGACGCGGCTCGTCGAGGCGGACGTGATGGTGGTGGTGGCGACTGGCGACGATGGACGGTGGGGCGGCGCTTGGGTGGTCGCCGGAGTTAGGGTTCAGGCGAGTTTAAGTGGGGAAGACGGGGGCTGTCGGTGGCTGTGGTGAGGAATTAGGGTTAGGGTTTAGGTCAGGGGGTTAGAGGGGGTCTTTATAGGGGGTTTGAGGCGGTGCTAGGTCGGTCGGGCAGCCGGAAATGGCGGGGGCTGCCCGTCGGCGTGGCGGTCGTCGGTCGGGGGCGGTAGGTTAGGGTTTTGTGTTTAGGCCCCTAAAGTTTAAGAAATTGCAACTAAGTCCTAGCAGCGTATAAATGCAAATAAAAATTTGCATTCCGCAACTTATAACAATTCAATATTGCAAACTGATATATAAACAATTTATAAATTGCATAACCATATTATAACAATTCTAATAATTACAAAACAGTATTAAAACAATTTAGAAAATTACAAAATGGTATTTTTGTATTTAAAACTTATTAAAAATTCATTTAAAAATTCTAGAAAAATTCCTAAAAATTCCTAATAATTATTTAAGGCTATAATTGACATTAAAAATTAATTAGCACAAATAAAAATGAATTTGAAAATCAGGAGCTTACACCACCACTCCTGCTTATACTTTTGCGGCGTTTAGCCACCGGCACCTGTTAGCCGGATTACTTGATATTTTGTGTCAGTACATAATTGTAATTAAACAGACTGCAGCTGTGTATAATTCTGTACTCCTGACTCTCCAGATAGCTAAGTTATAAAGCTAGTCTCTCATGATCATTTTGATGAAGCATCAGGGACGCCTTACTGCTTTATCTTTTATGTTCATTTAATTGCTGATTTGACTTAATTGATTGAGACATAGAACTCTGTGGGACCATAAGAGACTTGATTGTAGCATGTACCCCCTAGTCTCTCGACAGCCACGATCGCCGTATGACGTTACGTACCTCATATGGAGTAGCTGGCCTAGTCCGTCTCCGTATTTCGGTACTGGGGCGTGACAAGATTTTAGTGGTGGCCCATGTAGGTCTAATTTTTAGACTTGTGGGGTATTGCGAATTATTAGGAGTCTCAATCAAAACTTGTTCCCCTTGAAATTCTGTTTCGAATTCTCTGTCCTTGCCTTGATCTCTAACCTGACTTGCATCCTCGAAATCTTCCTCGTCCGGACTTGATAATCTTATATCTTTCTCTATAGGGGTGCTTCATTCTCAGTAGCGGGTGAGGCCCATGAGGAAGAGCAGCAAGAGCATGGCTCGACTGGGCAGGAACAGGGGAGAGAACCTTCCCCAGGGCAGGCACAAGCAGAAGTAGAACCAGAGGCAGTGCAGCCGCAGGTTATTGGAACTCCTGCAGCACCAGCAGCAACGGCAGTACCAGATGCCGTAGCACTCCTAGAGATCGTCCGAGGGATTCTTGTCACTCACCAACAGCAACAGACTCGGCAGCAGGAGCAGAACGTGTTGCTAAACCAGGGGATTCAGTTAGCTCTTGAGAGGAGTGCCGGGGTTGACTCGGGAGCATCAGGAAGGTTCCGTCGCTTGAACCCGAGGTATTTTGATGGCACAGAGGATGCCATCACTGCGGATGCATGGATTCAAGACATTGAAGCCATTCTTGTGGCAGCCAAGGTTCCAGATGATGAGAAGGTTGATCAGGTCAAATTAGTACTTCAGGATCTTGCCCGCGACTGGTGGGCCTCAGAAGAAGTTGGTATAAGATGCCCTGTTCGTTGGACCACCTTCAGTGACAGATTCAAGGCCAAGTATTTTGGCGTAGTAGCTCGATATAAGCTCCAGCAGAAGTTTATCAGTCTCAAGCAAGCAGACAAGACCGTAGATGGGTATGCAGCAGAGTTCTGCAGATTGTGTCGTTTCGCACCAGCAATGGTGGCAACGGAGCCAGAGAAAGCTATGAGGTTCCAGCAGGGACTTTATTTGAAACTATTACAGCTTGTGGAAGGACACGACTACCAGACGTTTGACGCTATTTTGACGGCCGCTCGGAGGCACGAGCTTACCCAGCATAGGTTGGCATCGAGGACAGGAGGTCAGAAGAGATCTCATTCCCAGGTTGGAGGAGGAGCAGTGCAGCGAACGTCGGCACCAGCACCCGGTGTACGTATTCATGATGCAGGAGCGCCGCGGAGGACGGCCGTGTCAACTAATACAGCGCCTGTTCGGCATCAGCAGCCGAGGAACCAGCAGCAGCGTCAGGGAGCACCCCAGGGCTGTACCTTCTGTGGAAAGGCAGGGCACACGAGGGAGGTGTGTCGGTCAGCGAATGGCTTATGTTTGAGGTGTGGTCGTGCAGACCACCGTATTTCCACTTGTCCTATGATGCAGAGGCCAGGAGGGCCAGCTCAGCAGTTTCCAACATTGCCAGCTCCAGTGGCAACCCCGAGTGGAGGGCCAGTATTAGCAGTAGGGCCTCTAGCCCAGCGTCTACCAACGCAGGCTCAGATATTCCGCCAGGCACAGGAAGCCGAAGGCCCTCAGAGGCAGCAACAGCATGGTCGAGGAAGGCCGCAACAAGGAGCTCAGCGGGGCCAGGGACAGGCTCTCACATTATCCTTAGGAGAGGCTCTAGCGTCTAGTGACGTGGTGGCAGGTAAAATTCTCGTCACCTCATTTCCCGCTGTAGCATTATTTGATTCAGGCGCTACTCATTCATTCATCTCTGCACAATATGCTACACGGATTGGATTAGAGTTTGAGGCATTGCCGGAGAGGATGGATATACTCACCGGCAATGGGCTCGTAGAAGTTAGCAGAGTGCGCTTTTCATGTCCGGTGGAGGTGTGTGGGCATTTATTGCCCGCATCATTGATTGAATTTCCTATGGGGAATTTTGATGTCGTTCTTGGCATGGACTGGTTGAGAGACAGTCATGCGACAATTGATTGTAGAGGGGGTAGGGTCATATTCAGCGTTCCTGGGATGGAACAGTTCATCTTTACTCGAACCTTGAAGAATCAGGCCGGAGGCGTCATCTCAGCAGCAGTATCAGAGCCAGGACAGATTCCGAGAGTGGTCGAAGATTTTCTCGACGTCTTCCCTGATGAGCTCCCAGGGATACCCCCAGTCAGAGAGGTAGAATTTAGCATTGAGTTGAACCCTGGAACGAGGCCTATTGCAGATAGAGTTTACAGAATGTCGCCGTCAGAGCAGGATAAGTTGTATCAACATGAAGAAGAGTTAAAGTCTAAGGGATTCATCCGAGACAGTAAATCGCCCTGGGCCGTGCCAGTGATTCTAGTTCCCAAGAAGGATGGGTCGACGAGGATGTGCATCGACTACCGCAAGCTGAATGCAGTAACAGTGAAGAATAAGTACCCACTACCAAGGATTGATGACCTGTTTGACCAGTTGAGCAAGGCCAGCGTCTTTTCCAAGATCGATCTTAGGTCAGGATACTATCAAGTAAGAGTCCGGGAGCAAGACATACCAAAGACAGCATTCAGATCTAGATATGGGCATTATGAGTTTTTAGTAATGCCCTTTGGATTAACCAATGCCCCCGTAGTATTCATGGATTTAATGAACCGCATCTTCCTGTCGTATTTGGATAAATTTATGGTGGTGTTCATAGATGACATTCTTGTCTATTCCAGCAGTAAAGAGGAGCATGAGAAACATCTTAGGACTGTCTTACAGACATTGAGGGAGCATCAACTTTATGCGAAGCTCGACAAGTGTGAATTCTGGTTAGATCACATTTCGTTCCTGGGACATGTAATTTCTGGGGAAGGAGTGTCAGTGGATCCGAAGAAGATTGAGGCCGTAGAGCATTGGCCAGTCCCGAGAACGGTTGCAGAAGTGCGGAGTTTCTTAGGATTAGCTGGTTACTACAGAAGGTTCGTGGCGGACTTTGCCAGGATCTCTGCGCCCTTAACGCGTTTGACGTACAAGGACGTAGAGTTTGTTTGGTCAGCTAGCTGTCAGGCATCATTTGAAGAATTGAAGAAGAGATTGATCTCAGCCCCGATCTTGACGCTTCCAGTAGGAGCGGGAGGCTTTACAGTATATTGTGACGCATCAGGGAAGGGTCTTGGATGTGTATTGATGCAGCATGGAAATGTGATAGCATATGCGTCTCGGCAGCTTCGAGACCATGAGAAGAATTACCCGACTCACGATTTGGAGTTAGCAGCTGTGGTATTTTCACTCAAGTTGTGGAGGCATTATTTATACGGAGATCGGGTAGAGATCTATACTGATCATAAGAGTTTGAAATACGTATTCACGCAGCGAGATTTGAACATGAGGCAAAGGAGATGGTTAGAACTACTGAAGGATTTTGACTTGGTTCTTCAGTATCATCCAGGCAAGGCGAATATAGTTGCAGATGCACTGAGTAGAAGAAACAGTGCCTTTATTCTGACCTCGCAGAAGCATATTTTAGATGACCTTCAGAGTATGGGAATCGAAGTAGTTTTGCCAAGGGATATAAGAAGAATGACCAGTATGCAGATTCAGTCAACCTTAGTAGAGAGGATAAGGACGGCACAAACAGGAGATCCACAGATTCAGAAGTTGCGGTCGGAGTGTGAATCAGGCCGTAGGAAGGAGTTAGTGATTCATGAAGATGGTACGCTCAGGTTTGGAAACAGACTCTATGTACCGAGTGGAGACCTTCGGCAGGAAGTTATGTCCGAAGCTCATAGTTCTATTTACTCTATTCATCCTGGAGGGATGAAGATGTATCGAGATATCAGGCAGTACTTTTGGTGGAATGGCATGAAAAGAGAGATAGTGAGATTTGTATCCAAGTGTCTGGTATGTCAGCAGGTAAAAGCCGAGCAGCAGAGACCAGCAGGGTTACTACAGCCGCTTTCTATCCCAGAATAGAAATGGGAGCACATCACGATGGATTTTGTGACCGGTTTACCTAGATCCCCGGCTGGCAAGAATGCAGTCTGGATAATAGTAGATCGACTCACGAAGGTCGCTCATTTCCTTCCCTTCCGAGTTGGACAGACTACTGAGCAGTTAGCAGAAATGTACATAAAGCAGATAGTAAGGCAGCACGGTGTTCCAGTTAGTATAGTATCAGATCGGGATACGCGGTTTACTTCCCATTTTTAGCGGAGCTTACACCAAAGTTTGGGAACCAAGTTAAGATTCAGTACTGCTTATCATCCACAAACTGTCGGGCAATCAGAAAGAACCATTCAGACGTTAGAAGATATGCTACGGACGTGTACCTTGGATTTTGGTAGATCTTGGGAGGATCACCTTCATCTAGTAGAGTTATCCTATAACAACAGCTATCAGGCTAGCATTCAGATGGCCCCGTTCGAAGCATTGTACGGAAGGAAGTGCAGGTCCCCTTTGGCATGGGACGACATCGGAGAACGGAAGTTGTTGGGGCCAGAGATGATCACGCAGACTGTGGAGATAGTTAAGTTAGTCAGAGAGCACCTTCGAGTTGCACAGGACCGACATCGTCATTGGGCAGATCAGCATCGTAGGCCTCTAGAGTTTAGAGTTGGCGACCAAGTATTTCTGCGGATTTCGCCTACTCGGGGTATAATCAGATTTGGAACCCGAGGAAAGCTTAGTCCAAGATACGTTGGTCCTTTTAAGATTCTCGCTCGGGTAGGCAATGTGACTTATCGACTTGCCCTTCCGCCTTCATTAACTGGCATACATGATGTGTTTCATGTGTCCCAATTACGTGGGTATGTCCCGGATCCGAGTCATGTCCTCGATCATTCTGAGTTAGTCGTTGGTACCGACCTAACTTACGAGGAACAACCCGTATCTATTTTGGACCGGCGAGAGAAGGTACTCAAGAATCGGACGATAAGCCTTGTCCGTGTTTCTTGGAACCATCACTCTTCGGGAGAGTCAACCTGGAAGCGCGAGGACGAGATCAGATCTCGGTATCCGCATTTGTTTGACTAATAAGGTATATTTATGCACCTTATTGACACGATTCCATGCTTTTCTGCACCTGCTTGTTTTGCACTTTATGATGTATGATAATAACTGCTATGATAGTTAACTTGTATATGATTGTGCCCTGCTTGTCCTGATTTCACTATCCTGTCTTGGCTGGAATTCCGAGGACGGAATTTTTCTAAGAAGGGTAGAGATGTCACTCCCCAATCCTGGAATACGTATTTTAATATGTGAAATCAATAATTTGTATTTATCTTGTATTTATACGATATTTATTATGCAGTATTTCTTCATGCATTTCCCAAAAATATTCGACAAAATATTATTTCCTAATTTATTTTCTGCATTTGGGCCTACAGTTTTGGCTCATTTGGGTAACCTATTCTTGGTTCACCAATGGTTCATCTTGAATCCTTTGGTTCATCATGAATCCATGGGTTCAAGATTCTATATAATAACTCCACTCCTTCTCTCTCCTCTCATTTACTTCTTCTCATTTACTTCCTCCACCAACCAAGGCAAGTACCAACTTGCTCAAGAGATGGATCAATAATTTTGTTAATGATTTCTTACAAAACTATTTGCCAAAACATGTTCTTCTCCTCAATCTATACTAGTTTAGAACTTGGAAATTTCTATTTTGAAGCTTTGATTTTTGTAGATCTAGGTTTTAATCATTTTCCGATTTTGTATGGTTTGATCTACTTTAGTTGGATTTTATGGGTTTTTGATGCTTCCATGTGGAAGAGCATTCAGTTTCACCCAAGTTGGAACTTTGGAAATCCGGATTTGGAGTTCGGATGACCAAGTTATGTTGTTTTTAAGTTTTGGGTTCTGCCATGGTGTTCTTGATGTTTGGAGAAGACAGTGAGCAGTGTGCAAAGCTTCTTAGCCCACGCACACTGAGCTATGCGTGCTCTTTAGCGCTGCGTACGCAGACTTAGGTACGCTTCCTGTTGGAAGCGTGTCTCCCGTAGCGTGCGTGACTTTTCACCCACGCTGCTCCCTGTAGCGTGCGTGACTTTTCACCCACGCTGCTCCCCCTTGAGTCTGCGTGACTTTTCACGCTGCTCTTTCCCTTGAGTCTGCGTGACTTTTCACACAGCTCTTCCCTGGAGCATGCGTGACTTTTCACGCAGCTCTCTCCTTGAGCCTGCGTGACTTTTCACGCATGCTGCCTTGTGTAAGCTTGCGTGACTTTTCACGCTGCTCTTTCCCTTGAGTCTGCGTGACTTTTCACACAGCTCTTCTCTGGAGCCTGCGTGACTTTTCACGCAGCTCTCTCCTTGAGCCTGCATGACTTTTCACGCACGCTGCCTTGTGTAAGCTTGCGTGACTTTTCACCCACGCTGCCTTGTTGTGCGTATGCTTTTGATATTTTATTAGATATTATATGCCCATTTTATATCCTTACGCCTTTTGTCCCGAGCATGATATGAGCCCTGATATGACCCCAGTGAACAAAGTGTTCCTACCTGATACATGTACCTGAATGTCCCAGTTCTTGTTCATGCTCGACAAATGACTCGTAACTCCACGTGGCGTATTTGCAATGATGCATTACACTAAGGAGGGTAGAACATGTTGACATACTGATTGACATGGATCCTCTTTGGGGTACTCGTACTAAAGTACGACTTTAGGAGGATAATCATGCAGGCCACAGCATGAGAGTCCAAGATTTCATCTAGGGTTAAACTAGGCAACTGAATATACTAGATGCATGGGGAGGGCAGAGTCCCGAGATCGTGTTACACCAGCCGCCCTGAGATATTGTCTTGGCACGCCGGCTGGTCTCCACGGATACTATGTCGTCCGCAACGAGTGGATGACTGTATCCGATTAATTCCTGCTATATATTACATGTCTTGGCAAGGTGGCCTCACGAGGGACTTGTGCTCAATGACACATGTCTACGCGAACCCCTGGGTTGGCTAGCCTTGCTGGAAAGATACGATCTGAGGATTTTCTAATAACATGACGCGAGGATAACCTCGTCCCACTAGAAACTCGTAGACTTGTTTGGCCGTGAAAACGACTTGCTTGTATCCTATTACCTTCCGCGAATAACCGAGGGAAGCGGACTGTTGTGGTACGTGATCCAACCCATGTTCTTGTTTGATTGTTGGGTTAGTTATCGTACTATGACAGGCTGTGGACCGAAGTTATGAACGGAAGACTTATTCTGGTTGTGAAGTGCTACTTCTGTGAATGACTAAGGAACATGGTCTATCATGGTACATGATCCAACCCATGTTCTTGTTTGATTGTTGGGTTGGTTATTGTGTTGCGATAGGCTATCAACCAAAGTCACGATCAGGAGATTTTATTGCTTATACCTTTTAACTTATGTGAAAGTTATAGAGTACGACACGTCCCGACTCCATGCGGCACCTTTTGTCCTTGTTTGGTTGTAAGGGTGCCATATGGGTTCGAGGATGTTGCGCTACCCTATAATAGTAGCATAAGTATTACTATTATCAGTCATTCTATTAGCTGAGTTTTTAATCTTAACTCTTGTGTCCCTTTGGCGGTACTTGCTATTCGGGGCTGATCCCGCTGGTTTTGTTTGGCCAGATCTCGTAGCAGAGCCAGAGGACACGATCTTCCTCCCTGACATCCATGGTGCATACTAGGAGCATGGCGGTTCGGGAACTCGAGTGTGTTTCTTCTCTACCACTCCAGCTTATACTTTTGCGGCGTTTAGCCACCGGCACCTGTTAGCCGGATTACTTGATATTTTGTGTCAGTACATAATTGTAATTAAACAGACTGCAGCTGTGTATAATTCTGTACTCCTGACTCTCCGAGATAGCTAAGTTATAAAGCTAGTCTCTCATGATCATTTTGATGAAGCGTCAGGGACGCCTTACTGCTTTATCTTTTATGTTCATTTAATTGCTGATTTGACTTAATTGATTGAGACATAGAACTCTGTGGGACTATAGGAGACTTGATTGTAGCATGTACCCCCTAGTCTCTCGACAGCCACGATCGCCGTATGACGTTACGTACCTCATATGGAGTAGCTGGCCTAGTCCGTCTCCGTATTTCGGTACTGGGGCGTGACAAGATTTTAGTGGTGGCCCATGTAGGTCTAATTATCAGACTTGTGGGGTATTACGAATTATTAGGAGTCTCAATCAAAACTTGTTCCCCTTGAAATTCTGTTTCGAATTCTCTGTCCTTGCCTTGATCTCTAACCTGACTTGCATCCTCGAAATCTTCCTCGTCCGGACTTGATAATCTTATATCTTTCTCTATAGGGGTGCTTCATTCTCAGTAGCGGGTGAGGCCCATGAGGAAGAGCAGCAAGAGCATGGCTCGACTGGGCAGCAACAGGGGAGAGAACCTTCCCCAGGGCAGGCACAAGCAGAAGTAGAACCAGAGGCAGTGCAGCCGCAGGTTATTGGAACTCCTGCAGCACCAGCAGCGACGGCAGTACCAGATGCCGTAGCACTCCTAGAGATCGTCCGAAGGATTCTTGTCACTCACCAACAGCAACAGACTCGGCAGCAGGAGCAGAACGTGTTGCTGAACCAGGGGATTCAGTTAGCTCTTGAGAGGAGTGCTGGGGTTGACTCGGGAGCTTCAGGAAGGTTCCGTCGCTTGAACCCGAGGTATTTTGATGGCACGGAGAATGCCATCACTGCGGATGCATGGATTCAAGACATTGAAGCCATTCTTGTGGCAGCCAAGGTTCCAGATGATGAGAAGGTTGATCAGGTCAAATTAGTACTTCAGGATCTTGCCCGCGACTGGTGGGCCTCAGAAGAAGTTGGTATAAGATGCCCTGTTCGTTGGACCACCTTCAGTGACAGATTCAAGGCCAAGTATTTTGGCGTAGTAGCTTGATATGAGCTCCAGCAGAAGTTTATCAGTCTTAAGCAAGCAGGCAAGACCGTAGATGGGTATGCAGCAGAGTTCTGCAGATTGTGTCGTTTCGTACCAGCAATGGTGGAAACGGAGCCAGAGAAAGCTATGAGGTTCCAGCAGGGACTTCATTTGGAACTATTACAGCTTGTGGAAGGACACGACTACCAGACGTTTGACGCTGTTTTGACGGCCGCTCGGAGGCACGAGCTTACCCAGCATAGGTTGGCATCGAGGACAGGAGGTCAGAAGAGATCTCATTCCCAGGTTGGAGGAGGAGCAGTGCAGCGAACGTCGGTACCAGCACCCGGTGTACGTATTCATGATGCAGGAGCGCCGCGGAGGACGGCCGTGTCAACTAATACAGCGCCTGTTTGGCATCAGCAGCCGAGGAACCAGCAGCAGCGTCAGGAAGCACCCCAGGGCTGTACCTTCTGTGGGAAGGCAGGGCACACGAGGGAGGTGTGTCGGTCCGCGAATGGCTTATGTTTGAGGTGTGGTCGTGCAGACCACCGTATTTCCACTTGTCCTATGATGCAGAGGCCAGGAGGGCCAGCTCAGCAGTTTCCAATATTGCCAGCTCCAGTGGCAACCCCGAGTGGAGGGCCAGTATTAGCAGTAAGGCCCCTAGCCCAGCGTCTACCAACGCAGGCTCAGATATTCCGCCAGGCACAGGAAGCCGAAGGCCCTCAGAGGCAGCAACAGCATGGTCGAGGAAGGCCGCAACAAGGAGCTCAGCGGGGCCAGGGACAGGCTCTCACATTATCCTTGGGAGAGGCTCTAGCGTCTAGTGACGTGGTGGCAGGTAAAATTCTCGTCACCTCATTTCCTGCTGTAGCATTATTTGATTCAGGCGCTACCCATTCATTCATCTCTGCACAATATGCTACACGGATTGGATTAGAGTTTGAGGCATTGCCGGAGAGGATGGATATACTCACCGGCAATGGGCTCGTAGAAGTTAGCAGAGTGCGCTTTTCATGTCCGGTGGAGGTGTGTAGGCATTTATTGCCCGCATCATTGATTGAATTTCCTATGGGGAATTTTGATGTCGTTCTTGGCATGGACTGGTTGAGAGACAGTCATGCGACAATTGATTGTAGAGGGGGTAGGGTCATATTCAGCGTTCCTGGGATGGAACAGTTCATCTTTACTCGAACCTTGAAGAATCAGGCCGGAGGCGTCATCTCAGCAGCAGTATCAGAGCCAGGACAGATTCCGAGAGTGGTCGAAGATTTTCTCGACGTCTTCCCTGATGAGCTCCCAGGGATACCCCCTGTCAGAGAGGTAGAATTTAGCATTGAGTTGAACCCCGGAACGAGGCCTATTGCAGATAGAGTTTACAGAATGTCGCCGTCAGTGGGTTTCTTCTCCACCACTCCTGCTTATACTTTTGCGGCATTTAGCCACCGGCACCTGTTAGCCGGATTACTTGATATTTTGTGTCAGTACATAATTGTAATTAAACAGACTGCAGCTGTGTATAATTCTGTACTCCTGACTCTCCGAGATAGCTAAGTTATAAAGCTAGTCTCTCATGATCATTTTGATGAAGCATCAGGGACGCCTTACTGCTTTATCTTTTATGTTCATTTAATTGCTGATTTGACTTAATTGATTGAGACATAGAACTCTGTGGGACCGTAGGAGACTTGATTGTAGCATGTACCCCCTAGTCTCTCGACAGCCACGATCGCCGTATGACGTTACGTACCTCATATGGAGTAGCTGGCCTAGTCCGTCTCCGTATTTTGGTACTGGGGCGTGACACGTATATCATAGGCTTTTAACAAGAAGGTCAAGCAGAGGACTTTCCAAGTTGGCGACCTGGTTCTGGCAGTCAGGAGGCCGATGGTGTTGACTCACAAAAAACCAGGAAAGTTCGAGCCCAAATGGGAAGGACCTTTCATCATCGAGACAGTATACTCAAACGGTGCTTACCGTCTCGCCAAACCCAATGGGGACTTGTTCATGATGCCCATCAACGGTAAGTTCCTAAAGAAGTACTACTCTTGACATCTTTTCAGACATGTGCTTCCACTCCACAAAATCATACGCTTCCGGAGCCCAGCTGTTCCGTGGCATCCTCCAGTAGAAGGGCAACCACGTCCACATCACCTCTGAGTTGCCCTCCTACACCCTACAAGGCAGAATCTTACACCCCGTAAGACTACGCTATCCTTCATGTTTACCATGTCCACATTACCTCTGTGTAAACATTCCGTACAGACAACCTTCGCGTTGCCGTACATCGATCGCAGAACTTCCACGTCCACATTACCTCTGAGTAGTTTCGTGTATCCCCCAGAGTCATTCCTACCACGTCCATAAACACCTCTGAGTAGGAAGATTCTATCATTTGAACCCCATATTTGCCACGTCCACATTACCTTTGAGCAAATATATTGGGTCCTTCAGACTTAGTCTGTACCTAAAACCAAGGTACGCAAAAGATAATAGGTCCACACAAATCATCAAAGTTCATGACAAGCAAAAAAATGAACACATCACAGAAAATGGTGTACTTCTTTATTTCTAGAAAATAAGAGTAAAGGATTACACTATCCCCCGTAAGAGTTGCAAAAATACAAAGAGCAGAGACTACGAGCCCTAAATATCCCCAGGGTTGGCGAAAAGCTCTGCAATCTGACGTTTCAAATCTGTCGCCCGAGTCTCCACAGTCGCCAAGACTCGACGTTCAGCTTCTTGACGCATCGCTTCAACAGCCTCAGCAGAAGTTTCACTCTCGTGCTTCTCATCAAGCTGCTGTCTCTGCTGAGCCAGGGTAAGATCTCGAAGAGTGAAAGCTGCATCCTCCTTCTTGAATGCTACGTGTTCAGCCTGGACACGTTCGGCGTCCAATAGGAGTCGGGCCCGCTGGTCCTCAAGGCGGCGCATCTGCGCGTCAATCTCCGCGATATTAGCATCCAACGTAGCTCGCGTCTCCACTGTCTCCCGCGTAGACTGAGATAATTGCTCCACTGCAGCTTCAGTCTCAACAACTTCGCGTTCCCAGACACTCACTGTGACCTGGTAGGAAGACTCAGTCTCGGCGAGAAGCTTCTCCTTCTCCGCATCTATCAGGATGGAGAGGTTATTTCGCTGGATGCGCTCTAATTCGAAAAGTCGCTGGTCCAACTCCTCCACCGTGGCTTCCAGAATGACGGCCAGGTGATCGTGGCCCTGGTGAACACAAATCAGGTTGATATGAGGCAGTGCCAGAGTTCTTGCTGTCGCAAAGCTCCCCTTGGCATCCATCACTGCCGACACCCCCCTCTGCAGCATTTTCTATACTGCCTCAACGATGAATTTCACATATTCATCTGCGTCCACCAGCACCTGCGGCGTCATAACAGGGGTTGGAGGAGCTACTCCAGTCGGCGGACCGGAAGAAGACCCGTCGACCTCAACCTGCGAGGCTGGAACCTCGGTATCAGTAGGATCTTCATCAACAGGGGCTGGGCTACTAGCCCGAAGAGCCAAGAGAGCAGAAGAAGCCGGCACAGGTGTCGAGATAGTACCCCAAGTGGAAGGAGCAACAGAGGGTTCCATCACACCCTTACCCTTCCTGAACTTGGAAGTACCACCGACGTCAGTAGCTACCTCTCCAGTCCCCAACGTGCTATCAGCAGCCAATACCTCTCCTGGCAGAACGGGGATGTCAACACTTGTCTCCTGACCCGCCCCAAGAGTCGGGACCGTCAGACGAGTCTCTTCATCAAATCCCTCTACAGGGACAGGATCTGTCGCTACCTCCTGATTGGTAGCCACCTCAGCTTCCGCCGTTGAGTCTGGGGTAGGGCTCGGCAATGATGCAGCCGACCTCCCCTCATTATAACAAGGAGGGGAATCAACCCTCTCCTCTGTTCCAATCATCTCTGTTGCCCCCGCAACAGGCTCTTGCAACTCTGGAGCAACGTCATCCGAAGACGACGAACTCCACTCCACATCATCATCACGAAGCCCCGTGTCCGCTGGACCCTCAACGTCCAAGGCCCTCACGGCAGCTGGCACCACCCCAGAAGTTGCTGCAACTTCTGCATCTCTTTCAACAAAGTCTGGAGATAGTAAAACCTCTGCAGGAACATCTCCAGGACTCGCCTCTATTGGAGACATTACCATCGGAGGGATGCGCTCATCAGAAGAGCTTGCCACCTCCTTCGGTTTACTAACACCCGATTTTGAAACACGGGTCTTCTTCTTCGACGTTCCCTACAAGAAGAAAAGCACAAGTCACCAAAATGACAAGATGAGCCAAAATTACGGAGGGCTCCTTACCTCAGCAGGAGCTGATTCTACTGGCATTACAGGTGGCACTCCCGTTGCCTTTGGAGTCATCGTCTTCCTCGACCTTTTTGGTACATATGAGCCGGCTTCCGCGTCAGCCTGCCTCTTCCCAACAAGGGTATCTCTCACTGATGCTGCAGCAGCAGCCCAATATCCCGCCGATTCTGGTGGGCGATATGACCGAGCCACCATCAACATGTTCGCCGTGGCCTCCAGCTGAGTTCCAATGATGAAACCAGTCTCTCTGTCATAACCTGGAGACGCAGCATTCATTGTGCAATACAGCTTAGCGGCCGAATATAGGATCTGTGGTCGAGGGTTGCGAACGGGCGCCGTAAACTGAACACCAGTACATCCGGCATTGTAATATTGCCAACCCCGGGCTCCATCCAGCAAACTACCGATGAACCCCAGACTGTTACTGGGATTCCGTAGCATCAGCTGAGTATAGCCAAACTGGCGAGCGAACCGACTGGGCAGATATGGCTCCAGATAACACCTATTCTGGTTCCGATAGACCAAGTGAGAAGGTCGAATACTTTGCAACCAACGAAAATCCTATTTCGATAGAGTAATTGTGTCTTCACCAGAGTCGATTAAATCTTGGTCAGCCTCGAAATCTTTGAAGATGGGGGCGACCTTGACAATCTTCCACCCCTGAAGGTAGGACAAAACTCTCCTGCAAACGGGGACGCCAGTGTGTAACCACTTCCTCTTGTAGAAGCGGCAGATAAAGGCATCTCCTTCAACATGATCCTCCTCCGAACCTGAACTCATCACGTTCGGATGATGCAGAATCAGCCATCCCATAAGATAATGGAATGGCAGTTCAGCCCGGGGAAAGTTGTCATTTTTACCACTCCTCTGGATCACGTCATCAGCAAAAGTCCTCAAACCCCGCAACAGGTTACACACCATCGCGAGAAGGAGAGCTAAGGGACGCCCAAAAGCCAACTTTACGGCAGGCAAAATAAGGTTCCGGTGTACCCTCTCTACTGTACCAGATCCGCCCGCAAATACACAATCTCGGAGCCATATCATCAAGTATGCCGTCAGCACCGCCTTAGACGACATCCGGTGCGCACAGTACCAGAAGCAGCTATACGCATTATCGCCATTCTCATTAGAACGAGGAGTCCTCTCGTCCAGCCGGCTTATCTCAGAAGTCACTTCCGCAGGTTTCAGCCCTTGCGGAGTCGTAAACCGGATCCTCGAGGGGTCCGCCAAATCCTGCTTGAAAACATAATCCCTCCAAGCAGTCACATGAGGCTGGGTCTTGACTTTGTCCTTCCGATGCATCAAATAATGATGGCTCGCCACTTCCTTGAAAACGGCCATCATCTCCGAGTCCTTATTTTCCAGAACCTGGATTTCTTCATTTGATGGGAAATATTCCTCGTACGGTTCTGAGCCCCAGGGAAGCTTGGACACTTCGTACATCTCGTGGAGAACCAACCCCAACTCCCCCACGGGAGTGTAGAAGGTGCCAGTCTGGGTATTGAACAACTCCAAGAGTGCAAGGAACATAGGCTTATTGAGATCCACGCCAGCCTGTGTGGCATGGATAGCGGCTGTCAGCCCAATTTCTTTAAGCTCAGCCTTGAACTTCGAAAGCACCCAAATAGTCAACTCGTCCCACCTCGAGATATGATGACACCAACCTTGAACCCTAAAGCCACCTTTCGGATACGTGACCCTCGATAACAGCATCCGACTTGCGAAGGTTGAGGCATTGAAGGCAAAAGTGTCAGTTGGTACTTCACTGTAGAGGCTTCCGGGACACAAAGTTCGGCAACTGAACGAGGGACCGGTTCGTGAAGCAGCCAGGGTATCCCTCTGATTCAAGGTAGCATCAATCGAAAGAGCACCTCCTAGGGCCCCCTGAGAAGGAGTAAGGTCCCAGGACATCCTTCTCTTCGAAGCTAAACGATAGAAGGTCGTCAGCGGCAACTGGCGGTCAAGTTGTCGCATGTACAGCACCATGTCTTTTGCAGAAAAGAACCAGTCTTCTTTGACCTTCAGTATCTTCGCTTCAGTGGAGATCAGGCGGTCGTCGAACAAAAAGACGGGTTTCAAGAAGGTCACATCCTCGGATTCAGCAGATTTCAGTTTTCCACTCACCATCATGCTCTGGAGGAAAGTCGACAACTGGTTCTGGATCTGCAGCACCCTCTCAGGAGGTTGATCCTGTAAGATAACACCTTTGGCAGGGTTGACAACCGCCTCATCAAAATCAACTCCTATTTGACAAAGGGAAGCATCCAGAAGGACCTCATTCAGCAACGGAATCGTCATCGATACTGGCACAACAAAAATCAAAGGTCAGGCAAAAAGACAAAGTGTGTCAAAGCAACCTGACGCGTCATCTGGGTTTAAACCCATGCGCCTCAGTGAAAGGCTTCGGCGCATCATCAGGGTGTAAATCCATGCTCCTCAGTGAAAGGCTTCGGTGCATCATCAGGGCGTAAACCTGTGCGCGTCAGCAAAGGCTTCGGCGCATCATCAGGGTGTAAACCCATGCGCGTCTGCAGTTAAAACTCGGTGCATGACAAAGGCCTAAACCTATGCACGTCGGCGGGGTAAAACCTCGGCGATGACAGAAGTCCATGCGTGTCGGCAGAAGAGAGTTAGGGCACGTCAACTCAGTCGCATGATCCAAAGATCGCCTGAACAAAGAAAGCAGTGGAAAAGTCGACACCTACCCGTCACAGCGGGGCGAACGTCGGCTGGAGTCACAATGGTGATAGAGGCATCGGCATACTCTACCGGCTCCTTTCCCTTGCCAGCACCGCCGCGAGGAGTCTTGGGAGCCATTGCTTGAGAGAAGGAAGTTAGGGTTTTTGAAGAAGAACTCTAAAGAAAGCAAAAACAAGGAGAAGAAGAACTCTCTCTCTCCATCTCTTGCCTATTTATAGGGCTTGGTCACACGCGTGAACCGATGATGTGTGATCTCAGCCGTCGCCTCGGGTTCTGTGAAAAGATAACCACAAATAAAACCAAAAGATCATCCTTAATCTTTTTCGGTTACCGAAGCGTCATCATTTGTACTAACTGAGCGGAGCATGTGCCCATCACTGATGCGCGGAGTATCTATGCGCCCCGACAGTCATGCGCCTCCACTACCATGCTTCTTATTCAAAGTATTCCAAAACTTATCCAAAAGTTTTGAAAACTTTGAAGGGGGTCTTGTAGAAGCATGGGAATTCAGAACCAGAAAGTCTATGCGCCAGACTACATGCGCTAGAGCGTGGGCAAAGTACTTCACAGCAAAAGCAACAAATATAGACATTGAAAAAGGACTTTTTATTTAACTCATAAAAGTCTATTACATGTCTAAGAAAGACTGTACATTGGAGAATTTCTACAAAGAAAAGATCCTAAGTCTACAGCCAGCAGCCATCATGCGCCCTCAAGTAGGCACAACAATCAATATGCGCCCTCAGCCAGGCGTATCCCACCATGCGTCCCCAGCAAGGCGCATCCCTTCAGCAGCTCAGTTATGTGCATCCTCAGTTATGTGCATCCCTTCAGCAACCCAGTTACGTGCCGCTCTACCAGCCAGGCTCACCTGATAAATGCTTCGACTAATAAAGCATTTATTGAGCAGAATGAGGGCGGCAATCAACCCTCTAGCTGGAGGAAGGGCTCCCCAAACCAAGAAAGAGAAGAGCATCACAAATCTGTGGCCAGGGGAGGTTTTGAAGGAGCCTCCAAAGACCAAGAAAGACCGCAATCGAAATACGGCTAAAGGAGCAGCTTTCAACACAACCAGAGTGGGCAACACCCACTTTGAAGGAAGAAAGAGCCTAGCCCCACAATTCCGATCTACGGCTCTTCCGGCACAACGGAGACGAGGCTCGTGCATCCCTATCTTTGGATGCAACAGACACCTTCCGCCTGCCTCGGAAGCCCTCGACCCCGATTTTTGGATGTAACAGTCACCTTCAAGTGCATCAACAAAGACACTGTGTCGCATCTTCACTCTCGGGAGCATCTCGTCAACAGAATGCATTCGAGTACACAAGTTCATGTCGGAAAGATGTGAGAGAACGAGAGGCCAACCCTCTCTCCATGCCACTATTTATAGGCCGGACAAATCAAACCCATGCACCAAGTGGATGGCTCTCCGAATTTTGTGCAATAAATTTACATTAAATGGATGAACCGGACGCTTCAAATTTAGCCAAGTCAAAATGGTTATTTAAAGCACTCAAAGAACGTAACAGTTGCACCATCAAAAGATGTCTCATGAAGCGGATGTGCCGGCCAGACCGCGCATCACACAGACGTGCCCTTCAACGTCAAGTGCATCACACAGACGTGCCCTTCAGTACCAAGCGCATCACAGGGGATGCGCCCCCATGCGTCCCCATGCGCCTAGTGGAACGCCAACCGACGCGCCCACTCAGCTGTCCATCGAATGTCACAAATATTAAATGCTGAACTGACAGAGTTGGCAGCACGCCTCCCAAAGTCTGAACAGTCGGCAGCTTTTCCAGAAGACGAAGCATCGCCAATGTCAGCATCATCATTACTTCCCTCCGACGGCTACTGCCACGTGGCCACCCAACCATCTCGCATGCACCTCCGCGGCCATGCGCCAAAATCTGCATATGCCTCAAAAGCTGTGCGCCTCAGACTTTTTACTGATCCCTAAAGACAGACGAAAAGTCATTGTCACAACTCTGCATGTGCCTCAAAAGCCATGCGCCCCAGGCTTCTTCCCGATCCTAAAAGACAGGGGTAAAGTCATTACTGAAGCTCTACATGCGCCTCAAAAGCCATGCGCTCAGAATGGTTCGTGACTCCTAAAGGTTATGAGCCAAAGTCTCCTCATGCGCCCAATCCTAGGCGCATCCTACCAGATCATTCCCCACCAAATCAGAGATCTCCGAGCCATGGGTCGACGACACGTGTCCATTGACTCAACTCATCCAAGATCTCAGCAACAGAAAGATCTTCTTCTCTGCTACGTGCCGGTTCATAACAGTAACATAAAGAAGTCAACTCCCTCGATCAGGGCGCATCGTCCATGCGCCTCCATCAGGAATCAACACGTGGCGTCCCCGCATACAGACGCATCCTACATATGCACGCATGAGCAGCCAGCCTGCAAAACTATAAATAGAGGGATCATTTTCTTCTTTCGGACACACACGGACCGACCTACGTGCACACATATCAACCTCCACAACGAACAGACAGAGACTTCACACCACCAGAGAGGCAGATACAGACACTCAACGTCTTCCTCCTCTCGGCAAGCTCCAGCACCCAGAGCAATCAAGACCTTCAGAGAACCGATAACCGTCGTCAGATCGTCAACGGAGTCAACGCATTACCACTCACTCCATCGGCACAAGGGACCCAGATTAAACAAAAGTGTACTCCTAGGACTACGTCTAAGTCCTATATTGTAACACTGTTCTGTTTGTATTGAAATTTGCAATCAAAGAATTTTAATCGCAAACAATTATCAGATTGTACCTTAAATGCTTTTGAACATATTTTTGCTACTTTTGTTTCAGTCATTCAAAAAAAAAAAGAATTATTGTTGTTTCAGTCATTAAAAAAAAAGAATTATTGTTGTTTTGTTTTTTTGCTTCTCAATGTTTACTTAGGAGTAGCTTGTGTAACTTCTTGCTATGAGATTCTACATAATACAATAAATTGATGACTTTGCTAGACCTTATCTTGGACTTGATATAATTTAGCTCTGGGTTTCAAAATGGTTCTTCTTTAAATAGATAAGCAAAACAGATTTTATCGTTATTTCTTCTTGCTATTATTCTTGTATTAATAATAATAAAACTGTCTTGATTACGTCAATCACCTGCTTGCAATCTTGGTAGGAATCTAATTGTTGGTCTTAACGTAGAATTAAATTTTTATATTGGGACATGAGAATATATATATAAATGTATATAGTGGACACCTTGCCTGACACGTACGCATGCTACACTTGATTTCCCACCTAGCTAAATACATATTAATATGTCGTTAATGTTTAAATTTTCAAAACCCCAATATTTCTGGTTTTCTGCTTTTCCAGTTTAAATTCGTAATTCAAATATAAATTTCACGATAATAGTTTTGTTTATATCACTGCACATGTATGTTATATACAGGGTTAAATTTTTTTTAAAGAAATTGGCTAAGTTGTGTTAAATTTGTCAAATCTAAGACTGTGTACATATTAACCCTTAATACTGGATTTTAAATGTTAGTTCAAATTGATTGTTTTAAATGTAATATTTAGAGCTGTGTACATTGTTGTATGTAGGGATATAATGTTAGGTTTCATATTCTTACATGTTAGGTTGTGATAAACATTGAGTTGGTTTTGTTGTTGAATTTTACCAAAATCCTAAAAACTGAATACATGTTAATATTTTTACATTGATTTTAAATGTTTAGTTCAATTTCAGATTTAACATGTAATATTGAACTGTATGCGTGGATAAATGTATGGATAGTATGTTAGGGTTTCATTTATATCATGTTAGGATGTATTGGGAGCGTTGAGATTGGTTGTGATATTTTAAAACCCTAAAATTTGAGACTGCATTATGTTAATATTTCACTGCTTTAAATGTTAGCTTATTTTTAGACTTTGTATGTAAATGCTGAACTAAAACTGGGTTTAACCTTTCAATACTAAGCTATAATCCTGTACAAGGACACACACACACCCTAACTTAGTATACGCTGCCATGTAAACCTAACCCTTTCCCCTCTATGTTATGTTTATATATCTATATAGGTATATATAGAGTTTATACGTACATGTTATAATGTATATAGATACATAACTAAGTCCCTACCTTTTTATATATATATGGTTAGCCATGCATGTTATGATTAAATAGGTTGTGTATTGTAGATTGTTTAACCAATATGTCATGAGTAGTGTAACTGGATAGCTATTGTTTGAAACCCAAATCCTCATATACAATTTCATGTATATTCACCTACACACATGCCTACTATATAACCATATTGACATGTTCACATACACCCATACACACACAAACCACATAACCTTACATAATGCTAGTTTTCCCTCTCTAACGCTCTCTCTATATATATATTGTGATTGGATTTCAATGCAAGTGATCTTCAATTCCTAAATTTTTGAATTTGATTTTTCTGTACCCTTTATAGATAATTGGTAGTTGCCTTTATTTTATTTTGATAAGTACCAGTTTTCATATAGGACGGTAGACCGCCTTACAGTTTTGATGATTTGTTATTTCTGTATCTTTTCTCGTTTAGCACCCTAGATTGCTTGTGTGTTTTGATACCCTATGACCGTTTGGGTTAGCATGACTAGTATACCTAGATGAGACTTTCACTACCACCGTATGCCATGACCCTGTACGTTGTCCTTTTGATGGTATAATTTGTTTAAGTTCTGGGACTTGATTGTGGGGGTTTGACCTAGAAGGAGTATGAACATTTTAATTTCGAGGACAAAATTTTTATAAGGTGGGTAGGATGTGAGCACCCTAAATTTCGGGTTGATTTTTTTTATTTTTTATTTTCTGATTGATTTGGGTTCGATAAATAATTTATTCTGTTATTTTTCCTTAAGTGTACTTTTCCGTGCCTTTGATATTTGGAGTGTCAGGGATGTTCAACTCTAAAAATCTTCTTCACGAGTTTTGGAGTGGACATGATTACCTTCATGATGGTATATAGTGTCCCACTCAAACTTGTTCTCTTGTGCTCTTTTTGCTTCGCAGAACTTCTGGTCGAGTTAGACCATTTGATCATTAATTAATTTTTTACTCTTTTCCTTGATCATTATTAGCACGTTACCGTGACTCTTAATTTGGGAGCACAAGACCAGTCAGTTTCTTGAAACCAACTTCTCATGCATGATCTACTCGAGATGCTCGTCACCCATGACCTTCGTGTCCTATTCAGACACGCCAATTTGTGCTCCATTTGCTTCGCACAACTTTACTGACACGTGACCCAATTTTATTTCATCCTACGGTGTCACAGTCATTTTTCCAACTTTATTTGTAGGTACCCTATCGACCAAAACCTGTCAGCCCCAATTATGGACATGGCCCACATTGAGCCTACTACCCGCATGCTACTTGTGTCCCATTTATTGGAATCCCTATGTGCTACTTATTTACCCATGATCATCAACACCTATTTTTATTCGATTAATTCGCCATGTCCGATTTTGATCCAACCCGGCTTGATCGAACCCAGCCCCAGCTCCATGTTACTCTCCATCACCATCATCCTCAGCCTCATTATCCTTGGGAAATACTAATTGCTCATTCTACCTATTTTTAATAATTACTGAAAATTTCTGTAGAATTAAATCTCCACAGGAATGGCCAATTTCCCCTACAATTCATTCTAGCCCTTGATTTCCCCAAATATATCCTTACCATTGACTTCCCTCCATCCCTATAGCAGCCAACAAACTCCCATACTCAATTATTGGCCGGCCCTAATTTCAAAATCCTCTCTCTCACTCCTCCATTGTTCACACACACATTTAATTATTCTCTCTCCCCTTCCTTAAAATTTTTTCCATACTTCTTCACAACTCAAACAAAACCAACAACAACACCATGCACCCGACCATCTCACCTCCTCCGACCTCCGACGGCCGTCCACCACCCTCCTCTAGGCCGTCGGCCACCCGAGCAACCCCATTCTCCTCCATCTCCTCCTCCACTTCTTCAACAACCCATCCACCACCATCAACACCTATCACAACCGCCACCGCCACCATCCTTAGCCCGCACGGCCGTGCGCCACCGCCCACACTATCGCCGTGCCCGGCCAGGCCAGTCTTGCGCTCAGCTGCACGCGGCAGCAGCGCAACAGCAGCTGCGGCGCAGTGCACAGCCGGCCGAGCAACCCCCTGGCGCGCGCGCGTACGGTGCTGGCCGCCGCCGCCGGCCGTCGTGACTCCGGCGACCCCCCCATGGGTGCGCCCCACTCAGGCGAATAGTCCCCTGGCGGCTACCGTCCTCCGGGACGTGCCGTCGAGATAATTCATGCGTTTTGCACGAAGTTCCGTCGTGACGAGCTCGGGAACGAGGCTGAAATAGCGTTCCGTCGCAGCGACTTCACGCACGTTTTCCCAAAAATTCGACTATTGGATTGGCGATTTCTTCACTCCGTCACAATCTCGGTATATCCACCTTCATCCCTGTCATTTTTTGTCCTTTAATTTTATCGTTTGATACATCAAAACCGGCCACCAAGTTGACCGTTTAAATTGTATTAAATTTGGACAGTTTTGTGGGACCAACTTCGTCAGCTTGTATCTCCTCCACCGTAGCTCCTTTTGGCGTGCTACCAGTTCCAGTACGAAGCTGGTATAACCCTCTTACTACCCCTCCAGTTTCGTTTTATTGTGAGCTTGTTTGATTGGTTGAATTCGACGCCAAAGTTGGCCGTCCGAATTCGTAATTTCCAACTTGTAAAATTCTATTTTTGAACACGGGACTCCAGATTTCATTTCTGACACCACCATTAGACTCGTGACGTCGTTCTGGCATGTTTTCATATAAAATTTGTTAGATTTGGAGAACGTGGGCCCTGGCACGTTTTTCGGTGCAAAGTGGATCCCATATTCTGGGTCAACGAACTTTTTGATGCCGGCTCATCGGAATCCAATTCCGGAAATACCGTTGAGTTCGTATCATCATTTTGGACTCGTTGACATATAATTTGCTAGGTTTTGGTAGACATTGGATCCGACACGCATTTCGGTGCAAGTCGGATACCAATATCCGGGTCAACAGGTCATTTTGAGATCGGCTCATCGAAATCCAATTCCGGATATACTGTTGAGTTTGTATCGTCATTCTGGACTCGTTGACATGTAGTTTGCTGAGTTTTGAGAACATTGACTCCGGCACGCATTTCCGTGCAAACCGAAATTCTAAGTTCTGGTCGACGGACCAAATTGAGATCGGGTCAACGGAATCCAATTCTGGAGATACTGTTGGGTTCGTATCGTCATTCTGGTTTCGTGGACATATAATTTGTTATATTTTATAGATTTATTTTTTTGCACATTTTTCGGTACAAAACGGCTCCGACACGGACACCGTTTTGACCCGAAATTACCTTTTTGCCCTTGTGTCCAAATTGGACCGATGGATAGGCTATCCCTGCTAATTTGACCATTCTGGACACATTGGCGATATTTATTTCATCGTCCGACAATGTTTGTTGATAGTTTCTCTGAGTTTAACCTTTTTATAAATAATTAATAATTAATTCTTATAATATTTGTATTTCGGGATTAGTACAACGAAACAGAGCTCAGTCAATTCCAGTGATCACACATCGGTGAAATTGACAAGATAGACACGTGGATCGTTATAATACGGTTATCAACTTTATCGTTGATCATCTCATCTCGATTTGTGTGTCGTAAGTTTCGACGTACGAATAACGAAGTACACTTTATATCTTTAATAATTAGAGTAGAATTGACCCTATTTGACCCGGGTTGACCAGTTGACCAAAAGTCAACTGTAAGTCAATACTTGACCTAGTTTGACTAGATTATTGACCGGAGTTGACCTAGAGTTAATTTGACTTAGAAGAACCTAGAATAAAAATAGATTGTTTATAGAGATTCATTTATTACAACTTGAACACCTTGTAACCAGTGTTGCTTTAAATAGGACTCTGTGGCTTCAGTTGGATCTCCTATACTTATCAGTTGTTCAGGTTATCAGGCGAGTACATTCTCTGATCATTTCATATCCTGTTAGAATTATTTTCCTGCTTTAGATTACTTTACTTGATGCTGTCACGTTGGTAACACGGATTAGTACTATATGGATCCATTCTTGAGATGTTATCCCCTCAGGGAGCATCGTATACTACATGTTCTGTGTGTTTCACTTACATGGTGTATCACTATGCTTCACGATTCTTCGATCACTTGTGACATGTACTCTCATGATCACAGAGTCTTTCCAGAATCACCCCATTTATGGGCATTCCCAGAATCACCCCATTGTGGGCATTCCCAGAATCACCCATTTATGGGCTATCCATGTATCACCCCTTGTGGGCCTTTGCATGGAATCATAACATAACCTGGTTGGATCCTTGTGTATTGATTGGGGGTACGGGAGAGTAGAAGTAGACATGTGAATAATATCCAAGTAGTGTAGTTCCCAGAATCACTCCATAGTATAGTTCCCAGAATCTCCTATGCCATTCACATGTTTATATTGTACTCTGACTCACTAGCCACTATTAGTTCTCTACTTATAGTAGATATTTCTATTACAGTTCTCTCTCTCTCTGTTTACATACTGTATTTTTTTCAGATTTGTATCTTACTTTACTGCATGATTATATTTTCTAACCTGCTATGATCTGTTGAGATGTACTGTGCTCGCTCCAGTCCTGACTGGACCTGTTGATAAATTTTACAGATAGCCAGGAGGTTGCCTGCTAGCCTAGAGGAGACAGTAGAGGTTATATAGATAGCTAGGGTTTTGCTTATAGTTTATTTTCAGTCGTCTTGAGTTGTATTTATGGATTACTGTATTTGAGTTTTGAGATGTATTCTGAGTTTGTATCTTAGACACTTAGACTTCTATCTGCTGTATCTTTTTTGGATTTCATGTTTTATCTATCTTCCATTATGCTCTACCTTAGATGTGATTGAGTTTATATTCTGCTATATCACCCCCATTCGGGGAGTATAAACTGCTTAGCATTATACTGTTAGATGCATGAGACCTAGGACAGCGTTCTACCGCCGACACTGCGGCGTAGGCTGGGCGTCGTTACGTTCTCGTGCCCTTACTCTAGGGTGCGGGTCGTGACACGGACTCCTCGTCCGACGTATCATCCATAGGTACGACTTCGCACATAATCGTTCAACTTAATTCATCGAAGCATACTTATATCGACTTCTATCAAGTTATTCCCACCCGAGTCTTGGTACTACTCCGTCCGTTGAAGACAAACATATCGTAACAATACAATCGTCTCGACGAATTCTATCGCAAGTCACCCAGCGGCTTAACATAGCTATCGCTAAGTGGTATTCTATATACCACTCAGAAATCGAGCCTATCGTCTTCGATACAATGCCTCACTGCATCGATCACACAATTGGTATTGTATATACCACTCGAAATCGAGTCATTACTCGATATCATATTCCGCATAGGTCCGACATCTATTCCCAATCAACTATCCCGTATGGCGATCTTTCCGATCCCAGCTCTAGCATTAGCTCAAGTTTGACACACATTCAATCTAACCGTACCATGGCGATCATCTCGATCACACCCGCAACATTCGCTTATTCAAAGCTCAACGCAACATATGGCCAACATACACATTCGCCTACTCAACTCGACTCGTTATTATCGTATCTACGATTTTTCCAAATCTCGCTCGTTGCAACTCGTACAACAATTCACTCTCGGTACTTGAGGTCTTTACTCAATCTCGCACAACATATCGCTATCCATCCGCATAGCCATACAACACGCATCATACCATATCGACTCGTTGCACCAAATACAACGAATGATTCACGACTTTGCTGCACTCCGTGCAACCAACGATACATAACCATTCCCGTAGTCACATAACACGCATCCCCTCACATATTGATCCATTGCACTTCGTGCAACCCACAACACATATCTCCTCGTACTTCGTACGACCAACAATACATAACTTCTTGTACTTCGTGCGACCGACAACACATAACTTTTCGTATTTCGTGCGTTCAACAGTACGCATATGATTGCACTTCATGCAACCAACATCGCCATATTCGTTGCACTTCGTGCAATCAATGACTCACAACTTTCTTGCACTTCGAAAAACCATAAACTCATAACCCGTTGCACTTCGTGCAACCAACACTCTCCGATGGCACCCGGAGATCGCGTGATAGTCACGACATACTTGTGGCAGACGTACGCACTTAATATAGACTTATTGTATGGAACATCCAATGTAGCGTCGAGCAGATCCAGGAGCCATGCGGTTGCGGAAACAACTTAGAGTTAACTGAATTCGATAGCGAAGCAACTGAGGGTCAAAGAGAATCATGCATGGTCCAAAGGATGGAACGGCTCTGATACCAACTTGTCACGCCCCGATCCGGGAAATCGCTCGTCCTCGCTAGATTTCACCCGAATCATCGTCCTCGCTGGGGCGTGATACCGCACGAGCCTGGAGTTGCGCTCGTGCAAGGCAAGATAACAGTTCACATAGCGTTTATCCCAAATTGATAACATAAGCAGCGAAAGGAAGACAGAGTATAACATAAGAATCTCTTTTATTAATATTGAACTGAAGGTTACAAAGGCTCTGAATAGCCCAACATAAAATGCCAATTGGCTACAACGCTCATGATCTCTCTAGCTCATAAAGGATTACATTGTTCCATACATTATGCCTCTTTATAGCCACCAAGTAGTCTTCGGCCGAACATCTCCATGTCGCAAGTCCGAACGCCTATGCGGAAGCTCCTCTTGAACGCCAAGGACTCCATGCCTCGGCACGTCCAAGCCCAGCTCCACCCCGAGCCGATCATAACCTGAGCCTGCACATAAACTAGTGGAGGATTAGTGCTTTCATCCTCGCTTCGCACTAATCAAGACCCGCTCGCACCAAACCAAACACTTAATCCATTTAGTGAAACATGCATCTTAAATTGTGATCTTTCTATTTAGCCTTAGGATCGATTTCATGGCAACACTTAAACATAGCACATTATCATAAATGTGTCCCATACCGTGTTCCTGCAGCAGATATAGTTAGACATAATATGAAACATAAATATAGTGATTCGTGCTCATCCCGTTCCTTTTTGCCTAGCATGCCATGGTTAGAACTTATATAAGCAATCATACGATTCGTGCAACCAACCAGTCATAACCGTAAACATATGCATAAGGGTCGCAGGCCCTACGCCTGCACCCAACTCTCATCTCAGCCCACCGGCCCTATCTATATGAAGGTCACAGTGTTTCGTACCGTAATGGACTTGGCATCTCTTATGTGTAAGCCTACAATCACTTCGATACGAGTTGCTAGCCCAGTATCCGAAGGATCCCAAACTTACGGATATCATAGCTTATCACAGCACTGGACGGTCATAATCCGTCCGAATGTTGTGCACCATAAATACCACACATAATTCCCTCCTAGGCCGAACGGTCCCGGTGCCCCGGTCGTAATCGTCTGAGGGAAGCCGCACCCGTGCACGGGCCATCCGAGTCCACTGACCATGCAATACGCGCCATAGCAAACACACATAACATTCCAACCAAATCCTCCGTTGCATAAACATAGTCTCGATCCATAAACGGTTTCCCGTGCCATAAACATATTCGCGTCTCATAAACATAATCCACCATCCATATGGGGAGCTCCGTCGGCGTTATGCCCCAACATATCCATATTGATGCACGACGCCCAACGGCTTAGTCGTCTCGTACTCATATTCAGCGCATACTATTCGTAAGTCATTCTCATAACCTAGTTTCGTAGTTACTTAGTCTTTTTGTAGCATAAGTGCCCGAGGGCACGCTCAGCGCCGTAATCCATGTTCTACGCCTAGTGTTCAATGTTCTCGGAGCCGTGCACATGATGCACATCTCAATATCGTCTTTCAATGTTCTACCATCATTGCCCTATCGCGACTCGTACACTTGATGCACGTCGCTTCAATTGTTCGATTGTTCAATGTTCTACCTTAGTGTTCAACGCATACTTGGACCTTTCATCGTCGAGCCACGCTCGCTAATTCGATAACATCTTATGCATACCATAACATATTTTATTAGACGTGAAGGAATAGGGAGAGAGAGTCAAGAACCCGCCCACCTTAAGTCGATACGCCTTGCCGTTCTGCCGAGTTGAAGCGGCTCGCTTCCATAACTTGGTCGCATAGCTAACTCTCAGACTTAGCCATTCCTTTGAACTATCCGGTTGATTTGGCCTATCGCGCCCATGCCACAATCCGTTGCAAGGCCACGATTTGGTTTCGCGGACACTTCATTGCATAAGGCAAAATGCCGACCTCTTATCGTCCAGCGTAAAAGCATAGCCTGCACACTAGATCAACTAAAATTAGCACTTGCTCAACGGGACTTATCTTTTGCATCGATTCGATTCATAGACAATCGACTCAAAGCTTACCTTTGGCTAACATAACACTTGCATCGATTCGTATCGATACCTCATCGGGTCAACGCAACTCTTTGAGTCAACGACTCATCGTAATGCACCATGCGGAGTGGGGCATTACAACCATAATGTAAAGCACCCCCCACTTTTGACGGATTCCGTCCATATTGGACGGTCAACTGGGTTGACTTAATTTTTTTGACAAAAATACCATCGTGTTGTCTTCTTCTCCGTGTCTCTTGCCACTGCACCCCCCGACCTCGTTGTCACGACCCGTACCCTAGAGTTAGGACACAAGAACGTAACAACGCTCAGCCTACGCCGCAGTGTCGACGGTAGAATGCTGTCCTAGGTCTCAATGCATCTAACAGTATAAGACTAAACAGTTTATACTCCCCGAATGGGGGTGACATAGCAGAATGTAAACTCAATCACATCTAAGGTAGAGCATAAAGGAAGATAGATAAAACATGAAATCGAAAAGAGATACAACAGATAGAAGTCTAAGTGTCTAAGGTGCAAACTCAGAATACATCTCAAACTCAAATACAGTAATCCACAAGTAAATACAACTCCAGACAACTGAGAATAGCTAACTAAACAACCTCTAATGTGGCTCCTCTAGACTAGCAAAAAATCTCCAAGCTATCTGTAAAATTTGTCAACGTATCCTGTCAGGAAAATGAGCAAGTACAAACACCAACAGCAGTTCCATATGAATTGAGAAATACTATAAGAGACAGTAATAATAAAATACAAGACAAAGATATCGGCGACTTGGGAACCATTTGAAAGCCGAGTTACAACCCATAAACCAAACAAGGACCGGGGTTGTAACCCTTCTTTCAAACAGAACTTAGTTCCATAACTATGGTACAGTACGAAACAGGTAGAGCATGTGAGAAATGAATCATAGCATGGTAAAAGTACATTAAGTGAAGGTGAACTGAAAATATATGTTATGACAATAAATGTAAAAAGGTGATTTGAACTATTAGAGCGATATATGATCGGCTAGGAAAGCAAGAGATGGTTATCCACTTGGCCCGGCAATCCGCGGTGACCTCAACGGAGAGACATACCGTCCAACCTGGATAACTGGCAAGGGGTATCTGCTACACCCTACGTGAGGTGAGGGTGGCACTAGCAAAATATAGTTACATGGAGGCTTTGATCACATAATCCCTAATAATTCCCCCATCCCCGAGTAGTATCACGGATCCGGACATGGCACGTCATGACACAAGGTTCGAGAGCAGGGGGCCAGCCCACTCCCAAATCAATGTCTATACAAGTACAGGAACACAGAAATATCTCATACCCATATACCAAGAAAGTCCAGGAATAACATCTCATGACAGGATTCGACGTATACTAGTCCGTGAACCGTCGTGTCGGAAATCAAGTAAAACACTACGACTGAATCGGATACAGTAGATATCAAGACAATAAAAACTATCAGTGAATGTACTCGCCTGATATCTGAATGTCCAAGGTAAAGATACTGTCCGAGGAGAGGTGTCTGGCTCCTAATTAGAACAGCACAAGTCACAACATGTCCAAAGGGTAATATAAAGCACTACAATGCATTCTACATGAATCTAGGTCAAACTAGGCCAAAGTCAACCTTTGGTCAACTCTGGTCAACTGCACTAGTCAAACTATGTCATGTCCTAACCCAGTAAGTCTTACTAGGCCTAACCAAGACTATCCTAGCAAGCATACATCAATACAAGGCTATACAAGCCAACATACACCCAACTCTATATAGCATGCAATTATTCAATACTCAAATAGGCAAGAATTTATATTGGATATACACTAGGTAATCTATTACTTTAAGCTATATATGTCTACACATATATACACATGCATATATTGGTATTCAACATTAGGTCTATAATCATGGCATTTCAAATGGTTATATAAACTTATATATTACAACACAATATGCTAACATATATATAATATACATACATAGCTAAGTTAACTATATTCATAAATACTTATTTAAGAGGCTATGTGTGTGTATGTGAACATGGCAAAGGGGCAAGTGAGGGTTAAATGGGCATACATAGTGTATACATATCAAAGAGTGTCAAAGTGTAAGTGAACAATGTGTCAAGTGTGATAGTGTCAACATAGTGTAAGGGAATACATGAGGTAATATAGGATTTGTGTTAACATAGAACATTACATCTCATTAACTTGTATATTGCATACATTACATCTATTATTACATTACATTCATGCTTGCATTCATTCATCATTCATTTATTCTCTTGTACCACTATATGCACCATACATTACATACTATGGAACCTATATATTCATTACAAGCCATAATTATACATGCTTACATTAGATAGGATACTTATACCTCATACATCATTTATTTAACCATTTACTCATGCTTGCATTTTCTATTTAATTACATAATGTATATACATTAACATGGGTTAAAATCAAATAGAACATTATATTACACACAAGGGTGCACAAAATGCATATGCCGAATAGTAACTCCTACTAATAATCAATACTGTACCATCTCAGCATGAATTAAAATTTAGGATTAAAGTATGTTATAGATCTATGTGTTAGCTTTCCGAAACTTCAAACGGATCGCATTTTCGTTTCCGGAAACTCCCGGAATCGCAAAAACACCGAGAACGCGTTTGTCTTTCATACAACTGACACTCAAATAATTCTCCAGAAAGTTACAGAAAGAATTAGGTCTATTAATTTATGTTTTTGGAAAGTAAGTTCAATACGCTTCTTTTAAAAAAACGGAAGATTAAACCGAGCTTTGAGCTAGAAGTTATGACATTTCTAAGTTAGGGCTGAAATTAAAAACGTGGATAAAAATTATGACAGATTTTGGTAGTTTGAGACAAAAGAACACAAGTATATAACATAATATATCAAGAACTCACTCTCTACACTAATATATATATATATGAGACACTATAGAACACATCTCCAATACAAAAATAAGAGATTAAACATGTAATAATTCATTCATACATAACAACAACACATAGTGTGTCCAAATTTGGGATTTTTCCACATGGACACAACCACAACACAAAGGACACTCCTATGACCTCCAAATGGATACAAAATGGACACAAATGGAGATACAACCATAGGGGTCATTCCCATGGGTTCAAAATAGACCTATATGTATGAGGAAATGAAAAGAAGAAGGGATTTATACCTTCCGGTAGATCGAATCGAAGAAAAGCCTTCCCGGAGCGACACCGACACGTAGAGATTCCAAAAGGACACGAACGAGCTTCGAATCCTCCCAAACTTGGGTAGCTTCCTCCCTAGAATAGAGAAGGAAAGAAGAAGATTTGGTGGCGAAATGGAAGGATTTGGTGAAGAAATTGCTAGGGATTGCTCTCTAGGAATTTGGAAAAGAACAAGAAAGAGAGTGTGGATGAGAATAATGAAATGAACTTGAGCCTATCCTCTCCCAAAGTGGCTGGCCATATGGGGCTATTTGTCCTATTATGGTAAGGTCCAAAATGCCCCCACTAACCTATTCTATGAGTATTAGGAAAGGGCTAATTGGTTGGGGCTAAATTAGTCATTCTAAAGTCTCTAATCACACTAACCTTATCCATAATAATTAGTCTAACCTCTAACTAAAATATTTCTATCATATGGACTAAAATTAATATCACGTGGTCCATAACTAGTGTGTGGGTCCCACTAGAGTCAAACTACCCCCGGGTCCCCGTTTCAAGTCGGATTGAGTTGAAATTCGAACCCGACTCAAATAACCCCAAAACAATATCATAAATAATAAAATAATATCAAAATAATTCAAAGAGGTCAAATGCAAAAATATCCTTAGGCCAAAAATGACATTAAAATATTATAATCACATGGTTAGGCTCTAGGTCAAACAGTCTCTAAGGTTTCACTAGCAAAACGTCAAAACCACAAGTCATTGATTTAAATAATTTTAAAATGATTTAAAATCACCAAAAATCATATCATGAATTAAATATCATTATTAAAATAATTATAAACACGAAATTTTAAAATTACCCTCATTTGGAAAACTGGGTGCTACAACTCTGCCCACCTTAGAAAAATTTCGTCCTCAAAATTAAAATGTCCATACTCCCTCTAGGTCAAACCCCCACAATCAAAGTCCCAGATTAAAACAAATCATACCATCAAAAAGGACGACATACAAGATCATGGCATACGGTGGTAGTGAAAGTCTCAACTAGGTATACTAGTCATGCTAACCGAAACGGTCATAGGGTATCAACACACAAGCAGTCTAGGATGTTAAATCGGAAAATACACTGAATACAAATCATCAAACTGTAAGGCAGTCTACCATCCTATAAAAACTGGTACTTACCATAAAAATAAAGAAAAGTAACTACCAATTATCTTTAAAGGGTTCAGAAAAATCAAAATCAAAGTTAAAGAATGATAGCCAATTTCATGGAAAATTCCAATCACAATACATATTAAGAATTTTTTTTTAGTCTCGATACGATCTAAGTTGATCAAATTAGGAAAATCAAGATTTAGGCAATATGGAGGACAGTTCAACAAAGTCTGAGAATGAACATACAAGGATGGAGATTCAGGTCACAACCAAATTTAATTCAATTAAGTACAACCCAAGATATAAATATGATAAGAAAAGATAATCGAAGTCGATTTGGTCGTGATTAAGGAAACTAGGATTCAATGATATTGAAAAACCCTTTTTTAGAGAAAATAGGAAAAGATTTCATACGAAGTCAGTAAATCATCTCTCTCTAATACTATCAGTTTATCATTTGCCAAATCATATTTTTTTCCACAAGTCCCAATATGAAAATCAACCTCTATATAACTATCATCGAAATTTTATAACCTTCAGTCATCTAAACATTTACCATGATCACCATAGACAAAATTCCAAACTTCCAAAACATTTTCCACGAAGCATACCCCTCTTAATTAGGTATCAACACTTATCCATTTAATCAAGTTTCCAAATTCTTTCACCTCGTTCTAAATTAGATCCAAAACCTCTAAATCCAGTTTATGGAATCCTTGGACTTGTTTAAATCAAGTCTCGTATTTAATTTAACTCCAATACCATTATATCACACAAATTTATTCTTATTCATAAATTAACCTTCATATTTTCTTCAACGTTCACCTTCAAATGTTATCCTTTTGAATTCCATAATTTCTCCCAATCATCTAAAATAATTTCTATAACGTAAAATCCTTGTGTTCTCTCTGTCTTTAGTCATTTCTTACAATACCTTATTCAATTTTGCATAATCTTTGAATACAATAAAATTCCTTTTTTTCATTTCTAAATTTCCACATCGCCTCAGAGTAAAAGTTTTCCCCAGAATCAATAACCAAGATTTTCTACGTTCTCAAAACTAGGTTGACCTCTGATATCCTCATTAGTTTTGAAATACATCCATGAATTATTCATAACCCACTTTCTGTGATTGTTTCTAAATTGATAACATTTATCCCTCGATTTCATTTTAAACCTTTACCACATCTCCATTTCAAATTTTTCATATTTGACATCCAACACTCTGATTCCTACAAAATCATCATATGATAACCAATTACATCATTTCCGAACTAGATGATTTACGTCACTTCCTCAACATTTCTCAGATAAAAAAATGATATAAAGATTCAAGAGTTTCGAAGTACAGCTGACAGAATGTGATACGAGACGGAATTGATATAATCGGGACAGTTATATAAGACAAGGAATAATGGTAATAAATATTGGCAGGAAGAGAATGATAAAAGAATCTGCTCTGCTTATCTGTTTAAAAGAGGAACCCATTTTGAAATCAGAGCTATAATATCAAATCCAAAATAAGGCCTAGCAAAATCACTGATTTATTGTATTAAGAAGAAATAAATTTGTAAGAAGTTACACAAGGTTTATAGAAATAGCTAAAGCTACATCCTAAGTAAACAATGAGAAACAAAACAAAACAAAACAACAATAATTTAATTTTTTTTTGAATGACTGAAACAAAAGTAGCAAAATATGTTCGAAAATATTTAAGGTACAATCTGATAATCATATGCGTCTATCCAAAAATCATGGTACTCTAAATCCTCGTCATACTAGTAAGCAAGGCTACGATAATCACAGAGTCCTCGACTTTGGCACATACTTCTAGAATCATGGTATTTAACATTTTTGCGATGCCGCTAGCTTGGCTGCGAAAACCTTAAATTTCCACACCCGAGAAATAAATCCAAAATCAGACTATATGTCCTCACCAAGCTGGCTAATGTGACTATAGAAGACAAGATTTCCATAACTTAAATGACCTAGCCCATATAATTTCATCTTGCCAAAAATTAAATTAAATCAACAATGAATACCCAAAAAAACAAATCAATTTATCAACAACATCAAAATTAAAAAATGAATAAAATCCTTCAAATCATATAACTACAAACTCGGATGCTATAGCTAACATCAAGATTCAAATTTCAACAATCTTCATCAAAATCAATAAATACAAACTCAAATTCAATAATAATCCATTAAAATCAAATTTAATAGCAGAAAGTAGAGATAAATCAAATCAAGGAAAAAGAAAAGAGTTTTCAAATTGGAGTTAAACAAGATTCTCAAGGGTCGTCCCAGGAATCTCTCAAGGGTTCCTAACTGTGATTGAGTATCTTCAAAATATATCCTAATCCTACTGCAGGCTGTAATGGTACTCTAGTTCGAATACCACTACACTTTTAGTCTCGACCTGCATGGGCCACCACTAAAAACGTGTCACGACCCGCACCCTAGAGTTAGGGCACGAGAACGTAACAACGCCCAGCCTACACCGCAGTGTCGGCGGTAGAACGCTGTCCTAGGTCTCAATGCATCTAATAGTATAAGACTAAATAGTTTATACTCCCCGAATGGGGATGACATAGCAGAATGTAAACTCAATCACATATAAGGTAGAGCATAAAGGAAGATAGATAAAACATGAAATTGAAAAGAGATACAACAGATAGAAGTCTAAGTGTCTAAGGTACAAACTCAGAAGATATCTCAAACTCAAATACAGTAATCCACAAGTAAATACAACTCCAGACAACTGAGAATAGCTAACTAAACAACCTCTAATGTGGCTCCTCTAGACTAGCAAAAAATCTCCAAGCTATTTGTAAAATTTGTCAACGTATCCTGTCAGGAAAATGAGCAAGTACAAATACCAACAACAGTTCCATATGAATTAAGAAATACTATAAGAGACATTAATAATGAAATACAAGACAAAGATATCGGCGACTTGGGAACCATTTGAAAGCCGAGTTACAATCCTTAAACCAAACAAGGACCGGGGTTGTAATCCTTCTTTCAAACAGAACTTAGTCCCATAACCATGGTACAGTACGAAACAGGTAGAGCATGTGAGAAATGAATCATATCATGGTGAAAGTATAGTAAGTGAAGGTGAACTAGAAATATATGATATGACAATAAATGTAAAAAGGTGATTTGAACTATTAGAGCGATATGTGATCGGCTAGGAAAGCAAGAGATGGTTATCCACTTGGCCCGGCAATCCGCGGTGACCTAAACGGAGAGACATGCCGTCCAACCTGGATAACTGGCAAGGGGTATCTGCTACACCCTACGTGAGGTGAGGGTGGCGCTAGCAAAATATAGTTACAGGGAGGCTTTGATCACATAACCCCTAATAATTCTCCCATCTTCGAGTAGTATCACGGATCCGGACATGGCACGTCATGACACAAGGTTCGAGAGCAGGGGGCCAGCCCACTCCCAAATCAATGTCTATACAAGTACAGGAATACAAAAATATCTCATACCCATATACCAAGAAAGTCCAGGAATAACATCTCATGACAGGATCCGACGTATACTAGTCCGTGAACCGTCCTATCGGAAATCAAGTAAAATACTATGATTGAATCGGATATAGTAGATATCAAGACAATGAAAACTATCAGTGAATGTACTCGCCTGATATCTGAATGTCCAAGGTAAAGATACTGTCCGAGGAGAGGTGTCTGGCTCCTAATTAGAACAGCACAAGTCACAACATGTCCAAAGGGTAATATAAAGCACTACAATGCATTCTACATGAATCTAGGTCAAACTAGGCCAAAGTCAACCCTTGGTCAACTCTGGTTAACTGTACTAGTCAAACTAGGTCATGTCCTAACCCAGTAAGTCTTACTAGGCCTAACCAAGACTATCCTAGCAAGCACACATCAATACAAGGCTATACAAGCCAACATACACCCAACTCTATATAGCATGCAATTATTCAATACTCAAATAGGCAAGAATTCGTACTGGATATACACTAGGTAATCTATTACTTTAAGCTATATATGTCTACACATATATACACATGCATATATTGGTATTCAACATTAGGTCTATAATCATGGTATTTCAAATGGTTATATAAACTTATATATTACAACACAATATGCTAACATATATATAATATACATACATAGCTAAGTTAACTATATTCATAAATACTTATTTAAGAGGCTATGTGTGTGTATGTGAACATGGCAAAGGGGTAAGTGAGGGTTAAATGGGCATACATAGTGTATACATATCAAAGAGTGTCAAAGTTTAAGTGAACAATGTGTCAAGTGTGATAGTGTCAACATAGTGTAAGGGGGTACATGAGGTAATATAGGATTTGTGTTAACATAGAACATTACATCTCATTAACTTGTATATTGCATACATTACATCTATTATTACATTACATTCATGCTTGCATTCATTCATCATTCATTTATTCTCTTGCACCACTATATGCACCATACATTACATACTATGGAACCTACATATTCATTACAAGCCATACTTATACATGCTTACATTAGATAGGATACTTACACCTCATGTATCATTTATTTAACCATTTACTCATGCTTGTATTCTCTATTTAATTACATAATGTATGTACATTAACATGGGTTAAAATCAAATAGAATATTATATTACACACAAGGGTGCACAAAATGCATATGCCGAATAGTAACTCCTACTAATAATCAATACTGTACCATCTCAGCATGAATTAAAATTTAGGATTAAAGTATGTTATAGATCTATGTGTTAGCTTTCCGAAACTTTAAACGGATCGCGTTTTCGTTTCCGAAAACTCCCGGAATCGCAAAAACACCGAGAACGCGTTTGTCTTTCGTACAACTGACACTCAAATAATTCTCCAGAAAGTTACAGAAAGAATTAGGTCTATTAATACATGTTTTTGGAATGCTTACTTCAATACGCTTCTTTTAAAAAAAACGGAAGATTAAACCGAGCTTTGAGATAGAAGTTATGACATTTCTAAGTTAGGGCTGAAATTAAAAACATGGATAAAAATCATGACGGATTTTGGTAGTTTGAGACAAAAGAACACAAGTATATAACATAATATATCAAGAACTCACTCTCTACACTTATATATATATATATGAGACACTATAGAACACATCTCCAATACAAAAATATGAGATTAAACATGTAATAATTCATTCATACATAACAACAACACATAGTGTGTCCAAATTTGAGATTTTCCCACATGGACACAACCACAACACAAAGGACACTCCTATGACCTCCAAATGGACACGAAATGGACACAAATGGAGATACAACCATGGGGTCATTCCTATGGGTTCCAAATAGACCTATATGCATGAGGAAATGAAAAAGAGAAGGGATTTATACCTCCCGGTAGATCGAATCGAAGAAAAGCCTTCCCGGAGCGACACCGACACGTAGAGATTCCAAAAGGACACGAACGAGCTCCGAATCCTCCCAAACTTGGGTAGCTTCCTCCTTGGCTAGAATGGAGAAGGAAAGAAGAAGATTTGGTGGCAAAATGGAAGGATTTGGTGGAGAAATTGCTAGGGATTGCTCTCTAGGAATTTGGGGAAGAACAAGAGAGAGAGTGTGGATAAGAATAATGAAATGAACTTGAGCCTATCCTCTCCCAAAGTGGCTGACCATATGGGGCTATTTGTCCTATTATGGTAAGGTCCAAAATGCTCCCACTAACCTATTCTATGAGTATTAGGAAAGGGCTAATTGGTTGGGGCTAAATTAGTCATTCTAAAGTCTCTAATCACACTAACCTTATCCATAATAATTAGTCTAACCTCTAACTAAAATATTTCTATCATGTGGACTAAAATTAATATCATGTGGGCCATGCCTAACTAGTGTGTGGGTCCCACTAGAGTCAAACTGCTCCCGGGTCCCCGTTTCAAGTCGGATTGAGTTGAAATTCGAACCCGACTCAAATAACCCCAAAACAATATCATAAATAATAAAATAATATCAAAATAATTCAAAGAGGTCAAATGTAAAAATATCTTTAGGCCAAAAATGACATTAAAATATCATAATCACATGGTTAGGCTCTAGGTCAAATAGTCTCTAGGGTTTCACTAGCAAAATGTCAAAACCACAAGTCATTGATTTAAATAATTTTAAAATGATTTAAAATCACCAAAAATCATATCATGAATTAAATATCATTATTAAAATAATTATAAACACAAAATTTCAAAATTACCCTCATTTGGGAAATTGGGTGCTACACTCGCCGACGCCCCCCGCCCGACCTCGTCGCTGCCACCCCTCTCTCCTCGACCGCCGCAGCCCCCTTCCCCGACCGCTGCAACCCCCTCTCTGCTCCCCCCATCACCACCACCACCATCACCATCACCCCCCCTATCCGACCTCGCCGCCCCCCCTCTTCGACCGCCGCCGACCCCCCTATCCCCCACCACCGCCGCCGCCGTCCCCTCCTCCCCCTCCCCAACCTCGCACCCCCCTCCCCGACTGTTGCTGCTGTGGGTAGGGAGACGGTGGTCGGGGAGGGGGGGAGGGGGCGGCAGCGACGGTGGTGGGGGGTAGGGGGGTCGGCGGCGGTCGAGGAAGGGGGGCGGCGAGGTCGGTTAGGGGGGTGGTGGTGGTGGTGATAGGGGGGAGCGGAGAGAGGGGCTGCGGCGGTCGGGGGAGGGGGCTGCGGCGGTCGGGGGAGAGGCCGGTGGTGGCGGATGGTGGGGGATCGGCTTGGGAAGGGGGAGGGCTTGGAAAGACGGGGGTATTTTGGTCCCAAAAAAATAGTCAAAACCTTTGACCGTCAGTTACTGACGGAAACCGTCAAAAGTGGAGGGTGTCTTGCATTATGGTAAAGTGGTGGGTGCACCTTAAATAAAGGTAAATCTAGTGGGGTGCGACTCAAAATTTATCATAAAAATAAAAAATTGGAAATTGCTGAGAAACCCAATTTCGGGATTGGATTGTATGAAAAACCCACCCGCATGATGGGTTTTATGAAATGCCCAGAATTATAAAATTCCACATCAAATATTCAAAGATTCCCTTTAGATGCTCTGTATTTACAAAATTAATACCATAACTACCCCTCCGCACAAACTCAGATCTGGATTGCGATTCTCTTCTTCTTCTTCTTCACGAGAGATCTGAATTCCATTGCTCTCATCTTCATCAGAGATCGCAAAGATCGTTCGTAGTTCACCATGCTTTTTTCAGTCGAACTCCGATCATCGCTCATCTTCTTCTTCTTCTTCTTCTTCTTCTTCTTCTTCTTCTTCTTCTTCTTCTTCTCCGACAATTAGGTCAATTATGGAGAGAAGATCTTCTTCTTCTTTTCCATAAGAGTTAGCATCGTTTTCAAAGAAGAACGAAAACTCTTGAATCTTTATTCATGTCAAATTTTTTTCCATAAAACAAAAAATGAAAAAATTAGGTTTCTGTCAACTGTTCTCCGTCGATATCACACGAAGAATAGTCATTCTCCTGCATTTTTAACAAGGAGAATGCCATTCTCCGTGTTGAATGGCATTCTCCGTGTTTCTAACATGGAGAATGGCCATTCTCCTGTGTTTTAAACATTTGAATGACCATTCTCCGTGTCATTTAGCACGAAGAATGGCCATTCTCCATGTTATTTAGCACGGAGAATGTGTCACGCCCCACTCCCAAATGTATGGGATTAGGGCCTAACCTGGCCAGCTGATACGACCTAGAGTGAGCTACCCAATTTAATGGACTCACTTAGGCGTACTACGCTGTAAAAGTAACTAACCAAGAATAGGCAATATCTAAATCTCATCCACAAATGACATAGAAAGAAAGTGCTGAATATAAACACAGAGTAGTCTGAATATCCAAATACAACTGAAAGAAAATACAGGTCTAGTGGAAACAATCCCACGGTACATCAAAATGAAAGTACATGAATGGAAGATAACTAGCTAAGAGTATCAGCTAACTAGATATGAAACTCTCAGCCCAAGTAGCAGCATACCGAGGTCAAGGGAACTCCTCGGGGTAGACCTCGTAATCCTCGCCAAAGTCTCCCGCCTCAGCTTCGGCACTGTATATCGTCGAGTATGTGTGCTCTTCGGGATCTGGAAAAGAACCAGGTCCTCAGGAGACATAGCAAGATACAAATAGGGACATGCCATAAAGTAAATACTGATCTAACATAAGGGGAAACGCTAACCAGTCTAAGTGAATGCATACAAAGACAACTTTGGAACGTATGGGTAGGTGAAAATAATGTCGCCGAAGTACAGGCCGACGTCGGATCACGAGCCGAAGGATTTGCGTCGGAACACGGACCGAGTGTCGGATCACGAGCCGATTAGCTCAATACTAGCGTCCTCCCGACCGAACCTAGCGCGCAGCTAGTGGCCGCTGCCGGAGATGTACCTACTAATAAGGGCCCATGCCAACAACGGCCATCCTTGAGGCTAACATAAAATAATGTAACTATCTGTCCGATACGCCTACTGATGTATAAGTCGCATCCACGACCCAACATCTACTCTCTATGAAGAGTCAGCTATCTATGACCATCACTACCCTATATGTGCCGTCACACGAGCCACTCGTACTGATGGCCAGTCGAGAGCGACAGCGCGTGCCATGATCTGATCTCACTCAGTGCCGTGTCGTAACACGTGTCATGGTCAAGGGAGTTGTGACAACAACTCCACAATCCAAGGGTACGTCATCTATAACTAGGCCAAGTAGGTAGTCCTAGTGTCGACGCCAACATCGACTATGCCCGGGGTAATCCCGGACTCTACTAATCAGATCTACACTACAAGAGTATAATGATGTATGTGTAAAGCAGTAAATATAAGGCAAGGTATACTTGCCTTCAATCCCGCAATGTACAAATAGTGCTCCGGTCCAGCCTGCCTCAATCACGCCGTCCAAGGGACCTACAACAACACAACCAAGGCTCACAATGAACATCCAAGACCATACATCTATGCACACACAAGTAGGAGTACGTTATTCATACGGGATACCACATTCAAATATTAAGTTATATTTATCCAAGGGTGCACAACCACAAGCTACATGTGACAAGTTTATACATATATAGGCTTAGGAATGTACAAATACAAATCCTATATTACATAATTCACTGGTATCCCTAGAGCATGTGTATATACAAGTATAGATATTTATGTACGTAAATCCTATATTTAAAATGATACGTGTGTACATGAGTGTACATAGAGTATATACATATATATGTACATAGAGACAAATATCTATTTTTATTTATATAAAATACATACGTATATAGTTGAAAGAGTTTATATATATACATATATACATAATGAGGCTAAGAGTACACGTATTTATATCTATACTTACATAATGAGACAAAGTGTATATTTTTACCTATATATTTGAAAGGGTTTGTGTATGAAACTACATTGTTACACTTATATGTGTGAGAGCATATCTATATACGTATGTATATACATACAAGAATATATACATATATATATACACAATTTTGTAGGTGCATGGATTCATTTCAATAATAATTATGAAAATCCCTACATTGCATTATACATGCAATAAACCATGAAAACACCACCATTATTCACACATTCACACACACACACACACACACACACACACACACACACACACACATATATATATATATATATATATATATATATATATATATATATATATATATATATATATATATATATATATATATATATATGAATCATTTATTTTAGTAACCATATGTATATATATAAGGCTATTTATATATACATATACATGAATCATTTATTTGCATGGACATATATATCCATTCCATTCACAAAACCATTTACACATATTTATCCCAACATGCAAACATCTAAATATTAAAAATTACTACACATCTATATAAATTCACATATATATATAGACATATATATATATATATATATATATATATATATATATATATATATATATATATATATATATATATATATATATATACATTTATATATGTATATATACATGCATACTTAAATATTTAAGGAGGGGGAAGGAGTTTACCATGGAGGAAGTGAAGTTGATGGTGAAGGGGGTGGTGGTGCTCCGGCCATGGGGCTGTGGTGGCCGGCCTAGGGAGGGGAGAGGGGGTGTGGTGGAGGTGGTGAGTGGTGGTAGTTGTGTTGAAGGAGAAGAAGTGGTGGGTTAGTTGTTGATGAAGATGAAGGAGGAGAAGGAAAAAGGGGGTCGGCCTAGGGGGCTGTACCGCCGGCCATGGGGGCTGGGGGAGGTGGTGAAGGCTGTGGTGTGGAGGTGGAGAAGGGTGGCTGTGGTGGAGAGGGAAATGGTGGTGGTGAAGTGAAGATGAAGGAGAGGGAGGAGGAATGGGGGAGGGTTGCTCTCGGTTTTAGAGGGGGGTATGGAGTGAGAGATGATGATGAAGAGGAAGAAGAAGAGGGGGCTGTAGAGAGGGGAAGGGCTGTCTTGGCTGTCGGGTGAGGGGGAGGTGAGGGGAGAGAGAGAGTGGGAGTGATGGTGATTGTGATGGTTTTAAGGAAAAGAGAGAGAGAGAGTGAGTTGGTTTTTGTTAAAAAAAGAAAAGTGTACTTGAGAGAGAGAAGAGTTTGAAAAAGAGGGGGGGATATGTGTGACCGGCCACATGGAGGGAAGGAGAGAGAAAAGAGAGAGAATGTGATAGTGATAGGTGATGGTGATGTGTGTGTGTTATTTATTTAAGGAAATGAGAGGGTGTGATGGTGATGTGTGTTTTGGTGTTTGGTGTGTTGTAGAAGTAGTGGGTGTTGTGTGTGTGGGGGGCATGATGAGGGATATTGTCATGGTGTTGGGTGTTGGGTTTAATTAAATTGGGTTGGGTCACAATTGGGTCCAAATGAGTCATAATAATTAAAAAGGCTTAAATTAGTCATTTATAATCATGCTTAAATAAATAATACATGGGGACTAAATTTGATGGGACAAAAGTGGCATGTGTGTAGTAGACTCAAAATGGTCCGTGTCCATAATTTGGGTCAACCAGTTTGGGTCAAATTGGTGTCTCCAATACAAGTTGGAATTAAATATAACTCGGTGGGGTAAATCAAAATTGGGTCAAATGTCCGAAAAGTTGTGCGATAAAAATGGAGCACAAGAGAGTGTGTCTGAGTGGGACACGAAGGTCATGGGTGTAGAGCGTCTCGAGTAGATCACGCATGACAAGTTGGTTTGGAGAAAATGACCAGCCTTGTGCTCCTAATTTGAAAGCCACGGTAACGTGTCGATAATAATAAAAAATAAAAGTAAAAAATTATTAATAACTTAGAAAATCTTAATTAATTATATTAAATTCCTAATTAAATACGATTACTCTAATTAATTCTAATTAAATCTAATTAAATTTTAGAGAGCTTACAACCTATCCACCTTAGAGAATTTCGTCCTCGAAATTTAAACATATACTATAGCAGCAAATTAGAAATAACTGAACATAAATGCACGCATACCTAGCCCCATGAAGAGATGGAGAAAACGCTCTCGTATCGCATCCTCGCGCTCCCAAGTCGATTCGCCTGGTGCATGATGCCTCCAAGCGACATGAACTAGCGGGATGGTCTGACCCCGCAGAACCTTCTCTCTCCGGTCCAAGATCTCCACTGGCTGCTCCTCATAAGATAATCTCGGCCCGACAGTGATCTCTGAATGGTCCAGGACGTGGCTAGGATCTGGCACATACCTCCTCAGCTGAGATACGTGGAACACATCATGAACACCCTCCAACGACTGCGGCAATGCTAACCGGTAGGCAACCTCTCCAATCCGTTCCAGCACATCAAAGGGTCCAATGTACCTTGGACTCAGCTTCCCTCTTCCTCCAAACCTGATGGTACCTCTGGTAGGTGAGATCCTCAGGAAGACATGGTCTCCCTCCCTGAACTCCAGGGGTCGCCGGTGTGTGTCAGCCCAGTGCTTCTGCCTGTCCTGAGCTGCTCTCAAGTGCCCCTGGATCTGCTTCACCTTCTCTACTGTACGAACCACCAACTCTGGTCCGAGTATCTGCCTCTCGCCCACCTCACTCCAACAGACTGGAGAACGGCACTTCCTGTCATACAATGCTTCGAAAGGGGCCATCTGGATACTGGCCTGATAGCTGTTGTTATATGAGAATTCCACCAGGTGCAAGTGGTCCTCCCATGATCCCCTGAAATCTAGCATGCACACCCTCAACATGTCCTCCAGCGTCTGAATGGTGCGCTCGGACTGGCCATCTGTCTGCGGATGGTACGACGTACTAAACTTCAGTCGAGTACCAAGGCTCTCCTGTAGGCTCCGCCAGAAGTGCGATGTGAATCTCGAATCTCGGTCAGATACTATACTAACCGGTACTCCATGAAGTCACACAATCTGCCTCATATATATATTGCTTGGGCTTCTGTAGACTGTCCCACTCTGAAGGGTAGGAAGTGAGCTGACTTGGTGAGTCTGTCCACTACCACCCAAACTGCATCACGTCCACTCGGGCTCCTCGGCAACCCTGTAACGAAGTCCATCGTAATGTGCTCCCATTTCCACTCCGGTATGGAAAGTGGTTGGAGCAGTCCTGCGGACCTCTGGTGCTCAACCTTGACTTGCTGACACACCAAGCACCTGGCTACAAAGCGGGCTATCTCTCGCTTCATTCCATGCCACCAATAATGCTGCCTCAGGTCCCTGTACATCTTCGTACCTCCTGGGTGAATGGAATATGCTGAACTGTGCGCCTCCGTCATCAGCTCCTGACGAAGCTCTCTATTGGGTACATAGAGGCGATCTCCACACCTCAGAGTCCCATCCTCATGAATGCGCAATCCGGTCTGCATACCGGCTTCTGTCCTCTGTCGAAGTCGCTGGAATCTGGCATCTGTCGGCAGTGCGGCTCTGATCCTCTCTACCAGTGAAGACTGCACCTGTAGGCTAGCCAACTGGCCCTCTGCTCCTGGTAGTACCACCTCGATCCCCAACTCTCGTAGCTCCTCTAGAAGATGGGGCTGAGTCGTCAATATGTACGCCATAGGCCTCCTGCTCAAAGCATCTGCTACGACGTTCGCCTTCCCTGGATGGTACTGTAGCTCGATCTCGAAGTCTTTCATTAGCTCCAACCACCGTCTCTGTCTCAGATTCAGCTCCTTCTGAGTGTAGACGTACGTTAAGCTCTTATGGTCCGTGAATATCTCTACCCTCTCACCATACAAGTAGTGTCTCCAAAGCTTCAGGGCAAAGATAACTGCGGCAAGCTCCAAGTCATGGGTTGGATAATTCTTCTCATGAACCTTCAGCTGCCTCGAAGCATATGCTACAACCTTCCCATGCTGCATCAAAACGCATCCCAATCCCTTTCCGGATGCGTCGCTGTAGATCATAAACCCTTCTGGTCCGGATGGAATAGTCAGAATAGGTGCTGTGGTAAGGCGCTTCTTCAGCTCATCAAACGCCACCTGGCACTCCTCCGTCCAGATGAACTCCTGCTCCTTCCGAGTCAAACGGGTCATCGGCTCAGCGATCCTCGCGAAGTTCTCTACGAACCTCCGGTAATACCCGGCAAGCCTAAGAAAACTTCTCACCTCCGAGACATTGGTAGGGGTCGGCCATGTCTCTACGGACGAGATCTTCGCTGGGTCCACAGATATACCCTCTCCTGAGATGACGTGTCCGAGAAAAGAGACACTGTCTAGAAAGAACTCGCACTTGCTCAGCTTGGCATAGAGTCTCTCGCTCCTCAACGTCTCCAACACAATCCGCAAATGCCTTTCGTGCTCCTCGTGGCTCTTCGAGTACACCAATATATCATCGATGAAGACAACCACGAACTGATCCAAATATTGGTGAAACACTCTGTTCATCAGATTCATGAACACAGCAGGCGCGTTGGTCAAACCAAAAGGCATCACCAGGAACTCGTAGTGACCATAACGAGTCCTGAAGGCTGTCTTCGGAATGTCCTCCTTCCGCACCTTCACTTGATGGTACCCAGATCTCAAGTCGATCTTCGAAAATACTCTGGCTCCAGTCAACTGATCAAATAGGTCGTCGATCCGAGGCAAGGGGTACTTGTTCTTGATGGTCAGTACATTCAGGGCTCTGTAATCAATGCACATTCGGACAGTCCCATCTTTCTTCGGTACAAATAAAACTGGAGCTCCCCAAGGTGAAGCACTCGGTCAGATGAATCCTATAGTCTGTAACTCCTCCAGCTGAAGCTTCAACTCATCTAGCTCCTTCTTCGCCAACCGGTACATATTAGAAGAGACCGGTGCTGTTCCTGGTACTAGTTCGATGGAAAATTCCACTTGTCTGTCAGCTGGAAGACCCGGCAGCTCCTCTGGGAAGACGTCTATAAACTCTGCAACAATCGTCGGTGGTGCTGCCTCCATCGCCATATAGACACCGACAGACCGGCCTACTCCTCGCTCTACGGTCCCTCTCATGAACTCAAACTCGGGACGATCTGGCGGTCTGAAGATGACGCTCCCCCTCCGGCACTCCAAGACGGCATGATACTGGCTTAACCAGTCCATCCCCAAAACAACATCGAAGTTTGGCATAGGAAATACCAAAATCGAGCTCTCATCTTCCTCCCACATACAACCACAGAGCACGTCCTGCACGTGCTAGTGACTGGGACGATCCCTCTACCCGTAAGAATCCTCCAACTCTTGGGTAAGGGCGAGGTGGCTACTTTGTGCATAGCAACGAAACTACTAGATATGAAAGACATAGTGGCTCCGGAATCGAACAGTGCAACAGCAGGCAAGGATGCAACTAAGATAGTACCTGTGATCGCCACTCCCTCTGGCTCCTCCTGCTCTGGTGTCACGACCCGCACCCACTGTTAGGGTACGAGAACGTAACAACGCCCAGCCTACGCCGTAGTGTCGGCGGTAGAACGCTGTCCTAGGTCAATCATCTATCAATATCAAGTACCTGTACAGTTTATACTCTCCGAATGGAGGTGACATAACAATATACATCTCAATCACATCTAGGGTAGAAGAACGAAAGACAGATAGATAGATAGTAACTCAAGAGAACAGTATCATAGATGAATAAGTCTAAGTGTCTAGTACAACATAATATCCAGAACTGTCAACGCATAATACAAAAAGTCTAAGAGTCTATACATCTCCATATCTCAAATACAACTCAGAATGTGAGACAAAATGTACATATAGAAAAGACTGTCTAGGCTAAACTGGTCTAGACTACTGGAACAACATCCTCAGCTGCAGGTGGATCCTGCTGAGGGTCCACAACATAAGTATCATCTAGTCCTGCTCCATAATAGGTAGACACCAGGGCCTCATCCTCATCCTCTGTAATATTTTCAACAGGTCCAATCAGGACGGGAACGAGCACAATACATCTCACGCAGTGCATAGTATGATAGGAGATATAAAGCATGCAATAGAGTAAAATACAGGAACTGCTGAAGGAAGATACATGTAGCAAAAGAGATAGCTGTAAAGGAAATATCTACTGTATATAGAGAACTAGCAGTGTCTAGTAAGTCAGAGTAAAATATAGACATGTGAAATAGCATAGGAGATTCATGACTACAGCTAGAAGTGATTCATGACTACAGCTACTGGGGTAATATCCACATGACTATTTCCACTCCCCCATCCCCAATCAATACACAAGGATCCATTCAGGTTATGTTAAGATTCGTGATAAGCCCATAATTGGGTGATACGTGAGTGATTCATGAAGATTCATGGAGGCTCGGTGATCATGAGAGTACATGAGTCACTAGCTGATACATGAAGATACATGAAAATAGAAGCATGAGATACATGATGTAAGTGAAACACACATGACAAAAGTACCTGATGCTCCCGAGGGGGATAACATCTCATGAAAAGATCCATATAGTACTAATCCGTGATAACAATCGTGTCAGCATCAAGTAAAGTAAGCTAGAGCAAGAATATAAATCCTGGCAAATATGAAACGGTCAGAGAATGTACTCGCCTGATAACTGAATGTCTGAAGAGGATATACTGTCTGAGGAGAGGTGTATGGCTCCTAATCAGAGTAATACAAGTCACAATGTATCCACAATGGTAAAAAATAAAGTATACAATGCATACTACATGATTCTAGGTCAATCTGGTCAAAAGTCAACTCTGGGTCAACTCTAATAGTCAACTAGGTCACAGGAAGTCATACTAGATCACAGGGAATCAAACTAAGTCAAATAGAGTCAAACAAGGTCAAACAAGTCAAATACTAGTCAACATGATCAATCTGGGTCAAGTCTAGGTCAAACTTAGACCAACTAAGGCATTGGTCAAACAAAGACTAGTCAGTTAGGGTAATTAGGTCAACCATGGTCTGACTAGTTGAACTAGTCATTTATTAGGTCAATTAGGTCATGGTTTGACCAATAGTGGACTTAGTCAACCATGGTCAATAATGGTCAACTCTAAGTCAAGCTAGGTCAACACTAGTTAAACTAGTTAGGGTTTTAGTCAACTAGTCAAACTAGTTGATTTAGGTCATTCCTAGTCATTTCTAGGTGAACTAGGTCAATTTTGACCTATAGTTGACTTTGGTCAACTTTCAGTCAACAAGGGTCAATAATGGGTTTTTGGGTCATTAGGGCTAGCCCCAACCATAGGCCAATAACCCTGGCCATAGGCCAATAATGGGTTTTTTTATATAACCTAAAACTAAAAAGTCACATATATATATATATATATATCTACTTATATAGATATATACTATCCATATACCCAAAATAGGAATAACATATATAATACACCAACATGTATATAATACACTACATATACATATAGAGACCTAATACCAATATACATATATATATCATGTATATATATATATACAATACATATATATAACTATATATATTTCATATATATATAGGGAAGGGAAAAGAAGAGTGAGAGAGAGAGACTGTGAGAGAGTAGACAGTGAGGGAGAGAGAGAACCAGTAAACAGGGGGGTTTCCAGAACCTGGAACCAAATACCCCCAAACACACACATAACAGAATACATATATACATATATATGTATATACATATAACTATACACACACACTACCAAAACTCCTCAAAATCGACCCACACCCACAAATACACATATACTTCACATCTACACACTAAAATACACTAGTCCTAAGTATAAACCATTAACAAAATCGAATCGAAATTCGATTTCTAAAAACTGGAAATAATCCCAAAAACTGTGACAGTGCACAGTGCACTCGAATGGGGAAATTCGAATACTCACAACCTAATCGAGCTAAGACTCTCAACCAAGGGTTGGTAACTGACACCCCGTAGATACTCTAGTGTCCTAGGACACTGACACAACACCACGACACGAAATAATGTGTCTAAACACTCAAAAACATCACACGGGTAAATTCCTGATACACCCACGCGTGCACAGCGTCGTGCACGCGTGCAGTTCACTCTAGGACACGACACACGTGTCCATGTGTCTCGTGCTCGTGGGGGAAAGTTCGCCTAGGGGTCTACTAGGTGTCCACTAACCTGATTCGTGTCCAAGTGTCCGCGTGTCCGAGTTCTACGTGCGTATCAGAGAGGTCTGAAACGCGTGTGCTGTGCCAGTGTACGACCCGTGCGAGTGGATTTTCTCCCTCGACACGACACGTCGTGACACAAGACTTTAGGGGTGTCTTATCAGACACTGCCCCTAGGTCTGTGCCAAGTGGCACGTGTCCACGTGTCGTGTCGTATCCACACGAGGGGTCTGGTAGCATGGGAGCTACGCAGTGCCTCGTGCACAAGTGTCGGGGGTTCGTGTACTTCACACGTGGCACGTGGGGCCACGTGCTCGTGTCAGGGGGTAGGCCTAGGGTCTAGGTTTGTGTCCATGTGTCTGTATTGTGTCCACGACACGTGTGGACACAATACAAAGTGTCAAACACTTGGGATTTAACAGTGTACACAGTGTTGTTTAACAGTGTGTTCGTGTCCTGTTTTGGACACGGACACGACTCGAAGTGTGCTCAGGGTTATGGTTCTATGACCTACACCTATAGAGCTAAAAACTTGTTCAAATAGTTTTCAAAAATAATAACATTTAATTTACAGAGGCAATTCATCAAACACAGGTTTTCAAACATGGATACGTGTCCGATACGGACACCAACCCGACTCTAACCTTCACCAAATTTTACCCACAGTACCCTAGTACCTAGATGCATGCATACATGAAGAAAAATTAGAGTTTTAGCTAAGTCTAAGAGCATTTACCTATTGGTGTATTTCCAATGGAAAAATAAGAGAGGGGGTGTGATTCCTTCCACTTGGTGATGCCAAAAGCTTCAAAATTCCTTGATAGCAGGCCCTAACAAGTACCCTCTAGTGTAGGGGAGTCCAATACAAGAAACTAGAGGTGATTTGGATCAATATTGATCAAGTTGTGGGTGTTTGAAGAAAATGGGATTTTTCTAGGTTTAATTTCATGTAAATTATTCATGAATGAATGCAAAAGGGGTTATGTAGAAGTGTGGGCTGCCAAGGGGGTGCCCCATGGCCGGCCAAGGCAAGGGGGGGTGTCCTTGGGTTGCTTCCAAGCTAAGGAACATTGACTTCTAGGTAAAGGTAGTTTAGATCTTTAGGTTTTCAAGAAAATATCACAAAAGATAATATCTAGATATTTTCCCTACTTTAACTAACATGTAAATATCTAACCCCTTAGTTTCTAGGTTAGTAACTAATCTCTAGATTAGGCTAAACTAGGTTAGGGACTAACATGTCACTAATCAATAATTAAACAATAATAAAAACACATGGATCTAAATAATTCCAAATAATTTCTAGAAAATTACCAAAATACCCTTTAGGCTAAAAATCACTAAATGATATTCTAAGCCTATGGTCAAGTTCTCATGGTCATGGCAACTTCTAGGTTAGAGAAAACTAGGGTTTACACTAAGGTTTACTAACAAAGTCACAAAGTCATAAGTCATGACTTAGCATGACTTTAGAATTGGTTTAACTTAACTAAAATCACCAGAAAATCATACCATGACCAAAATACCACTAATAAATAATAAAAATAATAATTTTTCAAAAATCCCCAATTTTCAGAAACAGGGTGTTACATCTGGTGCCATAGCAAAGATCTGCCCTCTCCTCTGAGCCTCTGTCTGCTGACGGTACTGCGTCTCATGTGGGGGCAGTGGTCCCCGCTGATATCCTGGTGCTCGTTGGGCTGCAGTCGCCTGTGCTGGTGGCCTGGGTCCTGGAGGAGCTGGCCTGGGGGCCAACTGCTGAGCTCTGTCATTACGCTGTGGGCAATCCATGGCCTGATGCTGTCCCGATCCGCACCTCAGGCACTGGTTGAGCCTCCTCTTGTACTCCCTCTGAAAGTGTCCCCTCTTGCCACAGTGGTGACAAGTCGAAAGCTCCCTCTGCTGGTACGGTACGGCTCTCTGCTGCTGATGGTGGGTCCTCGGGCGTCTGGTCGGGCCTCCAGTCAGAACTCTGGCTGGTGCAGCTGTCTGAGTAGGGCGCCTCGCGCTCAACGGATCCTGGTTGATAGCTTCCTGGACTCTAGCCTCGGCTAGCACCTCCTCGTAGGTAGTCCTCGACTGTGCGCTCGTATACCTCTGAAGCTCCTTCGTCAGGCCATGATGGAACCTCCGGGCCTTCTCCCTCTCGTCTGGTAGCAGTAGTGTGCCGAACCGGATGAGACGACTGAACTCTGCCTCATACTCGTCTACGGTCATGTTCCCCTGCTTGAGGTGGAGGAACTGATCGTAGAGAGCATCTCGGACGGTAGCTGGGAAGTACTTCGCCTCGAAGTACTCCAGAAATTGCTTCCAAGTCTTGTTCTTGCCGACTTCACGCTCCTTCGATTCCCACCAATGATGGGCATTCCCCTCCATCTGAGTCCTCACGGCAGTCATCCACAAGTCAGCAGGTAGCTGTGAAGCCTCCAAGTTCTTCTGTGTGCTGGCTATCCAGTCTGATATCTCCTCCGGGCTCTCGTTCTCCTTGAAGGACTTCGGGTTCATCTGACAATACCTCCAAACGGTGCCCACCTGCTGGACTGGTGCTGGAGCTGGTGGTGGCACCGGTGCTGGTGTCGTCATCCTCTCCAAGGCAGTCATCAGAGTCTGCCTCATGGCCTCCGTCTGCTGCCACTGCTGCTGCATCATTATCTGGAAGAACTGGAACATCTGGGGCTGTCCCTCCGTCTGTGGCATCTGTGGCTGGATAGGTGCATACGGCATTTGCTGCGAGTACGCTCCCTGCGGCATCTAGAGAGGATGGGGTGCATAGGGCACCTACTGCTGGTATGCTCCCTGCGGCATCTGGAGAGGATGGGGTGCATAGGGCACCTGCTGCTGGTATGCTCCCTGCGGCATCTGGGGAGGATGGGGTACATAGGGCACCTGCTGCTGGTACACTCCCTGCGGTATCTGGGGAGGGAAGGGAGGCGGTGGTGGCAAAGGGTTCTCCTCATGACGCCTCGGCGTCTGAGATGTCTAGCCCTCCTAGTGCATGGGTGCCGGCTGCGGTACAAATCCCGCATGGATGGATGGAGTCATCGGGACGGCCTGAACTCGTCCGGAAGTCTGAGTGTCCGTAGGATATGGAGTCCTATCATCGCTGGGTGAGGTGTCGGATGCCTGGGCAACGCCATAAGTCGCGCGTCCATCGTGCAAATGCATCTCTCTGAAAGATACAAAACTTCCATAAGATAGGTGCAGAAAACAAGCATGATGCTAAATTTCAATCTTAAGATTTAAGAAGCGGAAGTCAAGGCGATAATCAAATTATGGATGAGATCCTACATTTTATAGTTCTAATTGCAGGCTCGCATCGGTTTTACCCTAAGCGATGAACAGAGACTTGCATAGGCCACCACTAAAACCATGTCACGCCCCACTCCCAAATGTATGGGATTAGGGCCTAACCTGGCCAGCTGATACAACCTAGAGTGAGCTACCCAACTTAATGGACTCACTTAGGCGTACTATGCTGTAAAAGTAACTAACCAAACACAGGCAATATCTAAATCTCATCCACAAATGACATAGAAAAAAAGTGCTGAATATAAACACAGAGTAGTCTGAATATCCAAATACAACTGAAAGGAAATACAGGTCTGGTGGAAACAATCCCACGGTACATCAAAATGAAAGTACATGAATGGAAGATAACTAGCTAAGAGTATCAGCTAACTAGATATGAAACTCTCAGCCCAAGTAGCAGCATACCGAGGTCAAGGGAACTCCTCGGGGTAGACCTCGTAATCCTCGCCAAAGTCTTCCGCCTCAGCTCCGGCACCGTATATCGTCGAGTATGTGTGCTCGTCGGGATCTGGAAAAGAACCAGGTCCTCAGGGAACATAGCAAGATACAAATAGGGACATGCCATAAAGTAAATAGTGATCTAATATAAGGGGAAACGCTAACCAATCTAAGTGAATGCATACAAAGACAACTTTGGAACGTATGGGTAGGTGAAAATAATGTCGTCGAAGAACAGGCCGACGACGGATCACGAGCCGAAGGATTTGCGTCGGAACACGGGCCGAACGTCGGATCACGAGCCGATTAGCTCAATACTAGCGTCCTCCCGACCGAACCTAGCGCGCAGCTAGTGGCCGCTGTCGGAGATGTACCTACTAGTAAGGGCCCATGCCAACAACGGCCATCCCTGAGGCTAACATAAAATAATGTAACTGTCTGTCCCATACGCCTACTGGTTGTCTTTCCCGCCCCGTGATGTATAAGTCGCATCCACGACCCAACATCTACTCTCTATGAAGAGTCGGCTATCTATGACCATCACTACCCTATATGTGCCGTCACACGAGCCACTCGCACTGATGGCCAGTCGAGAGCGACAGCGCGTGCCATGATCTGATCTGACTCGGTGCCGTGTCGTAACACGTGTCATGGTCAAGGAAGTTGTGACAACAACTCCACAATCCAAGGGTACGTCGTCTATAACTAGGCCAAGTAGGTAGTCCTAGTTTCGACGCCAATATCGACTATGCCCGGGGTAATCCCGGACTCTACTAATCAGATCTACACTACAAGAGTATAATGATGTATGTGTAAAGCAGTAAATACAAGGCAAGATATACTTGTCTTCAATCCCGCAATGTGCAAATAGTGCTCCGGTCCCGCCTGTCTCAATCACGCCGTCCAAGGGACCTACAACAACACAACCAAGGCTCACAATGAACATCCAAGACCATACATCTATCCACACACAAGTAGGAGTACGTTATTCGTACGGGATACCACATTCAAATATTAAGTTATATTTATCCAAGGGTGCACAACCACAAGCTACATATGACAAGTTTATACATATATATAGGCTTAGGAATGTACAAATACAAATCATATATTACATAATTCACTGGTATCCCTAGAGCATGTGTATATACAAGTATAGATATTTATGTACGTAAATCCTATATTTAAAATGATACGTGTGTACATGAGTGTACATAGAGCATATACATATATATGTACATAGAGACAAATATCTATTTTTATTTATATAAAATACATACGTATATAGTTGAAAGAGTTTATATATATATATATATATATATATATATATATATACATATATACATAATGAGGCTAAGAGTACACGTATTTATATCTATACGTACATAATGAGACAAAGTGTATATTTTTACCTATATATTTGAAAGGGGGTATATATGCACTATAATTTGTGTATGAAACTACATTGTTACACTTATATGTGTGAGAGCATATCTATATACGTATGTATATACATACAAGAATACATACATATATATATACACAATTTTGTAGGTGCATGGATTCATTTCAATAATAATTATGAAAATCCCTACATTGCATTATACATGCAATAAACCATGAAAACACCACCATTATTCACACATTCACACACACACACACATATATATATATATATATATATATATATATATATATATATATATATATATATATATATATATATATATATATATATATATATATATATATATATATAGGTATAAAAAAATAAAAATAAAAATATATATATATATAGGTATATATATATATATGAATCATTTATTTTAGTAACCATATATATATATATATATATATATATATATATATATATATATATATATATATATATATATATATTATATATATATATAAGGCTATTTATATATATATATATATATACATGAATCATTTATTTGCATGGACATATATATCCATTCCATTCACAAAACCATTTACACATATTTATCCCAACATGCAAACATCTAAATATTAAAAATTACTACACATCTATATATATATATATATATATATATATACATTTATATATGTATATATACATGCATACTTAAATATTTAAGGAGGGGGAAGGAGTTTACCATGGAGGAAGTGAAGTTGATGGTGAAGGGGGTGGTGGTGCTCCGGCCATGGGGCTGTGGTGGCCGGCCTAGGGGAGAGGGGGTGTGGTGGAGGTGGTGAGTGGTGGTGGTTGTGTTGAAGGAGAAGAAGTGGTGGGTTAGTTGTTGATGAAGATGAAGGAGGAGGAGGAAAAAGGGGGTCGGCCTAGGGGGCTGTGCCGCCGGCCATGGGGGCTGGGGGAGGTGGTGAAGGCTGTGGTGGTGGAGGTGGAGAAGGGTGGCTGTGGTGGAGAGGGAAATGGTGGTGGTGAAGTGAAGATGAAGGAGAGGGAGGAGGAATGGGGGAGGGTTGCTCTCGGTTTTAGAGGGGAGTGTGGAGTGAGAGATGATGATGAAGAGCAAGAAGAAGAGGGGGCTGTAGAGAGGGGGAGGGCTGTCTTGGCTGTCGGGTGAGGGGGAGGTGAGGGGAGAGAGAGAGTGGGAGTGATGGTGATTGTGATGGTTTTAAGGAAAAGAGAGAGAGAGTGAGTTGGTTTTTGTTAAAAAAAGAAAAGTGTACTTGAGAGAGAGAAGAGTTTGAAAAAGAGGGAGGGTATGTGTGACCGGCCACATGGAGGGGAGGAGAGAGAAAAGAGAGAGAATGTGATAGTGATGGGTGATGGTGATGTGTGTGTGTTATTTATTTAAGGAAATGAGAGGGTGTGATGGTGATGTGTGTTTTTGGTGTTTGGTGTGTTGTAGGAGTAGTGGGTGTTGTGTGTGTGTGTGGGGGGGGGGGGGCATGATGAGGGATGTTGTCATGGTGTTGGGTGTTGGGTTTAATTAAATTGGGTTGGGTCACAATTGGGTCCAAATGAGTCATAATAATTAAAAAGGCTTAAATTAGTCATTTATAATCATGGTTAAATAAATAATACCTGGGGACTAAATTTGATGGGACAAAAGTGGCATGTGTGTAGTAGACTCAAAATGGTCCGTGTCCATAATTTGGGTCGACCAGTTTGGGTCAAATTGGTGTCTCCAATACAAGTTGGAATTAAATGTAACTCGGTGGTGTAAATCGAAATTGGGTCAAATGTCCGAAAAGTTGTGCGATAAAAATGGAGCACAAGAGAGTGTGTCTGAGTGGGACACGAAGGTCATGGGTGTAGAGCGTCTCGAGTAGATCGCGCATGACAAGTTGGTTTGGAGAAAATGACCAGCCTTGTGCTCCTAATTTGAAAGCCACGGTAACGTGTCGATAATAATCAAAAATAAAAGTGGAAAATTATTAATAACTTAGAAAATCATAATTAATCATATTAAATTCCTAATTAAATACGATTACTCTAATTAATTCTAATTAAATCTAATTAAATTTCAGAGAGCTTACAGAATGGCCATTCTCCGTGTAATTTAGAAACGGAGAATGCCATTCTCCGTACTAAATTACACGGAGAATGGTCATTCTCCTACGTTTTAACACTGGGAATAACCATTCTCCGTGTAAATTAACACGGAGAATGTCATTCTCCGTTTTAATTAAGACGGAGAATGTCATTCTCCGTTTTATTTAACACGGAGAATGACATTCTCCGTGTTAATTTACACGGAGAATGGCATTCTCCGTGTTTCTAACACGGAGAATGGCCATTCTCCTGCGTTTTAACACTGTAATGACCATTCTCCGTGCTAAATTACACGGAGAATGGCCATTCTCCGTTGCCATTCTCCGTTTTATTTAACACGGAGAATGACATTCTCCGTGTTTCTAATACAGAGAATGGCCATTCTCCTGCGTTAACACTGTAATGACCATTCTCCGTGCTAAATTAAACGGAGAATGGCCATTCTCCGTGTAAATTAAGACGGAGAATGACCATTCTCCGTGTAATTTAGCACGGAGAATGACCATTCTCCGTGTAAATTAAGACGGAGAATGCCATTCTCTATGTTACTAACACAGAGAATGACTATTCTCCGTGTAAATTAAGACGGAGAATGACATTCTCCGTGTTACTAACACGGAGAATGGCCACCCTCATGCGAAATTAATATTTTTCGTGTTCTAACACGGAGAATGACCATTCTCCTGCATTTTATGGTCAGTTGAAACTTTGAAGGGCCATAACTTTTGACTGGGAGGTCGAAACGAGGTCTCGTTTGTCCCAAAACGAGCGTATCTTCGAGGAGTCTGAAAGTAACAGTTTTTTTCGTTAGACGGCATTCCAAAGTTTTAGAATCGCAAAAAAATGATGTTTGGACCTCCGTTTTAGTACTTTTGCCGTTTGTCTCGGTCTTTCCGAAATTTTTCGACGAGTTTTTGAAGATTTTGAGGAGAAAACCTAGATTCGAAAGTGAGCAGCGTATGGAAGAAGATGAAGTATCGAAACGTTTTTTTAAGATTAGTTTCGTGGGTGTTTTCAATAAATTAGAAGGAAGGGCAAAAAGGTCATTCGGAACCCTCTTTATATATTTTTTGCTAATTCTGGACACGCGATGAAATGTTATTGTGCGGTGGGTTTTTCATAAAACTTTTTCGTTTTTTGGGCATTTCATAAATTTCCCCAGTAAAAAATTTATCTAGTCCCATCATTGCCCACCCACCCTCCACCCATTTTTCTTTTTTTTGGTGTGTTTTTTTATTTTTCTTATTTTATATAAACAAAAAATTGGACTATGTTTTTATATATAAAAATAATATATTTTTATGGGTAAAATTGTATTAAAAAGACAATTGTCTGACTGATGATCAAACAAACATCAGGTAACAAGTTGTTAACGGCTTTGTAGTTGATAGTAAATTGTTTAGTATTTAGTTGCAAGAAACAAAAAAACTCATGGCAGTGACGAGATTATGACAATTTTGTTAGGCTTGATAGTTGATAGTAAATTTTGATATATTTCATGGGCATTTTACATGCCCACGACATTGTGACACCCCATCAATTATGCCATATGATTAAATTATAAAAAATTAAATTACAAATCAGAGTAATTATTCAGGTTCATTCTCATATAGGTATAAAAAATATATTTAATTCTTTTAAAGTTATATTTCGCACAACTTGAATGCTATCTAAATTTTACATTGAATTTTAAAGTATTAAGCTCATAAAAACTTTTATTTATACATGCATATCAAGAAGTTCTCCTATTTATTTTTTGCATTGAAATCACATCTCAGACCCGGCCCCTCGGTGGCTTACATTATATCACATTGATATAGAAATTAAAATTAGTAAATATTTTATAATTAAAAAAATTAATACATATATTTCATAACAATAAAACAAATTAAACCAATCAAACAAATAAACTAAAACCAAAATAAAAATAAAAAAACCAACCCATCAAGAAACCGGTCCATCCAAACCTACCCAAATTCAGCCATCTCCGTCAATTCAGTTGGCTGAATTATTATTATTTGTAAATTTTTGTGCTTTCGTTTTTTCGCCATGTCGGTTGGCAACAAATTTTGTTATTGCTAATTTTTTTTGAAGTTGTTTTATTTGTACTAGTTTATACATTTTTCGTAAAAAAAAGTGTAATAATACAACTTGCACAGCTAAATTAGGAATCCTCGTTAGTACCAGAAATCTGTTGATAAACTGGCACCAGCTCCTACAAGGATTCCCATTCGCATAGATTCAGTCCGGATTAGATCGCCCAATTACCAAATATTCGACCACCAAACCAACCGACAATATACACGTGGCAGTCAACGAAAGCATCAGCTACATGATGTCCTACAAATACTTGCGCGTCCATATCCGTTGCAGATTCCCATTGATTCCTGGTCCAGTGAATCACTTTCTTGTTCCTCTATATATATAGCCTTCAAATTCCTCAACCCTAACAAAGTTTGTCAATAAGAAAAGATGTCGACGACGACGACGACGACTCCGGAGTGGCTGGACAAAGGCGACAACTCGTGGCAGCTCGTCGCGGCGACGCTGGTCGGGCTCCAGACGATGCCGGGCCTCGTGATCCTCTACGGCAGCGTCGTGAAGAAGAAGTGGGCCGTAAACTCGGCCTTCATGGCCTTCTACGCCTTCGCGGTCGCCATGGTCTGCTGGATGGGGTGGGCCTACCGCATGTCCTTCGGCGAGACGCTCCTCCCCTTCGTGGGGCGCCCCAGCCTCGTCGCGCTCGGCGACGAGTACCTGGCGTCGCAGGGCTTCGCGGGGTCGTACCCGGCCGCGACGCTCGTCTACTTCCAGTCCGTCTTCGCCGCCATAACCGTGGCGCTCGTGGCGGGGGCGCTGCTGGGGAGGATGGACTTCAGGGCGTGGATGCTGTTCGCGCCGCTGTGGCTCACGTTCTCGTACACGGTCGGCGCCTTCAGCGTCTGGAGCCCCAAGGGGTTCTTGTTCAAGGCCGGGGTCATGGATTTCGCCGGCGGCTACGTCATCCACCTCGCCTCCGGCGTCTCGGGATTCACCGCTGCATATTGGGTATATATAATTATAATTAGTTTTTTTTTTTTTGGTCAATTTAACATTATGATAGCCTAATTTTGGTTTTAAGCTAACGTTATGAATATTTTCGTTTGATTTTCTTTTTGAAATATTAATAAAGAGTGATGCAATGAGTTCTACAATCCATTGATCATAATTGAATAAACAGATATTGGTTATAAAAGAAATCATTCAATTGTGTGTGATTTTTATCAGAAGTAAAGTTTGCATGATTAATTTAACTATAATTTTATTGATATATGTTGAAAAATATCATATAAACGTGAAGATGATGTTTCTTTTCGTTTTTTTTCATGATCACCTTAACAATATGATCAGGGTCCGCCGAACCTTTGTGTCTTTTGTTAAGAATTTTTCATTTTTTTATGTGTATTTTCTTCAGGAGTAACACGTTTTTTTTAATATTTGTTTCGGACATTCAAAAACTCTGGACAAGACATGAATTTCACGATTAATGCAGGTTGGACCAAGAATCAAAAAGGACAGGGAGAGGTTTCCGCCAAACAACATCCTGCTGACGCTGACCGGAGCCGGGTTGCTGTGGATGGGATGGACCGGGTTCAACGGAGGCGCACCTTACGCGGCCAACCTCGACGCGTCCATGGCCGTGGTGAACACGCACCTCTGCACCGCCACCAGCCTCCTCGTCTGGCTCTGTCTCGACATGATCTTCTTCTCGAAGCCCTCCGTGATCGGCGCGGTCCAGGGAATGATCACCGGCCTAGTGTGCATTACTCCTGCAGCAGGTAGTACACACATGCATTACTCTTGTACACGAGTAACACGAAACCAGTCTGTGGGTTGTGGCCTCACTACAAGAAAATTTGTTTATAGTTACGACGAAAATCAGTCACTAATTTATATTAATAGTGACTGAATTTCGTCAGAAATGATATTAGTGACGGACTAAACACATAAGTAACGGAAGCGACACTAATACTACTAGTTAGGGGTGAGCATTATTCGGTTTTGGACCGAAAACCGAACCGAACCGAACCGAATAAGAGGTTCGGTTCGGTTTTAAAAATATTCGGTTCGGTTTCGGTTTTGAAAATACTAAATTTTCTTATTCGGTTTCGGTTTCGGTTTTGGGTTTCGGTTTCGGTCCAAAACCGAAAACCGAATAAGAAATTTTAATTAATTAATTTATATATATGTGTGTGTGTGTGTGTACACTATATATAAGTATTAATATATATAGGTATATACTAAATATATATAGGTATATACTAAATATGTCTATGTATATTTAGTTACTATATATATTAACAAAAAAATCTCAAAAAAAATCAAAAAATATGAATAAACCGAATAAACCGAAAACCGAACCGATTTAATTCGGTTCGGTTTGATTCGGTTTTGGGCCAATTCGGTTCGGTTTCGGTTTTGCTTATTCGGTTTCGGTCCAATTCGGTTTTGGGTTATTCGGTTCGGTTTAAACCGAATAAACCGAATGCTCACCCCTACTACTAGTGACGGATGAATTCCTAAATCCGTCACTATAAGATAAATACTACTATGAGTATTTATCTTTCAATATAAAAAAGTATTTAATATTTATTACTAACTAATTAGTCAGTCACTATTGTTGGGTCATTAATAATTATTACTAACTAATAAGTCAGTCACTGTTGTTTGGTCATTAATAAAATTATTACTAACTAATATAACAGAAGATGCATAGATTTGGATTTTTCGTTGGTATTTGTCTAAGTCGGAGAAAAGGACACCTGTAAAAAAAAGTAACACCACCGACGACGACAGTTGTTGATTATGAGGCTGCTACGTTGCCTGCAAAATAGGAGAGACACGTCGGCTGGGGACACAGCCGCGGTCAGCTCCCGTGGGCCAAAAAGTGTTTTCGTATTGATTGTTGTTGGTTTGATCACTCACAGGATTAGTACAAGGCTGGGCTGCACTCATAATGGGTGTTCTGTCGGGAAGCATCCCGTGGTTCTCCATGATGGTCCTCCACAGGAAGATCGGGTTCCTGAAGAAGATCGACGACACCCTCGCCGTGTTCCACACCCACGGAGTCGCCGGCACCCTCGGCGGCTTGCTCGCCGGCGTCCTGGCCGACCCCAAGCTGTGCAGACTCTTCTTCGGGGAGGACCCCCGCTACATTGGCCTCGCGTACGCCGTGAGGGACGGACGGACCGCGGACGGATTCCGCCAGCTGGGCGTCCAGATCGCCGGCATCGCCTTCGTCTTGCTCGTGAACACCACTCTCACCACCGCGATATGCCTCCTCGTGAGGCTCGTCGTCCCGCTGAGGCTCAGCGAGGAGAAGCTGCTGGTCGGCGACGACGCCATCCATGGAGAGGACGCGTACGCCGTGTGGGGGGATGGGGAGACGTTCGAGAGGTCCGTCCATGGCTATGAGAACTTCCCGGCCCCTTCGGCCAAGGCGGCTTTGGGCGGCGATCCTAGCGAGGCTGTCGAGCTGGTCTGAGTCGAGGAAGGGAGCTAGCAAGCTCTTGTACATGATAGAGCTGCTCAATGTTTATTTGGCATATATTTAATGTTTATTTATATTTAGCATTGAAGCTTAGTTAAAATGTTCTGTTCACATAATTTATATAATACTAGTAAATGTACGTGCTTTGTACTTATAATAACTGATAATAAGAATAGTATCCAACTATAATCAAATATCTCTTCTAACTCTTGTGGTTAAGGTGTGAAGTATTTTTCTTATTTGGTTGAATTCGATTCTCTATGTTGACAAATTTAAACTTTTTTCAACAATTTTTACAAAATTTATTTTTTAAAATAAAATGGACCGTGATATAATGACGGCTTAGACGGCTCACTTTTGAGCCGTTTTGAAGCCTCATTATATAGTATAAGATATAAGATATTGAATTTTCATTTATAATAGGACTTCTTTGTTTCTAATATCAAACAGACACTACGGACCGTTTTGCTATCATTATTTTTTACAAACAATATGTTTTTCCTTTTTTATGCTAAAAATATATTTTAAAATTAGGAAAGGAAAAAATTGTTTACTGTGTTCTCATAAACAAAAACATGAAATAATAATAAATAAATTTCAAATGCTGATTATATTGATAAAAAAAAATTTGTTTGTATTTTTTACTTATTAAATACGCTTTATTGTTTTTATAGACAAATAATAACACATATTCATCCTTAGTAAAAAATTGAAATAAAAAATAATAATCGGAAATAATATCAAAACATGGCCTACATAGTACATTGTTATTGTAAATATAATTTGTTACCATCAAAATTAATATAGTTGGATAGAAAATATTTTCAGTTGCCAACACAATATATGTTTATTTGTACTATATTATATTGTAAAATATGGCCATAAAATTTTCCAAAAATTGAACTCAACTAGCTGTTATGATCAGTGATAAGAGGTATAACCTCCTTGCTATGCAGACGTTCTTGAGATCGAAATACGAAAAAGATGTGGGTGGATGAGTGGATGTATAAAAGTTAAAAACAGTGGATCCTAATGGCAGCAACGCAGCGTGCACGAAGTCTCGTAAATTACACCGAACATTGAAAAAAAAAATGGCGATTATTTCCACTAAAGAATCATTTATCCTCAATTATCTCAAAATCTTTTTATTGTATGCCCAAAGCCCACCTTCAAATCTTATTTACAATAGGGGTGCAACTCGGGCGGGCCAAACCCGAACCCGATCGGGTAAACCCGTTAATGGGTTGGGTTAGGGTTGAAGATATTTGGGTTCGGGCTTGGGTTCGGGTTAAAATATTTGAACCCGATCAAAAATCGGGTTGGACTTGGGTTCATGTGTTGGGTAACCCGAAGAACCCGAAACCCGACATACATATAATTTATATATATATTGTTTCATACTACTTAAATAAAAAGTTTAAACTATAATTTTTTTTCACCCGAACTCTTCAACTCTTTGTCCTAAATCTCATTTCAGTTTTATTTTGTAATGATTGAGGCTTGATTGCTATTTGATTATGCATTTAATATTACTCTTGTTTAAAATTATTTCAAATATCATATTAGAGTCCGATAAACCCGATGGATCCGACTCAATCCGAGCCCAACCCGATCCTCCGGCCTTGGTCTTGGGCTTCATATGTTGAACCCGAAGTCGGGTCGGGCATGGGCTTGGGCTAGGCTTATGATCTATCGGGTTGGGCTCGGGTTGACCTCAAACCCGACCCAACCCGCCCGAGTTGCACCCCTAATTTACAAGGGCTATTGCCACAGTCAGATTGGTTTTTGTTATATCATCCCAATTTTGATTTATTTATTATTTCTTCATGCATTCAGAGTTTAATAGCTTAAAATACATATTCTCATAAAGTTTTAAAAAGAAATATATAATATATTTCAGAAAATAAATTTTATTTGTTCTCCCCACAGTGCACAAATAAAGAAAATAATATCAATCCTACTCGATATAGCCTCTCTTCGTCCTCTCCTCTTCCTCCGGATTTAACACAACAAGCTTTATTCAGCAGTTCCATGAAGTAGAGACATTGTCATTAGCTTTATTCAGCAATTCGATGAAGTAGCAGCTCTTCAAATGCCAAACCCTATCAGCTGGGTACTGCGTGATTCGTCTCTCTTCCCAGAATTAGGGTTTATTGACTGTACTAACAAAAAGAAATTAGTGATTGCTTGTTGGTTGTCCATGGCAAATTAGGGTTTTTAATTACGTTTTTGGTTGAATTTGTACAAACCCTAGCCCAATTGGACTCCTGACCAGAATTTGGATTGAATTCACTCCTTGTTAGGTCGTGATTAGTTTTTTTTTTTGATGAATTTGTTTTTCTTGACCATTTTTTAAAATTATTCTCTTGTTTTTTGTTTTAATTAAGACAATTTTGAGGATCCGACCAATTATTTACAATTCAAACCCCATCCCAATTGGACCTACTTAGGTCAATGGGGTTTTACAAAATTATGGATAAGACTTTTTCCCCTCAAATCTCTGTACACATTTCAAGAATATTAATTAAATAAATTTCTGATAAATTTCAAAAAGATTTATTTGTTCAATAACATATGTCTAGAAAAGTTTATTTATCTGTTCAATTTGAGTTGCTCCACAGAGGAAAAACACATGGTTTCATATTCTCAATTTAGGAATGTTTGTATAATATATTTGTTTATTTACTTCACTATATTTGACAATTTAATATATAGGGAATGGTTTGGTTTGGGTTTAGACTGTCTAGTTCTAACCTTCTCATAATCTAGTCTGGTTGTTTTTTCTTGAATCTGGGCCCATCTTGCAAACTATATAGCTTCATCCGTGTCGGCCAGTCTAGCCGAGTTAGTTGTAATCCGGTTCCATCTTGCAAACCATAGATGCATTACAAGCAGGATCACTGATTGACATGCATTGAGGTATGCAGCGCTAAACCAAATTTGATCTCTTTGTTCTATGCAACTTGTTTTAACTTGAGTGAACTGCTGAATAAAGTTTTTGTTCAATTCATGGATTAAGGGTACGACACAAATTGCGTGTGGGATCACTACTTCGAGGAAATATGGTCATTTTTCTCTTAGAGTGCAACGCACGTGCAAATATACCAGTATTTGTTAAACAAGGATTTAAATGGTCATTTTAATCACCGCCTACGAGAAAAGGCTCTTATAACTCACATTTTGATGATTGCTAACTTATAAAGAGAAGTTAATTCAACTTGTGAGGATTTTTATTGCAAATAACTCAGAATCCTAGAGTAATAAGTAATTTGAAGATACTACGAATTATTACAATAGAAACCCTAGCCTAATTGGACTTACGACCAAAGATTGGATTGGACCTATTTAGGTTAACGTGGTTTTAAAAAATTGCAAATAAGATTCCCCCTCCTCCCCCTTGAATCATTGTATTATAATATGCAAATCTATTAAATATATTGATACATTTCAAGAAGATTTATGTTTTCGATTAATAATGTCTAGAGGAGCTTTTTTTCTCCGTCCAATCTGAGTTGCTCCATATAGTTAAAAAACATGATCTCATATTCTCAATTTAGATTTTTTTGATTATTTACTCTACTATATTCGATAATTTAGGACTGACTACAATTTAGTTGGTGTTTGGTTCAGGTTGGCGGTCAGAGTTGGGAATGGTTCTGTTTGGGTTTATTTATAACCTTCTCATACTCTAGTCTGGTTGGTATTTCTTGAATCTTGGCCCACCATGATTGTCAGCCACGATTGATGATTGACATGCAGTTCTCTTCCGATTGAGGTACGTAGTGCTAAACCAAACTTTATTTCTTTGTTCCATTCAATTTTTTTATTTATTTTCCTCTTAGGGTGACCTGTTGAATAAATATTCATTCAATTCATGGATTAAGCATACAACACAATTGTGTGTGAGATCATTACTTCAAGGATATATTGTCATGTAAATATTATTGCTTAATTGTCTCGAAACACCTCCATTTGCAATCATGAGTGTAATGAATTCCTGAACATAAATGTTGAGAGTTTAAATAACATGTGTCACATATAGATTGAGCTATTCTATGGATCCAAGCCATTAGAACGTGTCTTCTATCTTTATATGTTCTAAAATTTCTCCAAGAGTATGTTGGCTTCTATATGAAGTTGAGTCAAGCAAACACTTTATGTTTCTGCTACCAAGTTGCATGTAGTTTGCTCAGCCAAGTGCGGTGAGAACAACACATTAAACCATTCAATGCATTTACAATAATTGCAGCAATATTCTATGTACAACATTTATTTTTGTAAGTGCCTGCTGATCTTCTTCAGTCTAAACTGGACGAGGCAAGGCTTGTTTCTTTAGCTGACACTTACAACCTATTGCATTGCCATCTTAAGTTACTGGGGTGCAATGCAGATTGTCTTGTTGCAGTGGTTACTTTGCTGATACAAGGTGTTGATGAAAATTATGCTATATAAGCAAGCATGTAGACTGGTACTTCAAAGGTTATCGTAATTACTTCTCCTGCAGTCTTCATTCTCAGGGAATCACAAATCAATAACATGATATTCTCCTTTTCAAATGCAGGTCTCTCTTTCGCTACTATATGTATCATGTATGTGACAAACGTGAAAATATAATTTCAGAAATAAAAAATGGAACTCATTTGTGTTACTAAGGTCGGAAATGCACTTCAAATTTTTATGTATATAATCGTTCTAAATTTATGTAACCTCTGCATTTAATAGACTCAACCGCACTTTCTTTTTATATCTGTTTTTAGCTTGAAGGAAAAGCAGCCGTAAATCACTCGAAGCATTTGAAGGAATTGTTAACTTGCCCTTGTTCTCTGTAAGCAAAATCAGTGCTTAGCAAGTTCCATTTTACTTTTTTTTTTATTGATGCATTGCAAGGACAGAGTGATTTGTGTTTCAATCATATAAATTAAATTTTATTATAGGATGGGACTTTATTCCATCTTTGGAGGATTGATAAAGCATTGAAGGAGGTAGAAGAAGAGAAATGCGGAGTTTCTGGTTTGTGTTTGTACTGATTAGGTAAAGTATTTCATTAACTCTTGTGGTTTCATTTCTATTAGGATAACGCTCTTTCTGCAGCAGTGAAGAGTAAATTTCTGGCCAGGAGCAAGGTACAAGAAGTCCTTTTGGTGACATCCATTTTGCGATCAAAACAGGATAACACTTCATGCTGTGGTGAAGGTACTAAACACTAAAACTACCACACACATGATTTTTTTATTATCTCCCGGACCTATTGTTTAGAATAGTGAATTATTATTCTCATTAATAGCATTCAACCAACCAGGTAACCTTATGCTTTGACCCGCATTGAATGTCGGGCCAGTTGGTGAAGATAAGAGTACATCGAAGCCGTATGAAGTCTTGCCATGAGCGGATTGTATCCATTGGGCAAATATTGGTTCGATCAAGATTTGTTTTTCCGGAGTACCAAAAGCGAGCATGCCGTTATTATGAACATAAAGGCCCAAGATATGGAACCCCAGAAACAGGCTGGCCCAACTTAAATGAGATATGATAGCTACTTTATGGTCTAACATTGTTGCCAAATTCACACTTTTATCTGAAGGCTCACCAAGAACTATCGAACTGCAGCTACAGACTTCTTCATTATTGGCAATAAGCAAGAAATGAAATTATCGATGTAGTTCTTTGTTATCAAAAATGGCACATGTATAACAAACTCATGTTAATTCATGTTAGACAAATAAACATTTGGTGATTTAAGAAAATCTTGAACTACTTTGCATCAGTATCTATGATTATATGTTCATTTATGTCCATGCCTATAGCTGTTTCTATATTCTATAAAAATCCTTAATCCATGCATATGTTTGCCTATGTCACCCTTTAAGTAATTAAAAAGAGAATCTTTCATAAGGTTGTGGTTGGTTGATGAGAGTGGGGTAAAGGCGAAAAAGAAAAATGGGTTGTGCACCTATGCTTGACATGAAACCCCTTATACCAGAATCTGGGTCATATCTCTTGGTAAGTCTAGTACATTGCTTGGTACCAGTACTATTTATGTGAGACCAATATTCAATATCAGGAACCTTGTCCTGGGTAAATCAATAGCCAATCATCGCGTTTTGAGAACAAGGGTTATCGTTGATGATAGTCTTCTTTTTCGGATACTTAGGGATGCTTGGATCAAATTCCCAACCTCTGATGAACATGAACGTTGCCTTGTCTTCGATTTGGTGATTCCAAAATATCTGTTATGGTATATTTTGGTAGATCAATAGAAGTTATTGTTTTACAATTGTTTTTTTTTTAAATCTCATAGTTTAATTTGTGAATCGACCCAATCTAGTATTGTCCCTATAGGTTTGTCGTCTCTGGTACCAAAGCTGACGCATAACAAGAACTATAGGGCCATTTCTAGATCTGTTGATTCACGGATTAAAGTCTGAGAAGTACATACCTAATTGTGAAAGGATAACCACTATTAATCTTCCACTATTTACCCTAACATATGTTGATCTACCACTTGTAGAAGTCTGAGAAAAATATTTGTAGTATAGAGCTTTGAGCTAATATCTTATAGGTGAAGGATGGGCCACTTGTCATCAGACTGAGAAGTACCAACAGCAAAGCTGCTGAGGATGTCTACAATGTATTTGGGGGAGGGGGGGGGGGGGGGGGGGGTACACACATTATGGGACTCGGTTTAGAGGGCTTGCCAATTGTCTCCTCTGTCGTCTGCTACATTTCAAAATAAGAGGTTGTTAATGGGCCTGAACAATACACCTGGACCTGGTTCCAGAGGTGGTGTACATTCAAGCTTCATTAAGAGAAAATTGTATCCCCTTCTGCCATTCATTATGGCTCACCTATATGCTACTGTATGTTTCTTCCTTCATGTGGTCATAAGTACACGAGGGGTTAAAATTTAGATGATGTACATCGTTGCAAGTTACAGCTTGTGCTGATAGGTCAAAGTGAAAGTTTGTATTCAGTTTCAGCTTCCTATTATTTGTGGTATAAAAAGTGAGTTGCTTTAAGGTGCACTCAACTGATCAAGGGTTTACTTCCTTGTCTCCTCAAAGTGCGCTAGCCTGCCATCTCATTATATTGCATCTAAGATTTTGTTCCGCAACTTTGCTCTGATATCAACTGATAGTGATAACCTCTCATGAACCAAATAAATCACACTGACAAAAGTTTATTCCTAAAAACCTCTTTGGACCATCTCTTGCCAATTTTGGAATATACACCAAGTCCCCTTTGCTTTACCAATTTTGGGGATGAATGATAAATTACTTTCTCTACAGTCTAACCTTCCAGTCCAATAAAAAGAAATACCCACAAGTGGAGTATCTGTATTGGGGCCTTCTTGTGAGTGTTGGTTATGGCAATTTCAGGGGTCTCGGATGTTTTGAATTGTTCAGCTCGGCAGTCTTGGCAGTCTCGATATCTGTTCGACCAATATTGCGAACCTAACAAACTTGAAGATAGTATTGTTGGCCCATTGGTCATGGTCGAACCTGATTTTAATAATTGATCTAACCATGTCTCGATATAAGGGCTACTTGGATGATTGCTGAGAACTGCTACCGTTCCGTTCAAGACTGAAGTCGTTTTTTCACTTGAGTCTGTATTTCATATTCAATGTAATTTTTATATTTATTGAGTCTAGGAATACAATGTACACCGAGTCGTACTGGCAAATAGGCTAACCCAAAATGTTTTCAAAATATCCTTTGTTTTGAAAATAGCCCATTTTACAAATAGCTTCCAACTGCTTGAACTTTTCAAAAAGCCAAAACCCAAAATCTAATTTGCAAAAATTTCCAAAAATCATACTTTGGACCCCAGGGGAATTCGGTCCGAATTATGCCCGAATTCGTCTGGTGCCGTTTGATTTTTGAACTTGGTCATCCCGTAGTTACGGATGCAACGGCCATTTGCTGAGATTTTCTCAAAGAATTCTGTCAGAATTCTCCCTTTGGAAAACCTATAAATAGAGAAGAATTTTTCTCATTTCAATACACCTCTCTCTTCTCTTCTCTTCTCTCTAAGCCTACTACGGTATTCCAAAGTATTCTAAGCTTTCATTTTCAAATCCCAAGTCAGTTACAATCCTCTAGTCGATTTGTCAGTTCGGTACGATCTAGAAGTTTCAGAGTGATTGTAATCAGAGGCTTGATTGAAGAAAGACACTTCACAATTGAAGTTGGTCGAGTACTTCGGATCAAAGCTCGCGTTGTAGAAGTTGTAAGGACTTCAGATGAAAACTTGCAATATTTTTTCATAGTGGATTCATCTGGAAGCTAGAGTTCTTCCGACTGGAATAGTCCTCACAAGAGAAAAACCAGCATACATCGCCGTGTTTGCATTTGCTTTCTGATCTCTGCTTTTCATTTACATACTTGTGATATATTATCTGTGATCTTGTTGCTAACATTTTTAATTAGCTAAATTTTCGCTGCCTACTCTATTCGTCCCCCCCCCTCCCCCCTCTCTAGAGTATTGCGCTTTACAATTCGTTCCTACAAGTATTTGGCATACACGCTTTTCAAGCTATTTCGAACATTTGGATGGATATGTAATATACTTTACTCCTGCAATTTCGGTTCCTATGTACATAGTAACTTGGTCTTTGTATGTCTTATATTTATAGTTAAGTGATAAGTTATGTACTTAAGAGGTCTTGAGTTCAAACCTTATACGATACACAGGGGGATCCGTGAGCTTTTTATCGGAGGGGGTTCCCTCAATATACAATGTAACAAGATCAAATACAAAAATAATATAATTTTAACATTATAAGTTAATTAGCCTAGGGGTTAAGAGTTTGCTTTCTATTTGATTGATACATGGTTCAAAGCCTTACAAAAATAATTTTTTTGATGAAAACTAAATTTTAAGTTGGTGTAGTTTTTGCTCCTGAAAAGTTCACCTTAGTGTATTTTTGGTTCCTGAAAGGTCCACCACTGCTTGCAGTTCTAGTTCTTTAGCAGGATGATGATGAATTGATGAGTGCTTTAATAGCTTGTTGACTTGCCTGAATTGTTATTAGTTGGTTTTGGTGCGTAACTGCAGATCCAAAGGGCTTACGATATATTTCTTTATCAGGGGTAGGTAATCCTGCTACCGATGATATGGAGAGGTTAGCACATACCACTCAGTATTTCCTTGAAGACAGAGATATTCAGATGCCAAGGTATACATTTATAATACACAATCTCACATGCTCCCATCTCTTATTCATCTCTCCTTCCCTCCTTTTTTTTTTTTTGTTTAATGCAGTCTCTCTCACAGGAGTTTTAATGATTGCGTATCTCAAGTTAAAGATACTAACAAACTTCTTATGCTATATAGGTTTTCTTATACCAGGCCTGGGCCAGGTTGGCTTGCCAAGGCTCACAGAAGAATGTTAGTAGAACCTCTGTAATATTCTCTTTACTCTGCTTGCATGATAATTATTTGCCATTACCACTTCCTGATGATCTTTATGTGAACGAATACCAATACCGGTGTGAATGTGGGGAACCAAGGTTTGTTGGCTGGTGAGATCTCATGCACCCCCAAACAACCTGGGAAATGGCTTCAATTCCTTCACCAATAGATTGCTTGTAATTCACATACAAATGTTTCACACATTGATATTATGCCATATGATTGGTGATGATTTATATTGTCAGACTATGTTTAATAGGTAATATTACTTACTAGTGTCTCTTATGTGTGTAATAGTGTCTGTTTTTGTTAGTCAGTCCTTCCAGATCATTCATATGTTAAAAGGAGTTTGGATATAAATAGACCGACTAGTTTTCTGCTCTGTTAATAATTGAGGGTTAAAAGGCGTGATGAATCGACTTTACTATGAGTTAGAAACTCCCAATCATTTGAGCTCTAGGTTCCTTTTTCTGCTCTTTCTTTGTCTCCCTCTTTTCTCTCTTCTACTTGGTCAAGGACTATGAAACTCAGGTGAACTTTGAGTTTGAAGTTAGAGTCATGTCTTTCAATTTATTTAGTTACTAACAAGTTGCAGCTATAATTTTATATTTCTCATTATGTATTCATGTTACTTTTATCGAGTGCTAATATAAGTTCATAATCTATTTGTTCAATTCTCAAGCTCATTATATTCAACAATTTTTTTTATCATTTCAACAATATATTGGCAATGGCACCATTTAATTGGTCCCATTTTTTTTGTGTGTGTATATATATAATCCCGATCTCTCTTTTACTTATCTTGTGAGTTGATTTTTTTTTCCCGAAAATTTTAATTTCTTATTAGAAAATGTCCAGAATGGGTTCTGATTTATGGCCTTAGGACCATGGACCTTCTTGTTTTTTTTTTGTTTTTTTTTCCATATAGATGTTCATTTCCATTTTTCTAAGCCGGTCATAAATATCCAACGGGCTCAAATCCTGCTCGCTGTCGGCCTGGATGTAGGTGGACCGGAGCCGACACAGAAATGTGTTCGGGCCGGTCTCGTCTGACACACATCCATACCCGGGTGGTGTCTGGCCTGTCCTGGGCATGGATGCGGTCCGAAATTTTTGGGCTGAAGCGACCAAGTTCGGCCCGACCTACATCTTTAGCAATAGACCAATTTGGCATGACCTAGATGACAGCCTAAAGTCTTTTTTTTTTTTTTTAAATGTAGGCATTTATTAACTCAAAACCAAATTGTTTACAGCCATAGAACAGTCCTCAAGAAGAGGCTGGAGAATACAGTGAGGGGGAGAAGAAAATTTCTCAGAAGTGAGGGTGCCCCGCGCTTGTCCTGCTAGAGTGTGAGCGACGTTGTTGCCTCTTCGTCTAACAAATAGGAGTTTAATGGACTGAGAAGCAATCAATTCCTTTTGAATGTCTTTTACCAAATCTGACAGTCGCCAAGGAATTAATCGTGGTTCCCCTTTGAGAATCCGGAGTGCCACCATAGAGTCTCCTTCAATGAAAATGTTACTCGCAGGCATGTTACTCACAGACATGTTCCGAACTAACCCAATCCCGAGCTTGATAGCCTCCAACTCAGCTTGAAGACATTGATCAATTGGATTGTAGTTGGAGAAGTACTTCGTTTCAGCCATAATGAAAGATCCCCTGGCATCCCTGGCAATTGCAGCAGCAGCGCTGCCTGTCGGGGATGTCGCCCCATCAACATTTATCTTTATAGAACCAGTGGGAGGCGCCTGCCAGATATTGCCATCATTGGCCTCAAGCCTCAGGGTGCAAATCTCCTTTGTTTTATTTTGGAGATCCTCAGTATGCAATGAAAGGAGGCTCAGAGCATGTTTGATAATATTCAGGGGACGTGGAGCAATATTTCGAAATACACAATCCCCTCTAGATTTCCAGATTGCCCAAAGTATCGTTGTCCCCATCCGGACAACATCACAATCAAAATTGTCATTAATCCAAGCAGACAATAGGGAATGTAGGCTGCCACATTGGTCAGTACGCAGTCCCAGGGGACTTATAAACCAAGCCTCCCTGGCAATGTGACAATGAAAAAACAAATGATCCACCGTTTCTTCCTCAAGCTGGCAGAAAGGGCACAAAGGACTCACCTGACAGTTCCTCTTACTGATAATAGAGAACAGGGGAAGTCCATTGTGCCACAGTCGCCACACAAACATCTGGATGCGAGGAAAAATGTTTGGAAGTTTCCAAATACGCTCCCATTTGAGATTAGAGCCAGGACCAGACGAACAGGAAGGAAAACCGCAACGAATAGATTCGTAAAGGGATTTGGATGAAAACTCACCCGAATTAGAACTTGTCCATATGAGCTTGTCGACTTCCTCTCCCGCCTGGAGATTGATATCAGTGATGGCCTTCGCTTCCCAAGGAGGGAATAGAGAGTAGATCAGGGGAACATTCCAGTTGTGGCCACTGGAGTCCATGAGTTCACGAACAAGCCTGGGAGAATGTTCAATGCCGTTGACAGCACTGACCCTGAATCCAGGCAATCCAGGGACCCATGGCTCATTGAAAATATGAATATAGCCTTTTCCCACCTTCCAAAAAACTTTCCCTTCCAAATGACAACGAACATCAAGTAAGCTGGCCCATGTTGGAGAAGCACTCCTACATTTTGTGATGTGCCAAATGGAGCGATTTTGTAAATATGTTCCAGTAAGAACCTGGACCCAAAGCTGATGTGGATTAGTGATGAATCTCCACAGAAGCTTGCCGATAAGAGCTTCATTGACCCATCGGGGATTGCGGAAACCCAGGCCACCCTCCTTCCTGGGTAGCACGAATTTCTTCCAGGCTATATAATGCATAGATCTGCTCGTGTCGTCGTGTCCCCACCAGAAATCCCTGCACCGACGATCAATAGAATTACTGATGCCTTTAGGAAGTTTATAGGAAGACATATAATAAATAGGAATGGAACCCAAAGTGGATTTAATCAGAATGGTGCGTCCCGCGTGAGAGAGAAGCTTCGATTTCCACCCCTTCAGTCGAGAAGAGATTTTCTCCATGAGATTGTTGTAGGTGCTGAGCCTGGATTTAGGGAGAAGGAGTGGATGTCCCAAGTACTTATCACAGCTACGCATTGATGGAAGATTGAGCATGCTTGAGAGTTCTCTTCGTTCCTGGGAGGGAACACTATAGCTGAAGTGGATGCTCGATTTCCCGAAATTAATAAGTTGCCCGGACCAAGCAGAGAATTGTTCGAAAATGCTTTGTACAGTTGCAATAGAATTCGAAGAAGCTTTGCCAAACACCAGAATATCATCTGCAAACAGTAAGTGAGAAATAGAGGGAGTATAGCGGTTAATACGCATACCTCTATAGAGATCTTCTTGTTCAAACCGGTAGAATAGTTGAGACAAAACTTCAGAGCATAGAATGAAGAGGAACGGGGATAGTGGGCAGCCTTGCCTAATCCCTCGTTTAGCTTGGAACCAACCCTCCGGGGAGCCATTAATCAATATTGAATAACTGGGGGTGGTAATACACTCCATAATGAGGTCATTTGTACGATCACGAACCCCCAATCCATGCAACACGGATCTAATAAAATGCCACGATAGTCGATCATAGGCCTTGGCCATATCGATCTTCATTGCAAAATTTTTGCTCTTCTTTATCCGACTATTCATGGCATGTAGGATCTCATGGGCAATGACACAGTTGTCAGATATCTGTCTACCAGGAACAAAAGCAGTTTGAAATGGGGATATCAATTTGTCCATAAGGGGACGCAACCGAGATGTAAAAATTTTGGTAATAATCTTGTATGACACATTGCACAATGCAATAGGCCTAAAGTCCGCAGCGGACTTAGGAGTATCGCATTTAGGAATCAGAGCAATGTGAGTATGATTCATACCCCTGCTAAGTTTGCCCACAGCAAAGAATTCTTGAATAGCAGCTGTAAGATCCTTTCCGATCACCTCCCAACATTTTTGATAAAATAATGCAGGAAACCCGTCAGGGCCAGGGGCCTTAAGCGCCCCCATACTGCGAACAGTACGTTCAATTTCGTCTTGGTCAGGGACCGCTCCCAGAGAAGCAGACTCCTCTCCTGATAATATGTTTGTAGAGAAACAAAACTCCGGAGCCATGGGAGTAGAGTCATCCGTACCAAGAAGGGAGGAGAAGTGATTTATTATAGAGGCAGAGATTACCTCAGGTTCTGAGGTCCAAGTGCCACAGGGAAGTTGGATTGATCGAATATCATTCCTCTTCTTCCTGATGGATGCTTTGACATGAAAGTATTTGGTACATCTATCACCTTGAGTAACCCATTTGCATTTAGCTCGTTGGCACCAGTAGGCTTCTTCAAGCATGAGGAGACTATTGAGCTCTTTCACAATGTCTCTCTCATCAATCTGGAGAGCTGTTGATGGCATGCTCTTTTGAATGTTCAACAATTTTGTTTGTAAGGATTTGATGCGGCCTGAAATTGCATTGAAAGAGCCCCGACCCCACCTGTGAAGCTTTCTCATAAGAAAGTTAAGATGTCCCATAAAGTTATCACTGGAATTAGCTTTAGCATCTGACCAAGTAGAGGAAAGGAATTCAGTGTACTTATCATGATTGAGCCAAATACTCTGGAATCGAGGGGGCCTCTTCTTCCTTGGTGTTCGATTACTGGTGTTGAGCAAAATTGGAGCATGGTCACTATTGTATCTCGGAAGAGTATGAACAGTGGAGAAAGGGAACATGCTGCACCAGTCACCAGTTGCCATGGCACGATCCAATCTCTCCTGGATGACGTGAGTCATATTACGACCATTTGACCAGGTAAATGCCGGGCCAACACACCCAAGGTCAATGAGCCCGCATTGATTGATCATTTGAATAAAGGAGGAATTAGAATTCCTGTCAAAACCCCGACCCCCATATTTTTCTTCATCAGATGTAATGGCATTAAAATCACCAATACAGCACCAGGGAGTGGAAAAGGATTCTGAGAGAGACTTAATGGAATCCCAAAGCATGGGCCGGTCTTTCTTTCGTGGGCATCCATACACACGTAAGAGGTTCCAGAGAGGAGTATCTTCATCATTTTTGACAGAGAGAAGAATAAGATTTGGGGAGGAGAAACAGACTGAGGCATTTAAGCCCGCAGTCCAGCCTAGCCAGAGACCACCCGATCGGCCATTCGAGGGGACTGAGTGAGTGTTGGGGAAACCTAACAAAGGCAAGATTTGGGAGGAATAAGAAGAGGAAGAGAGGGTTTCAGAGAGGAAGAAAATAGAGGGATGAGTAGCGGAGAGGAATGAGCGGAGAGTTTGAACTGTCGTGGCATTCCTCAGCCCACGACAGTTCCAGGAAAAGACTAACATTGATGAGGCGGCTGTTGAACGACAGCCGCCGGTTCAGAAATAGACAAGGGAGACGAGGAGAACGAATCAGCCAGGCGTTTTGTGGCTCTAGGATGAAAGATGGAAGGAGGATATCGCTTTTTTGATTTTATGGGAGCCTCATCAGGGGGAAAGGGGACACCTTGATTCATGCGAGCTCTACGTTTCCATGTCAATTTGCGGGTGGGGGGATTTTTTGTGGGAGATGGAGTGGGTGAAGGGGGGAGTTCAATGATGGGTGAGTTGAAACTAGGGTTCGTGATTTGGGAGATATGAACTGAACTGGGATGTGAGGACGATAGATTAACAGTGGGGGTTGATGACCTATAATCACAGGAATGAGAACCACAAGATGACTCCTCACAGATAACATAGTCGCTCTCAATTAGATCACTGTCCATAGGGACCATTCCCATATCATCCACAGAAAATGAATGGGAGCACAGTGGGGAAGAATAAGGCTGTGGGAGATTGGGATGGAGGGGGATTGAAACAATGACTTGGGGGCATACTGCTGATATTACATCAGTGGAGGTAATTTCCTTATTCACAATGGCCAACGACAGATCAACTCGGGGATCGGGGGGTCGGAGGTGGGGAGGGGTATACCTGGTTGCTTGGGGAGGAGAAGAATGGGAGTTGCCCAGATCATTGGCAGCAGCAGATTTGGCAGGGGCCTGGTAACGGGGATCGTTAACCCTTGATTGAGATTGAGGGAATGAACCCGTTCTGGGACCTTTCATAGCTTCCTCCGAACTACGTCGATCCACTGGTCGTTGCATGGATGCCCTATAATCCTCCTCTTTTATTCGAGGTTGCAATAGAACTGCAATCCTCTCCTTCTCAGCATCGGACCAGTCGTCCCCAATGAGAGTAGTGAAGGACTCTCTATCCGGGCATAAGGAGATCGAATGACCAACCTTCGCACAGAAGGTGCAAAGTCTGGGCAAACATTCATATTTGATAGAAACCGATCCCATGGAATGCCCATCGATTATTGTGGAGATTTCTTTCTTCAGAGGCTTGGATATATCAATCAGAATCTTAATCCTAGCATAAGTTTTCCACTTCGCTTCATCTGCCATGGAGCAAAGTCTAGGAGAGCCGATGCCTTCAGCAATTCTGGTGATAGCCTTGTGATTCAGGAATTTCGGTGGCAGGCGGTGGATTTGGATCCAGAAGTCGGCGAATTGGAAACGATATTCCTCAGGGAGTTTCCCAGGGTCACATCGCTCCATAGCAAGGAGATCATCATTTATACTCCAGGGGGCGTCGAGGAAAATACGATCGACCATCGCCGCCGACTCCAGTCGCACCAAGAAGGTGCCAGCATCAATGTCCAGATCAGAGACCTGAACTGGATCAGAGATTTTCCATAGTTTGGGGAGGATGGAACCCAAAGAGGGGCTCGTAAATCGACGGGGAGAGAAGGGCTTGATGGCAATGGTGGCAGCCCAATGATCTGCCACATGGCTCTCTCTCGCAGAGAGGGAGACGGCCGACGCCGGACCTTGGAGAGAGAACAGAGCCGCCATCTGTTCGACCACGTCTCTATAAGAGGCCATGGGGAAGAGTATATGAGTGGAGAAGGAGGGGGTCAGTGGAAAAGCGGAGAAGTGGGGAGATTTGTTGGGAAGACGGCCGGCACAAACCCTAGGGTTTGGAGAGGAGGCGGAAGAGAATACAAACCCTAGGGTTTGGAGATGAGAAGGAGTAGATGACAGCCTAAAGTCGTCTCTCACATAAGAGAGGGTTGATAATTGTTCGAATTTGATAAAAAATATCGAGTCTTGGTACCTAAGATTTTGTATGATATTTAGGAATTCTTTAATGTGATTTCACCTGTCATGCGAGACCAGTCGTGGACACGGACCTCAGTCTGATTTGTAGATCGGATTGTTATTATCTTTTTAGGTTTTTTCTGTTTAAATATTTCTTTGTTAGGAAGGAATTTTTTTTTTCTCTTTGAGTTTGTTGAATATTTGATTTATGGTGTGAATATGTATTTAGAGATTTGTTTTATGTTCTTTCGATTATATATATATATATATATATGAACCAGGTAAATTGTTTCTGAAATCGCTCGGATTCGAACTCATGACCACTCGGGCCGCATGCATCTCTTTAAACCACTAGACTAGAGGTCATTTGCTCCCACTGGGATTCGATTATATATATATATATATATATATATATATATATATATATATATATATATATATTGAAAAATGAATTGAGAAATCTATTTTTGAGTTTGTATGGTGTGATGTCAAAACTCCACCGCCACCCGCACATTTTTATAATCTTTATTCATTACTTCTTTTTTTTTTTTTTTTTTTGCATTTCTATTATAAATTTTGTGATAAATTGATAGTAATGATTGTTCACAAATTTCTTAAAACGTTCGTGTCTAATTTTTCCTATGTTCTTAATTTTAGTACTTTTCATTTATCCCTCGTCGTCGACCCTCTTCATCTTTTTAATATTATCATCATAGTACCTAACGTTATCATATTTTGTTATGTTGTCAATAATAGTACACTAGTACTACACCTTTTATTCCTTGCTTAGCCAAGGAGACTTGCATATTTATTTACACATACATGACATTGAAATATTGGATATTTTAACAAATGTCCGCATTCAAAATATAGAAACTAATATATATATATATCTCCAATTTTTTTTTTTTTTAAACGAACAAATGTCCATATTCCTTTGTAGATCAGCCAAAATTTTGATTAAACGATGGGAGTATATCTTAAAATGTTATTTGTTCCATATAAAGGAGGCATTTGTTTGTTTTTCAAAAAGAAGTGATAGTATATGTTAGTTTCAATAATTTGATGGGGACATTCCTAAAAATATAAGTCATCTTGATTTTGTTATTCTATCTTTCTGGAAGGAGATTCTATCCTACAATTATTCCATCCCTCTTCTAATAAAATTCTATAGTTCGCCAGACTCTTTGTAAGCATCCCCATATATATATATATGTATATTGATAGAGAACCTCCCATGCCATTATTGTAAACTTTAGGTGTAGCAAAATGACAAACCATGGACGGATGTTTAGCTAATGATTCTTCCAACCAAACTCATTCAAACTTATAATTGCAAACTTTTGCATAGAATAGACAAAACTCCTAACCAGCTTTCTTATAGCACTAACCAAAAAGGAAGATACCTTATTCCTTACATTTAATTCTTGTTTTACAATTTGTAGGCCTTTAGTAGTTTGACACCTTTACGCAGGGATTGAGTTGAGTTGTGGGGAACACATGGCCTCCTTTGCTTCTTTTTCCTTCAGAAATATACATTCAATGAAAATGTGTTGGGAAAATTCTTGGTGTAAAATAATAGTGCAGATAGTTTTAAAATTAGGACCAGTCCGATCGGTTCAACGGTCGATCCGGACCGAACTATTTTTTTTCAAAAATTGATTGTAAATTAATACTTTTTGTAAAAATTAGAAAGAATTTAATTAAATCACTTAGCTTAATCTACTGGTTGAACCAACTGATTGAACCGATCTTTAAAACCCTTGCAGATACTACCTCCACCTTGTGCGCCTTTCGGCAATATGGGTTACATTTTTATTTTATTTTTTGCGCAGTTGGTGGTGCTTTTACTTTTCCTTGGTCTCTCTCTCTCTCACAGCTCCCAACCAAAAGGTTAATGGTCTTCCTGAGTTATTGTCAAAGGCTCTTTCCTAATGGTGGTGGAGGTGGTTGCTTCATCTTTCTTTTCTGTGATTTTGTCAAATTGTATTTTGGCTTTTTATGTAATCATGGTCCTTTAACACTTTGGGGTTTTGCTACTTGTGAATCTTGTGATAATAATTAATAAATAATACTTTCTTTCATGACCTGCAGTTACGCATCAGAAGACCACCGCCAGTGTGAGCCAGACGGACGTACTGGTAATTACTTTGTATTACAATTACAAGAAAATTACTTATTCTAGTTACAAAAATAATGAATGGGTCACAATATGCAGTTAGGAAAAAAAAAAAAAACTCAAGAAAATTGAAACATGGGAGACTACTTTGCATTTATTTTTATATTTTTTTGTTATAATCAGTAGTAAAAAAAAAATTGTTTTTACGAGAAGAACAAGAGGCATGCCAATTTGCTGCTATATCGTGGGTGGTCCTGAAGGTCCTCTTTTTTTTTTGGGGGGGAGGGGGTATGCTAACATGCACGCATTCAAATTAGGGGTGTGCATTGGTCGGTGGTCGACCTATTTCGTCACAACCGAAGTCGAACCGAAGTTAATCGGTTTGAAAATAATCACAGCCGAACCAAACCAACCAATTGGTCGGTTCGGTTTTGAAACCGACCGACTTGGTTCGGTTTGGATCGGTTCAACTAATCGGTTTTGATGAGACAAAAAATTTCAAGTATATAAAAGTGTTTCACAAAGTAAATGTACACAAAAATAAATCCTAACCATGTCATGTTTGGAAGATGTTTGTATGAGATACCAAAGTGGACAATAATCTTCTAAGTAAATCACTTGTATAATAAATTTTTTCCACAAATCCAAAATGATCCTCGAAAATAAACTCTAATCATAATAGATCTATGAATTGAAGTTGGAAAATAAACAAACTATGAGATGGATAAGTTGAACCGAATACAAATCTAACTTTAGCTTGTTACTTACGAGGTTCGGTTTGGTTCGGTTTAAACGGTTTTTTGAATGACAAAATCGTGAATCGAACCAAATCGATCAATTTTTTAAATGGTCAAGTCGAACCAATCCGATCGGACTATCGGTTCGGTTAAAAACCGACCGATTCGGTTTAATTTGGTTCGATTTGGTCGGTTCGGTCCAAATATGCACACCCCTAATTCAAATAGTGGAACTTTGGCTCCCCACAACTTTTACATATTTTGATATCTAGCACTATCTACAACTTAGATATCCAAATGTTGATGGCGAGACCCTCTATTATTCTTTGTTACGAGTCTGACACAAAGTATATTTCCGTCAAGAAAATCTGGACGAAGGCTTGGTATTTCTAGAAATTCACTTTCTATTCATTTTACATGAAAATTGGATTTAACGCATACCCATGTTTGGTTACGTTGAAAATTCAACTCATACCCATGTTTGAATCTTTGATTATGTTGGACATATAGAGCCAAAAAAAATTTAACTTTTTTATTCCCACATTTGGTTCAAGAATGAGAATTTTAATTTGTTTAATTTTTCACAAATATTGAATATGGGATAAAATTTTAATTTGTTTATTTTTTTTCAAAGGAATATTCAGTCTATGATGGATAGAAGTTGAAATTTTGAAATTAAAGTCAGGGTATTAAAGTCCAAAAGATTTATAAATAATGCAACCCACTAACATTTTTAGGAATGCAGAAATATTTATAATGGGTCTTGAATTTTACTTTCTTATGGCTACGGCAGCCAGCTGTAGGAAACTGAAACCCCACACGTTTCCCTTAGGCTTCGTTTGGTTCACGGAAAGGAAATAAATTCCCTTGTATTTTTCATAGGAATGAGAAAGTAGGATTCCTGTGACATTTTCTTTCCGTTGTTTGGTAAAACAAGAAAACTACCTAGAAAAGGAAAGCAAAATATAACAATGTTCCAATAATATCCTTACCTTTTTAAATAAAAATAATATTATAAAAATAACATTAATGGTAAAATAAGCAATGTCACATGGTTACTTTTGTCATAACTTTTGTAATAAATGTTGGAAAAGGAGGAAAAATCAATCCCATGGGTCTTGAGTGGAACCATATTCCCACCAATTTTTTCCCTTGTCAGGAAATTGATTCCCATATTTGTGGCTACCAAACAAAGGAAAGGAACAACTTTCTTTTCTTGGTTCCTTAAATCCGTGAACCAAACGAGGCCTTAATTTCCAATTTCAGACTTACCAAGATACATATAAGAAACCCAAAATTCATTTCTAAGCCTCCAAAATTTGAACCAAAAATCACCTAAAATGGGGCCTCCAAAACTTGAAGCAAAAAAGCACCCCCCAACATAGGGAGTAATGTTATGGGTATACAAATATGTACATAGTTTCATACAGAGTCGTCTCGGAGAATGCAAAAGACAACTTATAATACTAAAATATGTTTGAAATTTGCCACCGGCACATTTCCTTACAATAGTATCGACTATCGAGTGGTCATAACATGATCATCTTATGCTTTGTTTCCAATTACAGGTATCAGCTAAACAAACTCAGAAATAGTAAAGTGGAGTAGAGATTTGTTTCCTCTCTTTGTTATATAGTATGGGACACAATGGAACCTTCAGAAGAGTGAGAGACAAATGTTGCTACCTACTGCCGAATGTTTCGTCTCTGAAATTAGCCAGCATTGTATAGATTGTGAGCAAATTCAGCACATGGGCATTCTTAATATATAGCAATAATTAGTATAATATATGTTTGTTTGATCTTTGATTTCCTCCAATATGTTCTCAATTTTACAATGGATTTCGTGGCAAGCTCATTAGCAAGGATGTATATTTACACAGTAAATAAGCGTATTAATTGTATATTTACCATGTATTTCGTGGCAAGCTCATTAGCAAGGGTCTGCTTGGATTGAAGGAAAAAAATACGAGTTAAGTGGGATCAAGTGAAGGGCGTTAATTGGGATAAAGTCAATACATATAACATTGTTTGGACTGAAGGAAGAGTTATCTTGAGTGTTTAATAACACTCGTGTTTGGATTGGAGGTTTTGAGCGAGAGAAGGACAATAGTTACCAAAATATCTTTATTACATTGACACAATAAAACTGGTATTCCAAACAAATTACAGGAACATATGTGGCAGATGCAAACTATCTAGACCATTATGATTTAGCATATCCTGTTTTTTTTGGTATACATCAATTTCCCAACTGTTGACAAAGACAGAATAACTACAAAGTCCTGTTATTTAGCATTTCCAACCGGCTTTACTGCATTGCCTAAGCTTAGGTATTGTCCCTAATAATTCAATTGTTAAGTTCAAAGTATTCCTCAAAAGGAAGGGTACTCTGCATTAATGGTACCAGCAACCATATGGTAGTGCCAGCAGATTTAGCTCCATATTAATAATCAATGGACACCACCTAATCTGATCAGAAATTTCATTCAATAGCATCCATCCAGAAAGTAGACCCCAAGTGTTCCATATCTACAGTCATTCAATTTGTGGACCTAGGTCAGTCAGGGAGGGAACCTGGTTGATGCCCCCTCCCACTATGTTTATTGCACAAATTTTCCATCATATAGAGATTTCAACACATGCGTCCTGGGCCTACAAAGACAGTAAGAGAATAGACGACTAGACTAATCAGAAAGTTAGCGTCGGTGGTGTGTCCGTGCCACGTGGACGCATAGGACACGAGACGGACACTCCAAAAGCCTTGTCTGTGTCATCGATGTCCTTGTAGTGTCGTGTAAAAATCATGCCAGTGGTTGGTTGTGGATCTATGTGGAATAGGTGTGCTGCAGGGAAAAGGATGACAATGAAACTTTGATAGTGATATAAAAATAACAAGAGATACACTAAGAAGTGACTATAAGATTAAGACATAATCAAAGATGCATGATAGTGTCACAGCTCTAATCCTATCATTATGAATGGAAAGATTGATGATCAACTTGTAAAAAGAACACTGGACATGCAGCAACAACAAGAATCTCACGTCATATCAATACATTTGACAACAACTAGCAAAGAATTGAAGTGCATTGTTAAAGGGACTTCAACCCAGATTAACAACATTGACAGGATCGAAAAGCAATATAAGGGCCCTATGGCAAAATGGAAACTTCTAGGAACTAAGAAACTTAAGAAAACTAAATTATTTAGTTTCTGTTTGCTTTTCAAAATTAAATAGCAATAAATAAATAAATAACTCATTATTGTTTCTCATGACTTTCCAAGAGTTTACATCTATTTGGATGCAAAACGTACTTTCCACTTCGGTGGTTTATCCTACAACTTTTCTAACCCAGCTTTCAATTACCGAACAAGCAAGTATAATGAAAACTAGCCTACTTTCCTACACGTTTGGTTCGTGGATAGGAAAGGAAAGAAAATCAATTCTTTGCTATTTCTTTTCCTTTGAAAAATTACAATTCCTACTTCTTCCCTTTTTTTTTTGTTCTGGCGTTTAGAAGGGTCCGAAAAATTGGAAGGAAAAGTGAATAATTGGGGGTGGGAAATTAAGTCCGCGGGAGAGCGTGAGAATCATTTTCCCCTATTTTTTTTTTTGGGAATCATTTTCCTTTCCAGCCCATATCATTTGGCATCCAAACACAGGAAAAGAATCACTTTCCTTTTCTAAGGTCCCGATTCCGCAAACCAAACTGGCCTAATGGTTTGTCAATCAATCGCATTGAACTTCATCGAATAGTTTTCAAAGGTATCCCTATTGAAGACACCGACATGCTTACAAGGGTTACATGTCAAAGAAATTTGCTAAGCCATATCTGAAAGAAAGATACAAAAAAAAATGCTTAACATAACTTTAGAATCAAATAAGTCAAGAAGGTGACGCAACAGACAGCTGTTTTAAAATGTGGAGGAAAATAAAGCTCTTTAAAACTCTTTGCCTTGCATTATGAATTTATCATCAGAGAGATTCTCCACTTCACACTTTGTATGACGTTATCGTGTCACTGTGAAGATTTAAATATTAACAAAAACTCGTTCAAATAATTTGATGAGCTAATCACGTTTGACACCAATTGATAGACTACGAATAAGTGCTCGAACATACATATAGAAGCCAACATGGAAGAGCAGACAAGTCAAACAAATGCTAGATGTTAAGTTTATCAAGACAGGGAGATAACAGCAGGAAGTCTCGATGACATAAACTTTTTTGTCGACAAAGAATATTCTAAAGTTTAATAGGAAAGGTTGTAAATTAGAATGACCTAATTTATAACGGAACACGAAGAACTACGCAAAAAATCAATCATTGACAAGAGCGGTGACGACTATCTGCAAAATATCATAGAAATCTCAGCTGTCATCCACAAAGTTCTTCCTAGAGCTGGTAGCGATAAACTCATGACAACTGGCAACAGCCATATTATAGTTCATCTCCTCTATTGCACAAAAGGCGACATTGTCCTAGTATATCCTTAGTGTTTGTGTCATGTCCGATACGTTCTGACACGGACACCACACTGACGTTGGGTGTGTTACAAGTTTGCTATAAAATTTTAGCGTACATAATACTTTGCACAAGGGACATACTTATTAAGGAATGTAAGAACTGTTATGCAAAACATGAACATATATGATACATAGGTAAATTTATATCATAACACAAAGAACTACACAAGAATCAATCATTAACCTACAAAGGAGTAACAAACTCGAATCAACGGCAATTAAAGGAAGTTAAATCCACACATGAAGCTTGAAGAATCCATGAATAATCATACTATGCGAAGAAGTAAAAATAACAAAGTAAAGTATAGTAGGAAGAAACAGTACCATAGTTGGTCTATTCAAATCTCATTCGCTATACATTCATTTTCCCTGCAACTAGTCTTCCCTTTTCCGAGCCATTTATTCACATCTCAAGCACCCGCAATCGAACAAATGCTGCAAGATCTCCTCCCCTTCCTCGCTTCTCCTCCTTCCTCCTCCAATTGTTCCCAATCGAACAGAATTGTTCAATCCAAAGTTTACCAATGCTGGTAGGTAAAAATTAATCTCTCTCAAAAGAATCAATAGTAAGGAATTGCGGGAGGCGGGGGTGACGCGTAGGAGACTCCTACGACCGGAGGTAGTGGGCCTTCATACACGTAAGGTGGCGGTGGGGGTGATTGTGTAGGCGGAGGTGGCGAGGAGTAATGATATGGTGGTGGCGGTGAAGGGGTTGGTGGAGGTGGTGAATAGTAATGGTATTGAGGAGGTGGTGACGCAGTTGGTGGTGGCGGTGATGGGGAAGGCGGCGGTGGTGAATAGTAATGGTATGGAGGAGGTGGTGATGCCGTTGGTGGTGGAGGTGATGGGGAAGGCGGAGGTGGTGAATAGTAATTGTATGGAGGAGGTGGTGATGCCATTGGTGGTGGCGGGGATTCCAATGGTGGTGGTTCTATGCATGGAGGTGGCGGAGGGGGTTCAATGCATGGAGGAGGTGGTGGAGGTGAATTTGGTGGCGGCGGCGAATTGGGTGGTGGAGGTGACGAGTAGTATGGTGGCGGCGGTGGTGAAGAGTACACGGGAGGTGGTGGTGAATTTGGCGGCGGAGGCGGTGAGTGTGGTGGTGGTGGTGGAGGTGAATGGTGCGGTGGGGGTGGTGGAGACGAATACACTGGCGGTGGTGGAGGACTGTGTGGGCTTGGAGGTGGTGGCGGAGATGAATAAACTGGTGGTGGCGGGGAATTTGGCGGCGGAGGCGGTGGTGACCGGACGCAGTAGATAGGCACCGGTGGTGGGGATTGTTGCGGAGATGGAGGAGGTAAGTAAACCGGTGGAGGTGGCGGTGGTGAAGGTGGGGGCGGTGATGGAGGTGGTGGCGAGAATACCGGCGGAGGAGGAGAAGGTGGCGGCGGGGATGGAGGTGGTGGTGAGAATACCGGCGGAGGAGGAGAAGGTGGCGGTGGGGATGGAGGTGGTGGCGAGAATACCGGCGGAGGAGGAGAGGGTGGCGGTGGAGATGGAGGGGGTGGCGAGAATACCGGTGGAGGAGGAGAAGGTGGTGGTGGTGACGGTGGTGGGGGCGAGAATACCGGTGGTGGAGGAGATGGCGGCGGCGGCGGTAAGTACGCCGGCGGAGGAGGAGAAGGTGGTGGCGGGGATGGAGGTGGTGGTGAGAACACCGGTGGAGGAGGAGGGGGAGGAGAATGTGGCGGCGGCGACAGTACTGGAACCGGAGGTGGCGACAGTACTGGAACCGGAGGCGGCGGTAGCGCCACCGGCGGAGACGGAGACGGGACGACGGGCGCAGGCGGAGGAAGGACCGGAGGCACGAACGCCGCGCACCCGAACGAACCACAGTCCACGGGGTGCGCCAGGAACGAGCGGCACTGCTTGGCCGAGCGCTGCGCCGGGCGGTTGGGAATGCAGTTCCTCCGGTCGTCGAACGCCGGCACGGCCAGGCAGGCCGGCGGCTCGCCCGTGAAGAAGTTGTAGGAGTAGGTAAAGTTCTCCAGCCTCGGCAGGGCGCAGACCGCGGCGGGGATCGGACCGGAGAAGAGGTTGTGCGCGACGTCGAGCTGCTCCAGGCTCCGCATGCCGCCGATCTCCGGCGGGAGCGGGCCGACGATCTCGTTGAAGCTGACGTCGAGCACGGTGAGGTTCTTGAGCAGCCCGATCTCCTTGGGCAGGCAGGACCTGATCCCGTTGTTCATGAGCAGGATCTCGTTGAGGGTCCTCGACATGTTGCCGAGGCTCGCGGGGACGCAGCCCCTGAACCGGTTGTTGGCGAGGACGGCGACGGAGACCGGCGAGTTCCCGATGTTGTCCGGGATCTCGAACGCGAACCGGTTGTGGTTGATGAAGATGGCGTCGAGGGGCCTGTCGAAGAGCTCGCTCGGGACGCCGCCTTCGAACTCGTTGAAGCGGAGGTCGAGGAACTTGAGCGAGGGGAGCTTCAGGACGACGGCGGGGAACCTGCCGGCGAAGCGGTTGTTGCTGAGGTCGAGCTCGAAGAGGAGCTTCAGGCGGTCGAAGCGGCGGGGGACGGTGCCGCAGAAGCGGTTGGAGTTGATGTGGAAGAGGGCGAGGTCGGTCAGCATGCCGAGCTCCTCGGGGAGGTAGCCGGCGATGTCGCCGTGGTTGAGGTCGATTCCGGCGACGACGGTGGTGTTGGGATCCGACGGCAACGGGGCGCAGAACACGCCGGTGTAGTGGCAGACCTCCGGGCCGGCCCAGTCGGCCGTCAGGTTTAACGGATCGGAGACGATGGCCTGCTTCCAGGACTGGAGGGCAATGTAGGCGTCGCGGAGCCTGGGGTTGGGGAAGGAGAAGGTGGGGTCCACCTCGACGGCGGGTTCGGATTCGGATCGGAGGGAGAGGAGCTGGCGGTGCCGGATGGATCCGGCCTCGGCGTCCGTCAGCCCATGGGAGGAGAAAGTCGATGCGGATCCGGATCCGAGAAGGAGCAAGGAGAGGAAGAGGAGGAGCGTTAGCGGGTTCGGGTTCGGATCCGTCATCTCATTTGGGGGAGGGGAGAGAGTGAGAAGAGAAGAGAGGAGAGGAGGAATGAGGGTTTTGGAGAGAGAGAGAGAGAGAGTGGGGGGATGTGGGAAATAAAAGCATTGGCAACAGCTATATCACAGGTTGGAGGTGAGATATGAACGGTGCTGATTTGTTGTTCGGAATCTCATGTCAAACTCTGACTTTTTCTTTTCTTTTCTTCTTTTTCTCATGCATTCTTGTTATTTTATTAGTTAATTGAACCCTTTCTCTTTTTTTTCATATATATCCTTCTATCACTAATACTACATATGCTATTCTTTCTAAAAAAAAAAAAATTTCCTTCACTAATGTGATTGCAGTTAGGTTTGACCATTCGATTAATTCGGTTCAAATCGAACCAAAAAATCGATAATCAAATTGAACCAAAATCGAATAATCAAAACCAAAATCGAACCGAAATATCACATAACCGAATCAAATCTAACCAAACTAAATATGTTCAATTTTCGATTTATTCATTTTTTTAATTTATTTCACTTTTTTTTTGTTAATATATATAGTAACTAAATATACCTATATATATTTAGTATATACCTATGGTATATACCTGTATATATTTAGTATATATCTATATATATTAATACCTATATATATAGTATATAAATATATATAGTAACTAAAAAATTTTATTCGATTTTCAGTTTTTGACTGAACTTGAAATTCGAAACTGAAATTGAAACTGAACTGAATTTTTTTAAACCAAACCGAATCTTGGGTTCGATTTTAGGCCTCGTTTGGTTCGCGGAATCTCCGAGTTGGGAAAGGAAAGTGATTACTTTCCTATGTTTGGGTGTCAAAGGAATTGAGGAGGAAAGGAAAATGATTCCCAATGGAAGGAAAATTAGGGGGGAAAGTGATTCCATCCATCCAAGCAAGGAATCACTTTTCTACATTGAAGTAATCACTTTCCTTTCCATTTTTTTTGGCATTTCCAAACATCGGAAAGGAAAATCAATGAGAAATAAAATTTTTCAAAAGAAAGGAAATGACAAGGAATTGATTTCCTTTCCCTTCCATTCCGCGAACCAAACGAGGCCTAATTGGAGTTACATTCTCTAAAATTGTATTTATTGTCAAATATAATAGGGAATCAAATATCTTGCCTGGCAATTATTTCAGCCTTCAAATCATTGGCATTCTCTCCTCAAAATTATTATTTAGATTAAATCTAATTTTTATTAGGAATATAATGAATATTTGTACATTTATGTTGATTAAGTAGGGGGTGAGACCTACTAGATGATGTACTAAAATATGTGGAGATAGTACTTTTTATTATAATATATTATTAATATAATTATGCAATTCTTTTTTATTATTGATGGTAAAATTTGTTTTTTATTGTTAGCTATTTATTATTTTGCTTGTTTTGTTTCTTTTGCAAGCTTGAAGTTGCAGAAAGGGTTACTAATTTACTTTTTTTTTCTATCATATATACTTTTAAATACACTATTCTTACTCCCTTTTTTCCTTTGATAAAGGGTCCAAAACTTCGGTCTAAAGACTCTAAACACTTTGTCCTCCATGGACAATTTGGCTTATCGTTCAAAAAATATTCATTTGAGTCCCCATGAATGGCATACTTGAGCTAAAGTCCATCATAATTATCCAAATTAACTCTAATGTTTTGCTATGAATATAATGAATATATGTACATTAATGATGATTAATTTGAGGACGACCAACAATATATGGTATAATATCTTTAGATTAGTATCAATATTTAAAGAAATAGTATTTATTTATTTATTTAACTACGTGATTAAGTTTGATCAAGAAATGTATCTTTTTTAGCTTTTTTTTACATTTTCGTGGGTTTTTTCCGCCCTTTATATGGTTGAAGTTTTTGAAGATTTTTGTCAATCTTTAAGAATTCTAGTAGTTAATGACGTAAAAAATTAAAAAAAAAAATAAAAAAAAAAAGCTCAACATAGCCAGCTAGCCAATTGAATGCTCCTCGTAACATCGACATACTCCACAAATAGTTTTCATAAAAAACAAAGTTGTATTCAACCTTGGTTGGCCTTCATTTCCTACTAAAATATGTAAGATTAGCACACCCAATAAATCATAGATCAAGTACTAGCATCTCACCAAACTTTGTTATACATGAATCTCTCTTTAGAGAAGAATGAATTCACAAGGGCAATTAGATGATTTGATTTGCATTTGTACAAGTCATTTTTTTAATAAAGGATTTACATTAAGCAACAAAATCTTTATACTAAATATTTAGGTTCGTCTAGTTGAATCCTTTTATTACATTTAGCTATTTAACTAGTATATATACACGTGCATTATACATATTTTATAACTTAAAAAGAACAAACAATTATTTTTTTAAAATTTTATTATCTGATATAAATTAATATTTGTTTATAATTTTGACCGTTTGAAAAGTGCGAACAACAATCTCTTAATTTTAATTTTTTCTATACATAATTATCTAACTAGATACTCATGTTAAATTTAGTAAACAATTTTAGTCAGTAAACATAGGTCAATTTTATAAAAAAAAAATCCATGATGATATATCAATTTATTATTATTATATATTAATATAGATTACGTTAAGGACCAAGTCTCACATAACAATAACAAAATCGTATATTTATATCTAAAACTTTAATCCATTTCCAATTAAGGCGTATCCTTAGTCCTGTCCTAGTTATTCTTTTTAATTATTACCTTATTTATGTAAATGCATGCACTTAGAAATTTCAGAGTGACAACTAAACAAAACTGAGTATTTAAGTAAAAAAATTGTTTATTTAAGGACAAAATTGTATAATTACCCCTATATTTTACACTTATTATATAAATTATTTATGCTTTAAAACTTAATTGCATAGACCACTCATGTAATTTGTATTTTTTATAGAAACTTATAACACTAATCACTTTGATGTTTTATAAAATTTTATAAATGAGAGAAATCGATGGTCATTATAATTATTTTCGAAATAGAAATAAATTCCTATAATAATATTCTGAAACATAAAAGGTCAGTATATAATTTTTTAATTTAAATATTAATTTAAAGTTGTCACCTCCTATTATATTATATTTTATTCTACCTACTAATAGTAAAGCTGGAGAATTAGTTGAAGTTCTCCGCGTGTTAGCTTTATTCCCAGTCTTTAGTACACGAAAATTGGGTTGGTAATTAAAATTGTTAGCTCTTCATGGGCGCTACCAAACCCGCTGCAAGAGACCATACTACCCCCGTTTTATTCCTACGATGATCTCGGCGGAGATCGGGAAATGAAGGGGTATTATAGTAATTTCGTCGGGACGCGGGAATCCGGCTGTAATGTATGCTTCTTGGAAACGGACGGCAGTGATGGAAGCTGTTTGGTAGCGGAGGAGGGAGGGAGAAGACTGTTAGTATAGCCGGCGTGGGGCCCACATGGGCGGGAAAGCGATGGACTCCCCTCTCCATGTGCGGGGGTCCCACGTGTCGCGGTCATGACGGCTAGATCGTCGGCGGGCAGCGTGACGTGAGAGAGACGGACTCTCCCGTGCCACGTCGTCGCCAGTCTTTGCCAGCTGGGACTACGTTGCTAACGTGGCTCAGCCTGACCGTGCTGTAGTTGATGGGTGCAACTGGGTGTGTTGGTAATCCTGCAAAATAATGGACCACCTCAGCCCAACACGCACGCGAGCGACGATGACGTGGAGTGGTTAGGTGGGGTCCGCGTGCCATGTCATACAGCTGGGCACAGCTGTTTTCCTCAACGAGGTTCGTCCACGTGTCCGGCGGCTTTTCCAAAGGAAAAAATTACGCGGTTATGTATCGGAAAGCCAATAACATTATTCGCCATACTAGTAGGTAGTAACGAACACCCCCCTCCATTTGACTTTTGCTCTTAAATATAGGTTTAATCTAACTAATTGGGATAATTAATTAAACTTTGTATTTTAGAAATATTCCACGTTTGGCTCCTAAAAATATCTTGTTTAAAATTTAAATTATGTCATGACGATCTGGGTTGATTATTCAATTTTTTTTGGGATATTAGAGTTTGGATCTCAAAATTGACCAATGTTAGAGTTTGAGTCTCGAAATCACTGTTCATTAGCCTACGTAAACAGTAATTTCGAGACCCATACTCTAATATCGGACAAATTCGAGATCCAAATTCTAATATTCATGTATATGTAAGACCCCTATATTTTACACTTAAGTCGTGTCCACATGTCCAAAGTATACTCTCCTTTCTTCAATTATACTCTCCTTTCTAGCATTTTATATCACCTTAGAGTTTAAGTCATGTCATTTCCAATTGAAAATTTTGTAACCATAAATTTTTATTATTGGTTTCCTTTCACAAATTAAACTCTTTTGAGCATGTGTTGTGGTCATTGTCCTCATGTCCAAGGTATAATGGTGAAAAATAAACTTTAAAAAAAAAAAAACTTTAAAGGTTCAAATTTTCTAGCTGGACATGTCATAACTTAAATTCTAAGTTGGTATAAAATTCAGAATTTAAACAGTAAGAAGACCTATATAAAATATAAACACATTAGTATTATATACAATTTATTTTATTTTAGATATAGGCTATGGTCAAATTGAATAATTTATGACATTGCAGGCTGGACCAATCAAAGAAAAGTTAAGTGGTTACAACAACTCCAATGATCAATTGTATTAATTAAGCTTTAATCCGATTACAAAAGGAAAATAGCAACTTTATTCTAATTCTAATATATTAAAAATGATTACATAATAATATTGACGCAATGATCTATTTCGAAGTATTATAGCATGTGTATTGTCGCGGGAGAGAGGGAGAGAAAAGTAGAAGAAGAAATGGTTTTGAAGCTTATTTTGTGTGGATGCTAATACGAATTATTTTCTTTGGCAAGATTACGAAAGTTTCGTATTCTCGTCGTTTTGTTCAAACATGCTAATAATACGAATTATTCATTCGATATTCTCTCTTGTTCCTAGTTGATGCCAGCATCCTGGACTTCGTCTACCTCATCGACTCGAGATCCACCGCGCTTGTGGACCAGGAAGGGTAAGAAAGAACTTGCATATAAAAACCATCCACGCAAAGACTGCTGCATCCATCAAAATTATCAGGCACGGAGCAACGCATGCAGCATCAATATAGAGATGGGCAGTCGTGGATAATTCACAACAGGATCTGCTTCTTGATGCTTGTACTTCAAAAACATTGGAAAATTTGGTAAAGTTCCCCAGAATCAACTGAGTGGTAGCAATGCATTGGGAAAAAAGAAAACATTATGATAGAAAAAATTGCACCCATTCCGAGTATTATATAAATCCATTTTCTTTTTTTCAAATAAGAGGAACAATTTTAACAAGCATACAAAAGCTTATATGTTTTGATGGGCGCTGAGCAAGTATTTATGACTGTAAGCTGTAAGCTATCACATTATAAAATTACCAATCTATTATTCCAAGCAGACCAAAAGTGCTCTACGGAGTTCAGTCACCACATGGATTACATATTAAAACATGAGGAAAAAAAAAAAAGAGATACACTATCGAATAAGAAACCTCAGATTGACCTTGTAAAATTAAAGAATGTTGGCCCATATCAAACTGCCATTTCCAACTCTCCCTATTCTCGGACATTTCAAGGGTGTACATGAAGCATCTCCTAACAAAATTACATGAAACCAACAACTGTTTATGTTGAACAGAAGATACTGTGAAAGACCTGAGACAAACTGGGCACCAATCCCCGATCCCCCCTTGCATGGTATAATCCTCTTGGGAAAAACCTGTTTAGAGTTCCAAAATATGTGTTAAGCTTGTTCAACACTACTAGATGGTATTATCCATTACGCTCATAATAGCAATTTAGCATTTTATATATATATATATATATATATATATATATATAAGAATAAAATGGAATTATCTAGTTGAATTCAGGTTAGGCACCAATCTAATCTACAATTAAAGGTATCGTGCAATAAGTTAAGATGCAGTCAAATCTAAGTTGATGTGATCTGTTTAACTTAACAAGCATCGACTTTTTAAAATATAAAAGATACATACATCAAGATAAGGTCAGAATAATTTCCATGTCGTTTCGTCTCTTACATATCCCCAGATACATATTTTCGTTTGGATATGGAATAGGGGAAATCAGGAATTGAGGAATTAGGCATAATTCGTAGATTACTCAACAATCAAACGCCATGCAACCATGAATATTTATAGGTCCTGCAATTTGCATTGTTTCAGGATTAGTGTGGTAAATTGCAAAGAATTAGAAAGGATTGAATGGAATTGAGTATCATAATTCCAGTGGGCCAAAAAGACTGTTTGGAGAAGCTAGACGCCCTAGTCATCCAAGTGATACAGTAATGAAATAAGCAGATCAAATCATCACTAGGTGCAGAAGAAAATATAATAGATGTCGTTTGGATGCGGAATAGAGGAAATCAGGAATTAACTAATACCTGGGAGAAGGAATTAGGCATGTTTCCTACATTACTCCTGATTCCAGTCAAATGCCATACAACCATGAATATAATTCCTGCTTTCAGGATTAGCGTGCCAACTTGCAAGGAGGATTGAATGGAATAGAGGTATTACAATTTCCAGGTGGGCAAAAATACTTTTTGGACAAGCTAGACCCTAATTCTTCAATTCCCAACCCTATTTATCCAAATGTTACAGTAATGATATAAGCAGATAAAATAATCACTAGGTGCAGAATAACTATTAATGTTTCGCTCCTAATTCTTCAATTCCCAACCCTATTTACGTTTCAGCCTTTTATTGATATGGACTAGCAACGCTTAATAACTTATATTAGATCTTACTGACGGACTACAAGAAACATTACCTTTGGAAGAGGCGCAAGTACTAGAAGATGTTTGACCATGTAATGTGTTAATGACGGGGAGTAAGCACTGCCATATAAGAAAGAAAAATACTCAGATAAAAAGAGAGATTAGCTTAATACTACACGTAGAAGAATTGAAACAACAATATATGCATTTCATTTACAACACTACACCATGCCTTTCAAGTATTAGGAGTGAAATAAATGGTTTCAGTAGTTCCTGCATCCTATTGACTACAAATAAATGATTTCCAGCAGTTCTGTATACATGAACCATAGAAGTTCCTTACTAACACAACACAAACCTGAAAATTGCAATGTTAAAAATAAACTTATATATAATGGTATCGGACATGGGAGACATACTACATCCTATTGACTGTACGCTTTCAAGTAAAAGATAACAGATTGGTAAGAGACAATATACAAGTGAGTTATACACTAATACACTAAAAGTTAGACATGGATGATGCTATGATAGTATGATGTTACTCGAGGACATAATCTCCAACCAACAAATTTTAAATCTGCAATCAGAGTATGGGCAATCAAAACCCAATGGTAAGTGTTCAGGTCACTTTAATCCTTTCCAATGAACTTTGCAAGTTTACAGTCACTTATAGGGCAGTCCTCCAACACTTGACTCAGACCATAATATCAAATTAAAAAATGCATGCTGAGAAAATTAATCACCCGGAACAAAAATTGGATTTTTACAGTTGGCCAACCAATTGCTTTAGGCTGACGGAGTTCCTTCATTTTTCGTACCATACTCTTCGTCACCGTCATTGCCATTAACGAGAACGGAACCATCTGTGGAATCCTCCGCATCAACTTCGACAGCTTCTTCCTGTCCTTCTCCATTCTCTGCCGGCACCTGTAGTCACGTCTCATTGTTATATAATATAAAGAATCTAATCTGATTAAAGAAAACAAGACTATAAAAAAGTATAAGCTAAGAAAACTGCCTTTGCTTTACAAATACAAATGTTTTTTATTACCTACATCTGCATCACGAGATCATTTTCTTTTGTGGTTTCTGCTATCAAGATTCAGAATCAGATACCTTATAAATCTGTACACTATATTGCATGGACATGGATGGCACAGCACGGCAAGGACATAACAACGACTCGGCAACTATGGCACAATAGTGTTTGGATCAATCTACAAAGGTGCAAGGAAGGAGATGAGTGTGTGGAAGGGCTAAGCAGTAGGCCCTTGTGTCCGACTCTACTAACCGGGAACTCCAATGATGGAGAAAACTAAAATAAATTTTATTAACATTCTTGGATGTCATTACAAATGAACTTGGCCCTTTAAATAGGAAACCAATACCTATTACTTGATAGAAAAGAAAATCCTAAAATAGAAAAAGGAAAATACTTAAGGCCATTGTTCGACTGCTGGGCAAGAAAGCAAGCATAAAAGTAAATTCTAGAATAAAAAAATACTATGGGGCTAAGCTCCACAATTATTGGTGAAAAAAAAAAGTAGTAACCATGATTAACCAAATCACCTTGGCAAATCAAATTAAATCCCTGTGGATCTTATGCCTTAGTTCCCCAAATCTTGGCAAAAGTTTAAGGGAATTTCTCCTACATCAGACTGCCCACCCTCAAAGAAACTCGTCCTTCCAACCAAACTAGGCACTTCGAGTATATTCCCAATTTCATTCTTTTGCCACCAAACTTCAGGAATTAGCTTCAAAACCACAATTTTAGATTGGTGTTCGAGCTTGCCACAAGCGTCAATGAAATATAGATCTTCGTCAACAATCAATTGTAGTGACTCGTGAGAACAATGGCACTTGTACTAGCTGGAATAGACGATGTCAAATATAGCTCAATAGATGGTTCCTCTGGGATCTCTTCATCGGGCTTGTCTCCTTGTGACAACCGTGCTAGTTGTTGACATGTTGTCAAGTCGTATGCCGTTGCAAGGTATTTTTTTTTCTTCCATGACCATAACTGACTTCTCCACTTTAGAGGTCTTGGGTTGTTCTGTTCCTTCATTCCTCGTAGCCGTTGCTGCTGTTTTTAGTCTTCTCTCTTTTTCAGTGCCAACTTAGTGCTATCTTGTATGGTTCGTACAAATTGTGAATGAATAGTCTTGAAAAGACGAAACTAATCCACTCATATCTTTTCCTCTTGTCGAGTTTGTCTCACTTAGACAATGACGAGTCCCAAATTGGAAAAACATAGAAGTATATTGAAGTATATTATTTTATAGATTGATTGTGTTCTTTGCAATCTTCTAACCCTTGAAGGTACGTGTTGTGCTCATCTTTAAGGACTTGTCGATAAGGCTCTAATAAGACTTGGTCTTCAAACCATGACTTCTTTTGTGGAGATGGATATTGCAAGATTGAGGGGGCCTCGAAGTGGTTGTCACATGTTTGCTTGGAAGTGGAATGAGAGCTTAGAAGCCAAAAGCGGAAACGGGGACGGAAGCGGGGGCGGGGGCAGGGGAACGCGACTACCTAGAAGAGTCTAAAGTTGGGAGCGTGCGCTAATAAAAAAATTTATGTATATTAATTATTGTTATCAAAACTTATAAATATCTTAATATTTATTAGAATTTATAAAGTTCAGTTCGAAGTTAAAAGAGATTTCATTCACATGTTGATTTTTTATGATGTCAAAGTAAATAATTTTTAGTTTCTTGGTACTTTGATAAACGTGTATTACAATTCTAACTTTCTTCCAAAAAATTGTCCTCTTTTAAAATTATGGTCATATTATGGGAAGCGCTCATGTTGTCGGAGAAGCGTGCTCCCGTCATCGGAGAAACGAGCTTCCGTCATCGGGGAAGCGAGCTCCCAACAAGCTCCCAAGTAAGAACCGTCGAATCGAAGTTCTTACTGAGATTCGTTGACCTTCTAGGAGTTTCTGGCTTCTAAGAATGAGACCAGAACTTTGTCAAAGGGTGCGTCAATCGTCGTTGCAAATTGTTCGCATATTGTAGGCAAGTAGTGCTCCTGAAGTCGGAAAGGTACGTTGGACTACCTACGATTGTAGCTTTGGTAGTTGGAGTACCATTGCAAGGCATAGCTCCAAAGGCCATGCTTTCTTGGAATTTTCTTGAGATTGTTGTCGATTCTTGTTATCTTCTCTCAATGGCTCTTGTATAGACCTCGAACTCATTGCAAGTGATGAAGGTATTGTCTCCTACTATTGCAATCGACGTAGTGAGGCTGATACTACTTGAGGGTTGTTTGGTTGCTTGAAAATGTAGGTGGAAGTGTAAAAGTGACAAAATTTTGAGAGAGAGAGAGAGTTTTCTGTTGTTCGGATAAAGTTGGATTTGGAGATGAGTGGTGTCATAATTACTTTCTTAGTTGTTCCCTGCATGTAGGCTGCAAATGGAGGCTCCCCCAGTGTGGCCCATATGGGGCCCACATCATACAGTGGGTAGGAGTAAAAAAGCAAGCAAGCAGGTAGGTAGGTAGGCAAGAAAAAAAAAACTCATTATTGGTGGGTTTGTAAGACCCTTTTCTGGGTTCCATAATTTAATAGTGCCCTCACATGGCGTCCGCTTAACCTTAAGACTCTGGTCCTAAAACACTTTGATCATGAAAAAATCACTTTGAAAATTTCTCCAAAGATTATGTGCTACAACACCAACATAGTAAGATTACACAAACGTACGTGCTTCAATTTGTGCATTTAGAAATGCAGCTCATAGCATCTATACTTCAGAAGAAGGCTCGTAGCACCATCAAGGCTTCAAAAGACCAACCATTCAGTGGTCTCAAAGAGCAACGAAAATTACAGAAGGGATCCTCATAAACCTTATTTAAATCATCGGAAATACCACGAATAAGAGTGGGATCTTAGTCCCCGTCCCCAGTTTCTTTTAACCTCCTCTCATTTTTCTCAATGTTGTTTGGAGCATCATATCCTGACTAAAAGTCTATTCATTCAAATATGAAATTTATAATAATCTACACCTACGCACAGGAAGAGAAGGGGGGGGGGGGGGGGGGGGGGGGGGGGGGGGGGGGGGGGAAGGAGGTGTGTGTTTTTGGAGTTGGGGCTAGGGGGGGAGGGAGATGGACTTTTCACTAGAAAAAGACGTCATCTAACAAGATATATAAATAAAATTTTCATTGATACTTATAGGAAGTATGCAGAAAATGCAACTATCATAACAAAACTTTGTGAGTTGGTCCAAGAATTTTAATGGTACAAGGTTCCATTAAATAAAATGTTTATGGGTAAGCATGTTGAGGAAACAAACTATCTGTTCGCATAATATACCTCAAGGCCAGAATCTCCATTTTCAAGCTCCAAGTCATCCCCTTCAACTTGCATGCTTTTGAATGCTTCCACAAGATTAACGTTAGACTTCTCAGCATAGCTTAAATATTCCTCAGCAGAAGGATAACTACCCCTGTTAGAATAAATAACCATGTTAGTTAATAACCAACTTAATGTGTAGATATTTAAATGGAATCAACTCACAAAAGTAAATTTATATGCACTGGCAATATGTGGTAAAGGTTTGAGCGTAACCAATCCTGAAATGAAGTAAATTATGGAAAGTGTAGAAAGCACAGATACTTCACAGTTCAAACAAGATCCTGTATCCATGTCCAACATGTGTTAGAGGAAGACAAGTTGACAGGTGCTAGATGTGGATCGTTGTACAGCTTGCAAAAAATGACCGATACGATGCTTGATGTGTGGACACAGCTGACATACAACCTCTAGTCCATTACCTCAATAAATGACGAGCCATTTTAACTACTAAAAACATAATAAATGTCTTCAGGTGTTTTTGTTCTCCATTTACAATTACATCATATGTACATAAGCAAACCATTTGATACAAGAATCGGCAAAATTAATCAAGTACAGCAAATTTTTAGTTCAAATAACAATTAGATTTTTTAAGGTTGGCTCAACCATCTCTATTTTGAATACTACAAATAGACTATTCTACTTATCTAATCTCTTAAAACATCCAAAGGTTACATCCTAACTGGTTCTAAATCAAAATATCAACATCTGACCTTAGTCAACCAAATATTTAGCTAACTCTCAGTCTCAGACAACATATATTTTTCTCTAAAAAAATCTATAGTAAAACCCTCATATTATTCTTTGTCAAGGGTATACTGAAACAAAAAACTGGTGCCAAATGCGTGGCACATCCATGACAGACTGCAAATACGCCAGAATGCCAAAATAGGTGCAACGTTCATGAAGAAGGGTTTGCATCATGACTTGCCGTACTCATCCCCATTTTACATACTTCAGCATGTAATATATTTAACTTCAGATTATAGGTAGAACTGGATTAGCAAGTGCCATATATTAAGGTTTTTTAATGCATAAGTTTCTTTTGTTTCTAATTTGTTCTGGTAATAATATTAAAAAGCATATTATATGTTTGGAATTGGACCCTTCTGAATATTATATGTTTAAGTATGTAGAGTTACTTGCAGCCTTGTCTTTATTCTCCTAGTAGTAGTACTGCCAAATTCACAGGATCCAGTCCAATTCAGTGCCATGTCCGTGCTCATGCTTGATAATGAAGAGTTCAAGACTTAATGCTAGGTGCTGCTCTTACTCGGGCTTTAGTTGATGTGTTGTTCGATACATATAGTCATGTTTGCTTGTCGTACTTTTGTGAAATTCACAGGGGGCACTCCATGTCTGTGTTGGTGTACCTGCTTTTTACTATTTCAGGTCAAGACTTAATGTGCTAGGTAATGCTCTTACTCAGACTTTTGGTTTCTATATGTTGTCCACTGATAATACATACAAAGCTTTTATCCCCAATTCTTTCAATCCTTCTATTCCATTCTGCTCTGTTGAGGGACATAAAGCATAGATGATAATAGCAAACATATTGCAATAACATCAGGACATGATAATGTTATGGCAGAGGTGACCCTTAGTAGAGATGAATGGAAGAAAAGTTCATGTAACCAACCCCAGAATACTTAGCATGAACAGTCTGGTGCTGTTTTTGTTGTTTATTGCAAGTGAACATAAAGCAATGAAATAATTCATAACTAGCATCATACAATATTACGATATTGAATTAAGAAACAGAAATAATGCCTTGTCAACAACTAATAAACAACTAGAGATGAGAACTAGTTTGATGCTACAAGCTATAAGCATACACAAACAGCATAATAAGAAAAGAATAACATAGATTCCATATCACAACCATGCACCTTTTCTGGATAATGTTAGACTCCACTGCAAGGGCAACCTGCCAGTCCTCAAATAAATTTGGGTACTCTTCAGGATCGGCCAAAGACTCAGCAGCTTTTGGATTGACCTATATGGAAAGCCATATATGCACAATATAACTTAAATGACAACGATCCGATATACAGAAATATCATCCTACAAGCACTGCGTAAGAAAATTGATTTTCAAAGTTCACAGAACAGGTAAGCTAGAACCTTATTGAGATCATTTTTCCAGATTGCTACAATATCTGAAACTTTGCTGGGAAGATATGACCGTGCCAACAAAGCAGCTTCTGGTATACGATTACTACACGAAACACATTATTATTAATGGCAACAACATATAAAAATTGTTTGATAAGAGATAACTTACAAGATTACTAAAAATATGAAACGATAAATGCTTGACTCATATAATGATTTACCTCTCCAACAATAGCTGAAGGCAGTCCTCCACTTCGCCTAACAAAAACAAACAGAGAAAGGCAACATTATTCTTCCCTTGATCTTTAGCAAGCGCTGCAAGTTTTGCTATTCCTTCAGCATCTCCAATAGCAGAGTAAAGAAGTAGCAAGCCACTCAAATCCATCGCGTGCGATAGGCATTCCTCAGCCATATCTAACTGCAAATAAAAAAGTTATGAATGACTTGAAATGAATACACATTCCACTTATTTCTTCATTTCAGCAATTGCGTAGTCCAAAAGTGGGCAGCAAACCAAAGGAAACCAATAGATTATAAGTAAAACTATTTAAGGCAAAGGGGCAGTAGGTAGCAAAACATGATTACAGAATTCATACTAGCAGACAGTTGTATGTTCAAATTATTTGTTTTACGGATCTATAGCAGAATAATTAAATTCAGCAAGGTTGATCACATGATGGGGATGCCATTCCTCGTCACTCTTTGCTTAAAAGTTAAAATGCCAGAGAATAATACTATTTAATAACTATATGATGTAACCTCTTCATCTATACTCTTTTCCATTCTAAGGGAACTCGAAGGATATCTATAGGTTGCATGAACTAAAACTGAATTACAAACATGGTAGGTCAAACTACCAACCAACAGGTACTCTAGGTTTAATGACAAGGCCCTCCTTGCTCACAGCTATCCTGCCTAGGAATTTGGCACAAATAGAGGGTTGACGTCAGGTTGAAATCCGGTCAAAAACTTTACCATTCCTTTTGTGGAGTTTTCTCCTGATCCATAGCACACATCATATCAATGGGAGAAGGTAAAGATGCTGTTAAAAATGATGAAGGTTAATTATAATATGAACAATGAGGCCAACAAATGGCAAGTACATCAATAACTATATACCTTTACACTTCTATATGTTTCATCCTAGATTTCCGCTCTAGTTTATTAAAGAATTGTTTAAAAACAACATCCTAAATTAATTTGTTCTTCCTTCATGAAATGAGCATTTACAAAATCAAATTTACTAGCTTATATGTAATATAATAAATATAAAAAGATATTTATATAACAAATGAGGAGAGACATTCAAGAGCTCTGCAGTTTTTATGAATATTAAGAAAAAGTCTTCTACTTGATCTCAAACAATTTCATGTCTATAGCATGTGTTGTATAGTTTGTATGGTGAATTTCACTTAGGCATGTAAAAACAAGGTTACCAATATTAGACATGAGTGCAGGACAAAAAACAAGGCAAAAAAACAGCTTCCAGTTATAAAAATTATTTACATAAAATGGAATTTACTAAGAAACAAACAGGAAATATATTAGATTTCATGAAACTTATAGGAGACATAAGAGCATCATTAGTAAGGCCCAACCCATTTTCTAGATTCTAGATTTAGAATGTAGGAGCTCATTTTGTAGAATAGTAAGACCCATCCTAGGTTTCAATTTCTAGATTTTTCAGGCCCAACCCACCTACAGGAGCTATAGGTTGGGCCTGAGAATTTCTATATTCAGAATGTAGGAAATTATTTTTTAGAATAGTAAGTCCCAATTTGGAGCCCAATTCTAGATTTACATTATTTTTTTCTCACTTTAATTTTTGATCACACAATCTTTGGGACCAAAGCTCATTTTATCATTTTCTACTATTCTCATACAAACCCAACCCATTCTACATTTACTTTTTTTCCAAAATATTGGGCTCAAGATGAAATTTTGAGCACCATCTACTAATGATGCTCCAAGAAACTGTTCTGAAATTACTGTAACAATTTGAGGTTCTAGAAAAGAAACAGGGTGGACACTTATAACAAATGACATAGGACATTACTGACACCTATGGACTGTAAACTACTAACTAAATGTTAGCAAAAGTATTTGTGGAACTCCACAAAGACCTACAAGAAACTAAGATGACAGATTACAGGAAACTGTAGAGAAACTATGAGAATTCAAGTGAGAAACAATTATGAAATGATTGAGAAATTCCTATAATGAAAATGATGACTCGCGAAACATGGATTGGATACCTAGTAGGAAATCATTGAGTATAACATCTAGGAAGCAACACAAAATTTAATGATTTAATCATCTATTTGGTAAATTTAATGCAACAATCAACCAATCTTGCAATTCAAAATTCTCCTACATTTGGATTTTTCTAAGTATGTTTAAAGCACAAGATATGTTTTTGCTCTTCTAACAGAAAGGAGTTTATTTAAAGTTTACAGGAGCTTCACGACCGGTTCTCTAAAGTATGTGTACCATAACTTTTGCAGATTAATAAGTAAAATAAAAGTTTCTTCCCAGACATATTGGAAACTTATCCATAGAAAAATCACCCTTCACAGATTAATGAGGTATCAAATTTTTCTAACACTGTAATAAGCAAGGTTTTAAGTATTGGCCAACAACCGATACATTTCAGCTATTTCTCCGATGGGTAATTGGAGGGCTGAAAACCAGAACTACCTAAACTGACCGGTTCAAAACCATCAAAATTATGGAAAATCGATACTCAAAGGGTCAGAAATCGAGTTTGAACCCTGATAGTAACTGCATCATAGTTGGTTTCAATCAATCCAAGTCATTTCCTAATCATGCTGGCAAACAGTGTCCCAATTCTTTTCCTGTTCTCAACCTGTCAACACTACATTCCATTTTGGTGGTGTGGTGCTATGGCAGTGTCTGAGACCAGTTTACCATGAAATGCACCATTCAATCATTGTCTGCCCTAGCAAAGTTGAAAACAATTCTCAGGTTTGACATTTTCCTATCTAACACTGCTTATTGAAACATGACAAATATTAATGACAGGGATAAAATGCTTACCTTCCCAGCAGACATTGCAAGCTTACCCAGCTGTTTCCATTTTGATTCACTTTGCACTTCGCTAGCTATTGCCTGCAAAACAATTAATCCTCAGATGAAGAATCCATGTCTGCTCAAAACGATACTGCTCAGGTGCAAAACTAAAAGAAATCATAAGCATGTTGTACTTTACTATATGAATATTCGCTTAACTGAAAAATTACCTTTGCAATATCTAGTCGCTCTAGCTGAACTGCTAGATCAAACTTGTAATTAGGATCTGTAGCAACTTCTAGAGCATCTTCTGGCATGCCTCGAGATTCCAAGAAATGTGCCACACTGGAAATGCAATTTTTTTGCTCAAGAAAATGTGACCAAAACAAGATAAAGAAAAGGATAGGTTGCAACTTTTCAGAAATGAAAGAAGTAGAATCTTGAAAAAAGAAAACTTGGGGCAAAAAATAGCTCTGTACAGATTCTTGTGACATCACACTAACAAGAAATTGAGAGGCGAGACCCCGTAACTTTTAAATGCACTATTAAATTAACTTAATCACATGGCATGGCATAAATGGACTTTATTACAAATATATGTTGCTCTGTAAGGAAGTTCACATTAGCAGATGCAGCAGATATGTTGACATACCTATTGTGATGTTCCTTGGGAATTGACTGCAGAACTTCATTGGCACGGTCCAGATCCCCACGCATCACAAGAGTTTTATATTCAATCAAGCTAAGGAGCAAAGTATAACCTATAACACTGAAAGGGAAGAATCATTATCAATACAACGCGCCAGTAAATGGATAAGAGTATATTCCATAAAGCAGCTCTCCCAAAAACTAACTTGAATTCCTTGTCAATAAGATACACCCTACTCTGACCAGCAAGATATCCCAACAAATACATCGGCCGGTCCAAGTGGAACATTGTCGTAACCTATTAAGAGCAGATGCAAAAATAAGTCAAACAAAAATATGCATCCAACAAAGTATAAACATCCACTATTTACAGTAGTAATGTCAAAATATACCTCTCCACCAACACAATAGTTCAATCTTGAAGAAGAGTTATTGTAGATGAAACAGTCTCCAACCCAGATTCCTGTTCGGACTCTTTCATTAATTTCATGAAGCATCTCAAAAGCATCCTCAACACCTTGCTCATCCACTGGATTTCCACTATCTAGATAAGAAGAAACAATGTCTTCCTGTAGGGAAATTTAAATTATTATCAACTCTCGAAGAATTTAAGTAGACGTGATTTTCAGGAAAAGGAGAAGAAAGCCTAGTGAGAGTTAAGTATAGATTGTAAACAAGCTTACATTATACTTCAAAATGTAGAAAGATGTATCACTCGCTATTGTAAGTAAGTCACCACTATCAGCCCAATAGAGATTCTGAAACAAGAAAAAAGAGGAACAGTTCGATAAACTTAATGAAAAATAAACATTGTACAGCACAAGTAAGTTTGATTCCACTCACTTTCACATTAACATCAATGCGCCGTATCAATCTGCACTCAGCCCAATCATAAAAGCAAATGAAGTCATTGGAGCACATTGCAAGCAATGTGCCCCCAAAAATCCGCTCAGCAGAAAACGTGGGTCTTATACTTTTCCTCTCCTGAAAGATAAGACAGACTACAATCACAATTGAACTTCAGACTAACTAGAATAAAATAAGAAGGTTGTCGTTATCAATAATCGCAAAGTTTGTTGAGAGTTATAAAATGGTATGATACAAGAGGTTTAGAGTAGGTGATACTGATGATTAAAGTATTAAACATCCTATGTAAATATGCATTGTCATAACTGATAGACAATCAACCAGAACAAATTAAGTATAACTTCAATGAAAAACAAAGATACACTACAATATGATAAAATTCAATCAAGATGAAACAAGGTGACAGATCAAATGTGCACCCTACAACTATATCAAATTAGAAAAAGAAAATGTAATCAAAGTTTTAGTTACATTACACAAATGCACATTCAATTCAATGCATCCAGGAAAGTGGCAGGAATAGAGGAAAAATGCAAAGGTTATGCCTGATATGTACCTGAAAGTTTTTTTAATTACCTAGGATCAGTCAAATTGAAGGATGTTGCTCAAAGAAATAGGATGCAGTGGTCGAAGTGGGCAAGTACTTATGGCTTATGCATTACCTAGATTAAATGTATCCTTCAAATGGAAATCTCCAATTAATAACAAATTCAATAGATTTCTTTTTTGAACTCAGATTTTTTCTTAATGTGTCACAATCCTAATTTTTTCGAAGGAGTGGCTTTTTTGGATCGGGGAAATGCCAAAGAAGTTCAAGAGATGAGAGAATTAAGGATAGCTACCAGAAAAACTAATACAATCCATAATGATGTACCGGAAAATACAACGTTCTTGTTACTTGACCAACCATCAGAAGAAGTAAATACAACGGGTACACTAATCAGTAAGATTGATGAAGTCACAATTAATGCAAAAGAAAAAATTCTATAACACATAAGACCATGCTTTATGGATCAGAATATTGGGCTTACAAGATATTCAAAAGATGCTCTGAGAAAATGAGAATGTTACAAGGGATGAAGCAAACTTACAGAACATCTGGATATAAATGAGAGGTCGTTGTCGCTTTCTTTGTTGCCATAGGGATCAAGAAAGGAGTCATGATATTCCAATTTGGTTTTGCTTTATGACTAATTCATTGCATAAAGTACGTGGTTTATGTATCAGATACAAATATCAGAATTAAAAGATGAAACAACAAATACTTGTGTGACGAATCTTTTGCTTATGGGTTTGAAGTTCCATTGCATCAAATAACCTTATTAATAATATGTGACTGTGTTCTGGTGTTCCATCGCTTAAAATTACACCACCAGTATTATGGACCTTAAGCCCTCATAGAACTTTTAAAAAGTTTGTGTTAGTGAGAAGTGAGTTAGCCATGAATCAAAAGTTACAGGTAACCAATACATGATGACTCCTTTAGATGCAATGTGAAGTAATTTAATAATGTGATACTAAACATGATTATGAAGATAAAAAAAAACATGAAACTCGGCAGCTATAACACTTATGGTATGCCAGTTCTCCTGAACAAAAGTTGTACCTGGAAGTTTTTACTGAAAACCTTTATTCTTGAGGTACTTTCTCTAACTGCATATTCACCATCAGATGACCAAACAAACTCCAGAGCAGATCCAAAGGACCTGTTTCTCCATGCCAAAGCAGTATATATAATGTATTCTCCATCTCCACAGACGACAACGAATCGACCATTGCGATTATGCTTCAAGCTCTGGGCAAATACAAACATGATAGGTTCAACATACAAGAAAGAAAAATCTTCAATTGAACTAGCAGCAATCACAATATAGAATAGTACCCCAAAAAAAACTTCTTCAGGTTAGAAAGAGAACAAGAGGAAGGGGAATTATTTACTAGACTATGAAGCACTATACAAGGTTCAGTATAGAAGTATATAATATGAAACATATACTAGTGATAACAATGCATAAAAATAAGGTAAGGATAAGAGCACTAGCATAATGATTGTGTGCAAAGTTAAACTTTACCCTAAATAACAAATACCGACAATACCAGTTTTCTAGCACACAATATCAAATGCAATAGCAAATTACATCAAAACGGTTATATATACTCAAAGCCCACAATTAAAATCAAGAAAAACATTGAAATCCATCATGCTCATTGTTTGTCGTAAGTAAGAAACTGAAAACACCAAGATCACATAGCATGTCCAACAGGGCCTGGTGTGTATTGGTAAGACCTGCTCATATTCCTTCAGTTTTTAATGAGCAATTGACAAATCATTCTCAAAACATGTAAGGGTTACTGATATCCAATGTGGATACTTCCTTATCAAGTAACAGCGCTTCAAGTTACTGTTACTTTCCGACTGCTGGCACTTATGTTATTTGCATATTAAGCATGTTGTCAAAGGAAAATAGAAACAGTAAGGAGATGGGAAAAGTACAAAATAAAGAGGTAGCAAACAAACATACTTGTGGATAAAGGTCGCAGCTTCCCAACTCCTTCACAGCCAGAGGCAATCTCTCTCCATCTGTAACCTGATAGATTTAAATCATAATTTCATAAAATCAGCTGACAAAGAAGTAAATTACTATTATTATTTTGGTAGCATGTCCCACAAACTAACCTCATAGTCTGCACCAACTGTCTTAATATTGACAGTTTGAACTTCATTATGCTTTGCCCATATGATCTTACCACTGCTGTCCATACTAGCAACTGGTTCTTCACGACCAAGTTTTATCATTATGGTTCCTTCGTCATACCCAATTACAACTCTGTGAAAGAATAAAACTAGCATTAACAAAATTGGAGTATTATATTTTGTAATTATTACACCTTATGAAACCCTTATTAACAGCTTTAAATATGATACATCAAGGTTGTAAAAGGCATTAGACGCTAGTCGGGCAGGCACTGGGCACCTCGTTCCTAGCCTGCCTAGGCAGCAGGTTATAAAAAAAAAAACCATGCTGAAAATTGCGACAATTGTCCATGAAACCCCAAAACATGCATAGTCGGGAGTTGGGGGCACTAGGCGAGCATCGGGCTCTAGTGCCTAGGTGGCCGTCTATGCAGATTTTTAGAACAGTGTGATACATACATCGACAGTACATAAAGTTACATTCTAACATAGGGAGTGAATGAATCTTGATTGTTTAATTATAACGCACGTTTTCATTGGGAACAATGCCATCTTCCCTAATAATAAGAAACTATAAGCAAACAATATAGAAAACTAGGCTTGAAGATCTACCTCCTTGAACCTTTCAGGTACCCCACAGCCCAAACTCGTTCAAGACCATAATTCAGAGTGTTCTCAAGCCTGTAATAAAGAGGTAAACATCACATGAGCAATTAAATCAAAAGATGAACTCCCTCAAACGATAAAGCATAAAGTAACCATAAAAGGAAACAAATGTTGCATGAATGATGTGTTTCAACAAGGAATCGTTTACCTTAAGGTGAACTTTAAGTCTAATGTAACAGCCAGCAATTCTCCTTTCAGTAATAGTTTGTTTAGCCAAATTGTAAAATACATTACAAATTATGATCACAACTTCAGATCACTGGAAAAATGAGAAGTTCGGCACACAAGCTCACAGTTCCTCATCTATAACCATCTGACAGGTTTATCATATAAATTTATCAAATTTTAATACCACTCATTGAAACCCCTCCACATTCTACTAGTAAATTCCAGCATTGATGAGACACATTACATTAAGGATGTACATGTCGGGCTGACAGTAACACCCTGAACGCAAACCCCTTCCAAATAGCTGGTCTCCTGTTTTGCTCCAAAGATGGCCATGTTTAATAGCATAAGCCTTTTCCAAACCCTTCCAAATAGCTGGTATCCTGTTGTGCTCCAAAGATGGCCATGTTTAATAGGATAAGCCTTTTCCCCAATGGACGTAGGAGTGAAGGGGGCTTTTCTTTGTTGTCGTGAAACCAAAGAATGGTCCATAAGAAAATTTGGCATTATGCAGCAATGCAGAATAATGAACTGTGACCAGGAAACATGGACGCTTTAAAAGCAGTGTCATGTTGTCTCGTGTCTGATACAGAAGATGTAGACACTCCAAAACACACTAGGACAGACCAAAAACAACGCCATATCCGTGATCCTACAACTGTAGCTTTCACATTGTTTCCTCAACACCTTACTGAGTCCAATTCAATCACTGCATGTCCTTTAAAACCTAGGGGGAAAAGGGTTCTATGATCTTGTAGATATCCTTCAACGGAGGTGAATAGCCACAATAAACATTTGCTGTGACTTCCAATGAGCAAGCATATTCTCTTCCACAGAACTTAAGTATTCTCTTCAAAGATCAGGGATTATATATCATCAATAATCATACAATAAACATCCAATCATAGATTCAGTCCTGAATATCAAGATGAGCCTGCAATGTGCAGCTTGACGTTGTCATTCACAGATATCAATAGGATGAATTTCGTGCATGTTATACCACAAGTTTCAACTGCCTCATATCTAGTTCAATCTCTGGTTGCAAGGCAGCAAAAGAAACCCAAAATTAAGGAGGAATCACTAATAAATATTTAAAATGATTAAAGGCAAGATCCAAAGGTTCTACTTGTATAACTCCTAATAACCAAGGCAAATCAACAAGTGTTCCAGGCCCCAAAATCAAGGGCTTTGCATGTGACAGGCTTTTCTAGGTAAAAAATTTAAGAGATGAGAAGTGGAAATGAACCACACTTATGAAAAAACCAAAGGCAAATGGTTCTCCAAAATTCTACAAGTGATCAGTGGGGAAATGCAGAATGTTATTTCGTGTTTTAACAGGAGTCATAGGGAACTCATCTCTTTAGTTCATTTATTATCTCCATTAATCCTATTGGTTTTAGAAAGCTGCAGTATCCCTAGATCGCTTCCACGAACCTCAAAATTGTATTGCCAAAAACAATCGCACTGCTTCTCAGGCATCTGTTCCAAATACAGATTCAAACCAGCTCTTTCCAAAATGTAGGCCATAATGAAGTGTCATCCTCTTACTTTTTCAAAGCTAGGTGGCTTGTCGATGATTCAAAGCACTTCCTCAGAAGCATTTAGAAAAACCACATCTTCTTAAGGGTAACACCTTACCATAAATGAGTGTGGATTATAAAGTGATGTGTCCATCCAACACCAGCACAACATGTGGTCCAGAACACATTATATGAGTTTGTTATTTGTAGAATATGCATGACTGTGGAATTGCATGTTTATGACAAATTGGTATGTCCATCCATGTCCAACGGAGGATGTTTGTTCCATTAGTGCAGATGATGCATGATTCATGCATCACGTGAAAAAATGAGAATAAGAAAATATACCTGACAAATGAAATCTAAAGCACTGCTTGTATATCAATGAAAATAGAGTACTATAACTTTAAACAGTAACAAGATTGTCACTCATCCCTTCACAGTTGCACAAGTATTTTATAGCAGTAAAAGTTATGATTGATGGTCATTGAAAAAGAGACCAGGTTTACCTATATGTAGTTGCATGCCATATTCTAACAGTTCCGTCCTCAGAGCCTGTTATTATTATTGGGAGCTCTGGATGAAAACATACAGATGAGACATTGTGTGTATGACCTTCTAGCGTTTGGACACAGCTCTTGGTTTGGTAATCCCAAACCTGGTAAGATGAAGTTAATCAACAAATGATACCAAAAATGATATATATGGACACTAAGGAATAAGAATACCCACCTTAGCAGTATGATCATCAGAACCAGTTATCAGATATGGCCTATCACCGCCAGTAAAGTAATCAACACAGTTTACTCCTTTTAAATGGGCATCTAACGTAAAGTTCGGGTCTGGAGAACCAAGATTCCAAATCTGAAGGAAGTACAACTCGTGAACAAACTGATAATAAGTAAAACTAGCTTCACCAGCTAAACGCGTTTTCAGACCTTTATTGTGCGATCAAGAGAGGCACTTGCAAAAGTATTGGTGTCTTTCGGATTAAAAGTGACTTGCATCACATAGTGCGAGTGACCTTCAAAAATTTGAGTGCATATCCAACCCTTCTCCCAGTCCCAAAGCTTTATCAACATATCATCAGACGATGACAACACGTAAGGAAGGGTGGGGTGGACAGCAACACACCTGATGTAATCTGTGTGTGCCTCATAAACTTTAACTTTGTCCATTGTGTTGTAATTGTAGACACGAATAAACATATCATCAGCTCCAGCCACAACCCACTGCTTGCGTGCTATGAACTTAGCGGACCGAACTGAGAATAAAGCACATTAGGTCAAAGGTCTGCAGCCAAAACTTAGGAACTAAAAACGTAGAGAAAGAGTAAACGTACCGGGCAACTCAGTGACCTCAAATGATTTAGCCATAGTCTGGGTGAGCAAAAACAAGCTAACGGTGAATTTAGTCAGAAATATAGAACAAAATAAGTGTAGTCTTTAAAGAATTTGGCTTGCTTCATTAAATTATATTGAACTTCTAATACAATAGTGGTTGTCCATAGTCCATACAACTCAAACAAAGGCTTTGATAACAATTGAGAAAATGCAGAATTCTTATGACCAGTAAGGCATAATATCATGGAAGGTTAAGCATCATTACATGTACTCTCGATGTCTATATTGTTATTATAATTATGTCTACAAAACTTTCGAACAAGTAATGATCATAGAAATTAACCATGAATCATGGGCACGACTGTGGATGTGCCAAATATGTGGTGTCGGTGTCACCGTGTCCATATTTTCTAGGATGTCATAATAGTTTCCGCGCGACATAATAAATTAAAGTTGCAAACTAGAATTACTTGCCTGTGTCGAGTAGTCCCAGATGCAGACGCTCCCCGAATAAAGACTTGCAAGAATCCTACAGTAAAAAGGATCAATATGCTTGTCGATACAAACACAAAAATCAAAGAGAATCACCTCCCAATTTACTATCACAATGTGATCATTACCATGGCTCTGTTGGATGCAGATCCACAGACTTCACTCTCTCCGATCTTTGCGCGAGTTTCCTCTGATCCATTCGTAATCACAATCAAAATCCAAAAATAAAAACAAAAAATACTCCGGAATCACATAAATCAGCTCATAGTCCATGGGATCGACGAGATCCACACGAACACGAACGAGAAATACCTTTATATCCAGTCTGAGAGGCTGCATCCATCGTCACCACGCCGATTCAAACACAAAATCAAAAAGAAAACATCAGATCTCGAAACCTAACCATACTAAAGAATCAAAAAAAAAATGCAGCAGAATTCACAACAATCAACGCAAATTCACGAGAAAAAAAACTCGTCGCATCTGCGATGACTCGAATCGGATCTAGAATCCATGGATCAAGCACAGGAAGATCGAGAGGACGTACCATCTTCCCCTGCGAATGTGATGCGCGCGGTCGAATTCGATAGGATAGATTGCTCGAAACCCTAGAAATCTAGGGTTAGGGTTTCGGAGGAGGATCGGAAGAGAGGGAGAGGAGGGAAATCGGAGGGAAGTGGAGAAGGAGGTGGTTTTTTAGTTCCGGAGCGAAGGAAGTAATAAGCAGCTGAGGGAATGAAATGGTGGAGAAATGAAATAAAGGGACACGGTTTTTTCTTTTATTACGAGTTGCCCCTGGATGGCGTGAACACAAGCTTGGTTTACTCTAGTATATTTCCGTTAGATTCCAAATCAAATCTATACTACTTTATATCTATACTACTGTAGTAGTATATGTATAATAATAATAAAAATATTCACCATAAAAGTTTTTTCTAAAATATTCTTACCTATATTTACTAATTAAAATTATTCACTAAATTTAACATAATTATTTTTTTACTAATATATAATATATAATATATAAAAAATGAGACTTCACGGTATAATTTTTTTTCTAAAAAAAGGTTATTTATTTACTAATTAAAACTGTTCATTCAATTTAACATGAACATTTGAATAATTACGTATAGACATAATAATAAAAAGTTAAGAGATTAGTGTTTTTTTCAAGTAATGTAAAATATGTGCAACAAAAGTAATATAAAATATGTACAATGTATGTGTATATATACTAGTAGTACATAACAAATACTGATTAGTTTTAAAATCTTCACAAAAAAAATTTTGGATGTTAGATCGTTATAGTTAAAAACAATTGTTGTACAAATGTTGTAAAAAAGAAGAACAACTACAACAATATTTTTTCCCTAAAGAAAAGACCTCAACGCTAATTTATAGAAACTTTTGTTACAATAGGGACAGTTAAACATCACAAAGTTGTAATGTTCATGACGAATTTCTCTAATTAAAGAAACAAAAGCTAAATACAAATAATTTTGTTATGGGAAAATTTATGAAATGTCCAAAAATTGCAAAAATTTTATGTAAAATCCACCGAAAAATAACATTTCATCGCGTGCCCAGAATTATCGATTAATATATAAAAGCGGGTTCCGAATGACCTTTTTGTCATTTCTTCTAATTTATTACAAACAAACCCAAACCCTGCTATTCAAAAACAAAAAGCAAAAAACAGTTCGTACTCTCTCTTCTTCAATAAGCCGCTCAGTTTTTCCTCGAAAATCTAGGATTTCTCCTCCAAAAATCTTCAAACGTTCCTCCAAAAACTTTCAAACGTTCCTCTCATTCGAGATATTCGCATAATGTCGTCACCATCGAAAACATTATCAAATCAAGAAGCAGATTCTCCAAAAGGGAGTGACGAAGAATCATCATCAAATCGAACACAAGCTGTGGGAGATATGCCAGTCGAAGAAAATCCAAATGAAGAAAATCCAAAAGAGATTAATGGATGATCAAAGAAAGGGATAAAAAAAAAGTTGCATATAAGAAGAAGAAGCCTACTACGCAAAAAGAAGGTGTAACTTTAACTTACTTTCATGATTATGTATAAAACACGGAGAATGACATTCTCTGTGTCATCTAAAACGAAAAATGTCATTCTCCGTGTCACCTAAAAGGGAGAATGTCATTATCCGTGTCACCTAACACACAAAATGTCATTCTTCGTATCATATAACACGGAGAATGACATTCTCCGTATTACCTAACACGGAGAATGACATTCTTTGTGTCACCTAACACATAGAATGTCATTCTCCGTGTCACCTAACACGGAGAATGTCATTCTCCGTGTCACCTAACACACAGAATGTCATTCTCCGTGTCAACTAAAACGGAGAATGTCATTCTCCGTGTCAACTAAAACGGAGAATGTCATTCTCCGTGTATCTATGACGGAGAATGTCATTCTCCTTATAATTTAACACGAAGAATGTCATTCTCCGTGTCTTCTAGCACATAAAATATCATTCTCCGTGTATTTTAACACGGAGAATGACATTATCCGTTTTAAAATGTCATTCTCCGTTTAGTGTAAAACGGAGAATGAAATTCTCTGTTTATATTAACACGGAGAATGTAATTCTCCGTGTAAATTAACACGGAGAATGACCATACCCAGTGTAAATTAAAATGGAAATATCATTCTCCGTTTTAAATCTACACGGATAATGCCATTCTCCGTTTTAAATTACAAGGAGAATGTCATTCTCCGTATTCAATAACACGGAGAATGGCCATTCTCTCTGTAATTTAACAGGGAGAATGGCATTCTCCGTTTTACACTAAATGGAGAATGTCATTCTCCGTTTTAAATTACACGGAGAATGTCATTCTCCGTTTTACATTACTTGGAGAATTGCCATTCTCCGTTTTATAATATACAGAGAATGTCATTCTGTGTGTTAAATATAAAGAAGAATGCACATTCTCCGTGTCGATTTACACTGGTCATTCTCCGTGTTAAACTTCACATGATAAGGATTAAATACTCGATTCATTCCCAATGATGAACCTATTTATGGGGCGCTCTTTTTCAAAACATCTTTTTTTACTTTCTCCCTCGTTAAGTGATACGTGCCCATTGTAACGCCCCAGAACCAGAATACTGGAGAGCGGGGGCATACATAGCCAGCTAAGTATAATGAAATAAAATCTACCTCACTATACGGTCACGGCTGTCTAGATATATGAGGGTTTAACTACAATCCATCAGTCTCCTATGGTCAATAATAAGCCTAATTATCTAAATCTCAAGTAAGCAAGCAAAGTTACAAGATATAAGATCACCAAATATACAATAGTAAGGCGTCCCAAACATTACATATTCAGCTGATCATGAAGCTAATCGTTATAAAATATGAGGACTAGCAAGAGTTTAGTCATACATGATCAACCCTAGGATCTGTCAATCATGTTGGCCCATTGGTCATATGATCAACCTAATTTTAATAATTGATCAAACTCTGTCTCGATATATGAAGCTAGTCAGGATGTATCGGACTCTTGGACATGAACAAGAACAACTATCTACACAGTTCAAGACCGAAGCTATGTTTGCCTGTTCGAGTCTGTATTTTCTTTGAGCAATGTATTTTTCATTTTATTGAGTCTAGGAATACGTTGTACACCAAGTCGTACTGGCAAATAGGCTATTCCAAAATATTTTCAAAATACTTTTAAAATATCTTTTGTTTTGAAAAGCATTCATTTAAACAAAAGCTTTAAAAAGGTTTTTAAAAAGATTTTCAAAAATCATCAAAAACTATGTTTTAAAAACCTGACCTAACCCTGACAGAACTCGGCCAGAGTTCGGCCAGAGTTCGATTGGTGGCCGTTTGATTTTTGAATCTCCTGAACTTGGTCCTCCTGCAGTTGCGGATTGACCGAGATTTCCTCAAAAAGTTCTGCCTGAATTCTGCCCGAATTCTGCCAGAATTATGTCTTTGGAATTTCTATAAATAGAGAAGGATTTCGATCATTTCAACTCACTCATTCACTTTCAATCTTCTCTCTATCTAAAGCTTTCAGTATTCCAAAGAGTTTTCTTGAGCTTTAATTTTCAGATCCCAAGCCAATTACAATCCTCTAGTCGATTTGCCAGTGCGGTACGGTCTAGAAGTTCTGAGAGATTGTAATCAGAAGGCTTGATTGAAGAATACCTCTTCATATTTGAAGTTGGACGAGTTCTTCGTATCAAAGCTTGCGTTGTAGAAGTTGCAAGGACTTCGTAAAAAAACTTGCGGTTTTGCCAATAGTGGATTCAACTGGTAGCAAAAGTTCTACCGACTGGATTAGTCCTCAACAGAGGGAAATCAGCATACATCGCTGTCTTTGCGTTTGCATTCTTATCTCTGCCTTTACTTTACTTAGTTGTGATTATTATTCTGTGATCTTGCTGCTAACATTTTTTAATTAGCAATATTCCGCTGCCAACTCTATTCACCCTCCTTCTAGAGTATTATGCTTTACGATTTCGTTCATATAATTGGTATCAGAGCAGGTTCTCCATCTAGAGGTATTATATTCTGATCCCAATTGTTCCTACAATTGGTATCAGAGTAGGTGTTACAGGTAAAGCAAGGTAACAGTGTAATTATTTATTCATTTTAATTAACTGTTATATAGATCACAGCACAATACATGGCAACTGTGAAATTCACAAGTGAAGGCCAGGCCACAAACAGACCTCCACTGTTTGATGGTACGAACTATACCTATTGGAAAACACGGATGAGTTTCTTCTTGAAATCACTTGACTTTGATTTATGGTCCATTGTTCTTGATGGCTATCAAATGCCACCTCGTATAAATGTTGATGGAGTTTTAGTTGAAAAACCCCATAACAGATATACAGAGGAAGAAAAGAAAAGGGCCAGTCTTGACGCACGTGCTATTAACGCTCTATTTTGTGCTTTAGACAGAACTGAATTTAACAGAGTGTCTATCTGCATAATGGCTAATGAAGTGTGGAAGCTACTTGAAGTCACACATAAAGGCACGACTCAAGTCAAAGAATCAAAGGTCAGCAGACTTACTCAAGAGTATGAGGTGTTCAAGATGAAGCCCAACGAAACTGTTACTCAGATGTTCAAAAGATTCTTGGATATTGTAAATCCTTTGTCCTCCCTAGGCAAAGAGTACATTAACCATGAAAAGATTCGCAAACTCCTGCGAGCACTTACCAAGAACTGGATTCCAAAGGCTACTGCAATCATTGAAGGGAACGACCTCACAACTATGTCCCTCGAAGTACTCATGGGTAAGCTACTCACTCATGAACTGGAGCTACAAGATTTTGAAGAGCCTGCACCAAAGGAGAAGACGATCGCTTTCAAGGCTCAGCACAGAAAAGCTGCTAAAGATGACTCAGACAGCAGTGAATCTGATGCTGAAGATCAAGCACTCCTAACAAGAAAATTCATGAGATTCATGAGACATGAGAAGAGAGCCAAAGAAAACAACAACAACTGGTATCAAGATGATGCTGTCTGCTATGGCTGCAAGAAGAAGGGACACATGAAGAAGGATTGTCCTACAAACTCATCATCAAGCAAGAAGAGTAACAGGTATGAAAAAGAGAACCTGGAAAGATCAACATCACGGAAGTATGCCAATACCAACATATGGCATGAAAGTGAAGCCGACGACTCAAAAGACGAACAATCAGAAGACGCTGCAAACGTATGCTTTATGGCATCTGATCAGGTACCTACTGAACCTGTAGTTGATATATATGATGACTTCACCTTTGAGCGATTAGGAGATGCCTTCAGTGAACTGATGACTGATTACAGGAAACTGCGTAGCAAGTATCAAACCTCTAAGAAGGTACTCAAAGAGTACAAAGGTAAAATAGGTAGACTTACCGACCTACTAGCTGAGGTTAGAAATAATGTTAGTGAGTATGGTGAGTTTTTTTCAATAAGCTCTTATTACACGAGACTACCAAGTCATTTGAAGAGAAAGACAAAGTTATCGACCAACTGAAAGAAGAACTTTCTATAGAGAAGAAAAGTCTTCGATGTGCACAAATCAGAACGGAAACACTTACTTCTGATTATACTAAGTTGTATGACACTTCCAAAAGATTGGAAATTAGGTTAAGGAAAACAGCCTGAGCCTGCTGCTTCCTACCCTAACACGTGTCACTTACCGAAAAATCGGAACATTTCCAAACCAAACACTGTCAGACCTAACCCTATCAAACCTTTACCCCAAAAGGTCAAACAGGATTATAGGTATGCTTTCTTCTATACTAGAAAACCTAAACCTACCAACCATGCACACCACTCAGCTTTCAACACTCGACATGCAGAATGTCATTATTGTGGCCTCATTGGTCATATTTTATCTGCATGTAGAATCAAAAAGCTTATTGATTTAAATATTTATGCTTGGATACCAAAAGCTAACATTTCAGGACCCTATAAGAAATGGGTACCAAAAGTTTCATCTGCAAACTGTTTTGTAGGTGGAACACCCTTCACATGCTAAAAGCAAATGGATCCTCGACAGCGGTTGTTCACAGCATATGACCGGTGACGCTACATTATTTGCAACACTGTCAAAGAAGAAGAAGGAAGGTTATGTTTCCTTCGGTAATAACTTGAAAGGGTATATTATTGGTATCGGTGATATTGGTAAGTCTTCCTATCCTGTGATTAAAGATGTCTGTCTAGTTACCGAGTTGAAACATAATCTACTCAGCATAAGTCATTTGGCTGATCATGGTTATGGCATCAACTTTGGCAAAGACAAATGTACTATAGTTGATAGCTCAACTGGTAGTACTATCTTTGAAGGTATCAGGGAAGACAACATATATGTTTTCTATTTGTTGGAAGAAACTAACATTTCAGGTATATGCTTAATAGCTAAAAGCGATGAGAGTCATCTGTGGCATATGAGACTCGGTCACGCAAATATGGACACAATCTCAAGATTATCCATAAAAAAACTAGTACACGGTTTACCGGACATTATATTCAAGAAGGATTCGGTATGCAGTCAATGTGAAAAGAACAAAGCTACCAGATCCACATTCAAATCAGTAAACGCAGTATGTACTACTAGACCTCTACAATTGCTTCATATGGACTTATTCGGTCCTAGCAGAGTTGCTAGCCTCGGAGGTAAACTTTATGCTTTTGTAATTGTAGATGATTTCTCTAGATACACGTGGGTATACTTCTTGACACGCAAGAATGATGCATTGTCCGAATTTGTCGCCTTTTGCAAGAAAGTTCAGAATGAAAAAGGTTACATGATCACTCGTATAAGAAGCGATCATGGAGGCAAATTCGAGAATGCAGAGTTTGAGCATTTTTGTGACACACACGATTTTGTACACGAGTTCTCCTGCCCTAGGACTCCACAACAAAATGGAGTTATGGAACGTAAGAACAGAACTCTATCCGAAATGGCCAGAGTGATGTTAAACCAGTTTAGTCTACCCAAATATTTCTGGACTGAAGCTGTCAATACAGCTTGCTTTGTTCTCAATAGAGTCCTAATTTGACCCAAATCGAAGAAGACTCCATTTGAGTTATGGTTTGATAGAATTCCATCAGTTTCTTATTTTAGAATATTTGGCTGTAAATGCTTTATTCTTAATACAAAAGACAATTTGGAAAAGTTTGACAAAAAGGCCGATGAAGGTATATTTTTAGGTTATGCGGCCAAGAACAAAGGATACAGAGTCTTCAACAAACGAACCATGATCATCGAAGAATCAATCAATGTCACCTTTGATGAATTGAATCAAATGACTATCGATGACAATGACGAAGATCTAACTGTACCAAGCTCAACTCCAGCTGATTCTCAACCCAGCTCAGCACTAGCTGATCCTCCTAGAGAAGATCCAGGAACCAGCTACCTTCAGAGTCTGCCGAAAAGATTAAAATTTACGGCTGATCATCCAAAGGATTTGGTAATTGGTGACATTACCAAAGGTGTAAGTACTCGTACATCCAGTAGAGATATTGTTTCTAGTATTGCATTTATTTTACAGCTAGAACCAAAAACTATTGATGAAGCATGTAGTGATAACTTTTGGATAGATGCTATGCAAGAGGAATTGAACCAATTTGAACGGAATCAAGTTTGGGAACTTGTTCCCAAGCCTATTGATCATCCGGTCATTGGCACCCGTTGGGTATTCCGAAATAAACTTAATGAGAATGGTTTAGTGACTCGTAATAAGGCTCGACTCATAGCTCAAGGATACAATCAAGAAGAAGGTATCGACTATGATGAGACTTATGCCCCAGTTGCGAGATCAAAATCAATTTGCATGTTATGTGCATTTGCATGTTTTCATAATTTTAAATATTTCAAATGGATGTCAAGAGTGCATTTTTAAATAGTTTTATTAAAGAAGAAGTTTTTGTAGCACAACCTTCAGGTTTTACTGATTTTAAAAAACCCTGATCATGTTTTCAAGTTGAAGAAAGCTTTGTACGATTTGAAACAAGTCCCTCGTGCTTGGTATGATCGTCTAAGCTTTTTCCTACTTGACAACGGTTTTTCAAAAGGCAAGGTTGACACTACACTTTTTATTAAGTCCTTTAATGGTAAGCTTCTTTTAATACAAGTCTATGTAGATGATATCATATTTGGATCTACTGATGAATCTCTGTGTCAAGAATTTTCTAAGTGTATGCAGAATGAGTTTGAGATGAGCATGATGGGAGAGCTGAAATTCTTTCTCGGACTGCAAATCAAACAAATTGGCAATGGAACGTTCATAAATCAAGCCAAGTACACAAAAGATTTGCTAAAGAAGTTTGATCTGGACAATGTCAAACCTATTGGCACTCCAATGACAACTTCAACAAAGCTTGATATTGATGAACAAGGCAAGCCGGTCGACACACGTAAGTATCGAGGTATGATCGGTAGTTTACTTTATTTAACTGCTAGTCGTCCAGATATTATGTTTAGTTTTGCTTGTGTGCACGTTTTCAAGCTAATCCAAAGGAATCACATATGTGCGCAGTTAAGCGTATCTTTCGATACCTTAAGGGCACTTCTTCTGTTGGCTTGTGGTATCCCAAAACTAAGTCCTTTGACCTTACTGGTTATTCGGATACAGATTTTGTCGGATGCAAAGTTGATAGAAAAAGTACCAGTGGCACATGTCATTTCTTAGGCAAGGCTTTAGTCTCATGGTTTAGTAAAAAGCAAAAATTCTGTAGCCCTATCAACAACAGAGGCTGAGTATATCGCCACAGGACGTTGTTGTGCTCAGATTTTGTGGATAAAACAAACCTTGGAAGACTATGATTTATTTTATACACATATTCCTATTTTCTGTGATAACACGAGCACTATTAATTTGACTAAGAATCATGTATGTCATTCTCGTACTAAACATATTGAGATTAGACATCATTTTCTTAGAGATCATCATCAAAATAGAGATATTGACCTTGTATACATAGATACTGAGAATCAATTAGCTGACATTTTCACAAAACCTCTAGCAGAAGATCGTTTCAATTATTTACGTCGAGAATTAGGAATTTTGGACGTCAATAATATTAATTGATTTTGTTTTTTGATTATATTTCAATACGCAAAAACTGTGTTAGAGATAAGCCAATAAAGAGTCTGTCTATCACCACAACTACGGTTGAAGCGAAGCGGTACTTAAGAGTTCTCCGGTGAACCTCCGCCAGCTGGGACAATACTCCTACAGTTAATCTGAAACAGTCGCTGTGTAATAATATTTAATCCATAAAATAATATTAATTATGTTAATTGAAGGCTGAAATTACTAATCTTTGAATTAAATATTTGAAATGAGCTAATGAAAAAAAAAGTGTTCCAAACCAAACCCAGGAGAATTCGGCCCGAATTGGGCCCGAATTCGGTCCGAGTTCGGTTGAAGGTGTTAGGTTATATAACCAGAACTCGAGAGCCTTTCTTCCTCATTGCTTCCAAACCACATCAACAGCAGCAAGCAGCCGCACGAGGAGAACCCCAAACCCTAGTTCTTCACCACCCCTTCTCTTCCAATCCAAGTGGTGAAATCAATCCAAACTTTGGATTCGTGCGGAGTTCTCCATTCTCTACAACATACTCCAATCTCGGGAGGTATAACTCCTTGTTTCCTCTTCGTTCAATTTCGTGCTATTTTCTTTTATTTTGCACAAATGGCACCTAAGGGATTCAACCCCTTTAAGAGGAAGAAGACAACCAACCCAAGTGAGGAAGGTTCATCTTCGGATCCACCCATTAATTACCTATTTTCGCCAGTCCAATCTAGCGACGGCGTGTTCGACGGGTTTTACTTTCAAACCCTAGACCAAGCCCTACTGTGGTATGGAGATTTTTCTATGAGATCCATATACACAGGCGCACCCATCAAGTGGACTGTATTTCCTGATCATCGTCATTTCTTTGAGGCATTAGGGTTACAGCATTTTGTTAAACTCTGTTTTCCCGTAGCAACTAATGCCATTAGACTGTTTTACTGCAATATCATATTAAACACTTTTGATGTAAGCACACGTGTTGGAGGATTAGATATCAATTTCAATGATGTCCTCTTAGCGAAGATCCTTGGTATTCCCAACGAAGGTGAACCGCTTGTTGATATCACTGAGTTTGATTTTCCCGAAGGCACGACACTTACAAGTTTCAAAGTTGAACTTTGTGCACCTGATAGAGTTCGCTCTGGAAAGTTTAAGGCAAACAACTTGAACTTGTTTAATTATGAATTGCACCGTATCATTTATTCCACTCTCCTTCCGAAATCTACTTTGAAGGATGATGTCACGTCTCTTGAATTATCTGCTATGTATCACATTCTTAAGGGGATTCCATTTTCTGCCCCTAAGACCATTATTCAGATGATGGGACGTTGTCGTGCAAGAGATAGAAATCTCTCTTACGCGATGATTCTTCCACGCATCTTTCAGCGTTTCGACATTGATTTATCTACTTGTGCTCAAGACCCTGAGCCCAAGTTTCTCAAGTTATCTCATCGCAGTATGACTGCAGCTGCTCCTCCTCCTGTTCCTCCTGCTCATACTACTGCTCCACCTCCTCCACCTTCTCAGCAGTATGCTATGACACTTGAAGGCATACACCAGCATATTTCAGATTTGTACGTCTCGATGACGGACATGGCCCACGAACGTGAGTTCCGCGACGTCACCCGTTATCAGGCGATTGCAAATTCCTTAGCTGATCTTCGTTTCGCCCAGACTGGACATTCAGCCGGTTCCATCCCTAGAGATCCAGCTTTCTCTGGTTACCGCTGTGAGGATGAGGCTGTTCATGCCTACTTCCAGCCCGGTAACGCATATGATTGGTACCGTTCTGACCGTGCTCCTCCTCGTGATTATGTCGGTGAGTTTTACACTGGCGCTCCTCCTCACCCTTCTGGCGCGGGTACCTCTGGAGTTGGTCCTTCTGGACATGCTGGTCATCATACTGATGATGATGATGATGAGGAGGAGTTGTGATATGTTGCCTTTTTGAGACTTAGACATTATCTTGGAAATGCTCCGACATTCCAAGTTTTTATATCTTTAGACTTTATTATCAGTATATTTTTTTTGAGGACTTGTACTGGATTTGTTTTATTTGATGTCATCTGAACATCTTTATGAGATTCGTAGTTTATGATTCACATCAGTTTATTTACTTAGCATTTCTTTATTTGCTTCTCCACTATAAACTGCCTGTGATATAATTCTTTGTTTATTATAAACTGTGATGTTATTCAAATTCTTTATGATTTCTATCATTTATCTTATTGTATTTCTTCACTGTTTGTTGTTTATGCAATGATTGCGGGGGAGTTTTTCCTCTTTTGTAATTATTTTGCTAAGTAACAACGGGGGAGAAAAATAAAGATCTAACATTCTTTTGAGAAATTGCAGGACATGAACAATTTTTGATTTTATTTCAAGCTTTAATGTTATATCATTCATAGTTTATCAATTATCAAAATGGGGGAGATTGTTGGCCCATTGGTCATATGGTCAACCTGATTTTAATAATTGATCAAACTCTGTCTCGATATATGAAGCTAGTCAGGATGTATCGGACTCTTGGACATGAATAAGAACAGCTATCTACACAGTTCAAGACCGAAGCTATGTTTGCCTGTTCGAGTCTGTATTTTCTTTGAGCAATGTATTTTTCATTTTATTGAGTCTAGGAATACGTTGTACACCAAGTCGTACTGGCAAATAGGCTATTCCAAAATATTTTCAAAATACTTTTAAAATATCCTTTGTTTTGAAAAACATTCATTTAAACAAAAGCTTTAAAAATGTTTTCAAAAAGGTTTTCAAAAATCATCAAAAACTATGTTTTAAAAACCTGACCTAACCTTGATAGAACTCGGCCAGAGTTCGGCCAGAGTTCGGCCAGAGTTCGGTTGGTGGCCGTTTATTTTTGAATCTCCTGAACTTGGTCCTCCTGCAGTTGCGGATTGACCGAGATTTCCTCAAAGAGTTCTGTCCGAGTTCTGCCAGAATTCTGTCAGAATTCTGTCTTTGGAATTCCTATAAATAGAGAAGGATTTCGATCATTTTAGCTCACTCATTCACTTTCAATCTTCTTTCTATCTAAAGCTTTCAGTCTTCCAAAGAGTTTTCTTGAGCTTTAATTTTTAGATCCCAAGCCAATTACAATCATCTAGTCGATTTGTCAGTGCGGTACGGTCTAGAAGTTCTGAGAGATTATAATCAGAAGGCTTGATTGAAGAATACCTCTTCACATTTGAAGTTAGACGAGTTCTTCGTATCAAAGCTCGCGTTGTAGAAGTTGCAAGGACTTCGTAAGAAAACTTGCGGTTTTGCCAATAGTGGATTCAACTGGTAGCAAGAGTTCTACCGGCTGGATTAGTCCTCAACAGAGGAAAACCAGTATACATCGATGTCTTTGCGTTTGCATTCTTATCTCTGCCTTTACTTTACTTAGTTGTGATTATTATTCTGTGATCTTGCTGCTAATATTTTTTAATTAGCAATATTCCGCTGCCAACTCTATTCACCCCCCTCTAGAGTATTGTGCTTTACGATTTTGTTCCTACAAATTATGTTACAGTCTGTAGGCAGACAGTAATAAGGTATGCAATACGAGCTAACAGGTGCTCGCCGGCTAAACGCCTCAAAATGAAAATTTATCAATAGAGTAGAAAAGCCAAAAATAAACCCACTCGTTGCCCTGGTTACGCCTGGTGGTCACCATCGGGCTGGAAAGTTGGTAGATCCTCTGGAGCTGCTCCGAAATCTGGCCATACAAAACCAGTTGGATCAGATCCCAGAAAGAGCAAGTGCCACAAAGGAGGCTTCACTTAAGAACTAAAACCAGCATAACAGAAATAATTATTAAGCAGTTACAAAAGAACTTGAAGTAAAAGAATGACAACAGTCATAATAGAGTACGAGAGAACCATTCAAGTAGCCAGGTCACAACCCTTAAACCAAACAAGGACCAGGGTTGTAACCCTTCACCTGAATAGAACTCCTTCTCCAAATCTTGTTGGTAAGGTAAAACATAATAAGCATGACGTGGGGTGCAATAAGACAATAAATGAAGAGAGGACTCAGAACTGCTCCGGAAGCCAGGTTACAACCCTTAAACCAAACAAGGACCGGGGTTGTAACCATTCACCTGAACCGAACTTAGCCTCTGATCTTTTTTATTGTTAAAAGTGACAATCATGCGATAAAGCTTACAATAATCGAGCACTGAAACTACACCATATAATCACTCCCGGCCAATCAGTGACTACGACTTTCTACATTAGCTAACTAGGGTTATCACAAATATGCAGTGAGATGTTCCTCCAGCCACAAGCCCTGCAGCTAATCCAGGTTATCCAGATGACTTGGGTTCATTAAGCAGTGCCTCGTTATTTTCCATATATCAATGAATCTAGACTTGTGCCCTACTCGTCGGCAGGCTGCAAGTCCACAATGGTGGCCGGGATAACGGGATCACCTATAACTGGGAAAATCTCTCATGACTACTGAATTATTCTAGTTATTAGCCTTAGTTATTTTACGGTAGGTACCTCTGACCGTGGTGCTCAGGGATCCCTGTCCTAGACATGATGCAAACATTACTGGTTCAATTGTACAAACACAATCATCCACGGTGTCCAGGCCATTCAATCTTGTCATGTTCGCTGTCAGGAGTGCGCCACGTCGGGCCACTATCATGTCACGTCATTTGTCAAAAGTGCACCCCAACAGGTCACCATCGTATCCGAGAACACACTTAAAATTAATATGACACAAGCATACGTTTAATAATTAAATATTAGTCGAGACAAGGGCTGAGGGAAACTTATGCGGCTCAGAAAAGTTTATGCGGCCATGCAAGTTGTAGGCCATATGCGGCTCAGGCAAGTGGCATGCAATGAATTAATGGCCAAGAAAATGGCCGAGCAAAGAATTAATGGCCAAGCAAAATGGCCATTAATTAATAATTAATTATTGGCCAAACATATTGCATGTTTGCATATGCGGCCAAGCAAAATGGCCATATGCGGCTAAGCACAAAAATGTGCATATGCGGCTCACTGCACAAAAGTGCTTATGCGGCCAGCACAAAAAGGTGCTTATGCGGCCATAATTCTCTTATGCGGCTCACTTACTGTTGTATACGGCCAGCAAAGAGCTCATGCGGCCAACTAGTTTCCTATGCGGCCAAGCCAAGCACTTGCATACGGCCATGCAAGTTGCTTATGCGGCCAAGGACTTTAGCATATGCGGACAGCTGAAATATTGCTAAGGCTAAGGCATGCAAATCATGCTAATGCATTAATTATAGAAGCATGCCAACATGCTTGCTGATGCATTATTAAATGCATGCAACTAATAAAATGCATGCAACTAATAAAAGCTAAAGCATGCAACTAACTAAAAAGCTAACATGCAGTGAGATGCTAATGCATGCATTATTTAATGCATACAAATATAATGCATTAGCTAATGCCTATGTGGCTACAACCAAGTGCCATATGCGGCCAACTTAGGATTCCCATGCGGCTAACTATTTTAAATGCATGCAAGCTGATGCTTGCAAAAGGCCATGCGGCTCATTTAATAAATGGCCACGCGGCCAAGGCAATTAATGCTCATGTGGCTCAGAGCTAAAAATGCTCATGTAGCTCAGCAAACTCCCGTAGGTCAAATTTGGGCAAAATAAAATTTTCTGCAACATGAAACCATCAAATAACAAGATTATACAGGTTTGATAGATCAAACTCATAAAAACTGAAAATACCACAAAGCTAGATCTACAAGAAATTAACCACGAAAATAAAAAATGCTAAGTACTAAAGTGGGTAGGAACACATGAGAAAGACAGTAGAACAATAAAAATGGGATTCCTCCATGAAGCAAGGTGTACTTGTCTAAACCTTCCAGGTAGGTGGGAAGTAATGGTGGGGAAGAAGAAGAGTGAATGAGGAGAGAGATAGAGTGTGTTGGTTAATAAATGATGATGGTGGTAGTAGGTAGGGGTTCTCCCATTGGTTCATGATGAACCAATAAGCAACCCAAGCCGAACCAAGCCAACCCAAGCAAGCCGAACCAAGCCAGGAGACATGCAATACGGGTCTAAACACGTACACGTATACCAAAATATGTAATACGAACAATGGTCATTACACCCATTTATTGGGAAGATGAAGAGTTGGCGGGGACCGATCTCCGTTGTATATTTATGAACATGAAGTTCCACCTTCATCTTTATTCATTCTCATGGCATCTAACATGAAGAAGGGGACGAACAACAGTGACAACAGCAAAGCTTCTGAGGAGAAGTTACACTCCGCGCCTGCGGAGTTTTTGCTGGAAGCTGACCCGTCCCTGAGGGCGGAGAACTTCCTCGACTGTTTTGGCCTAACCCCAACAGTCTTCGCTCATTCCGGAGGTGGGCCGTCGTCTTCTTCCGAAGAGCGTGGCGCCTTAGAACGTAAGGAATAATTCCTTCATTTGATGCATCGTTCGGAAATCCATAACATGGAGGGACTGAGCGCTGCCTTGCATCAGACTGAGGACGGGAAGAAGAAGTGATGTGATACGAAAGAGTCTTTTTACATAATGGCCTATAGTGCATATGTCTGTAGTGTCTGTCCTCTTTTCCATTATGAAATAAAAAAATTGGACTTTATTAAATCCTGGCCATTTGAGTTTTGTTGTATAACTGTCTTGATATGTGGCGCTTTTCATGTTTTTATGCTTCATTCTTCCCGAAATATATGTCTATGGTCGTACATAATGTTTTAAATCTATACGAAGAATGGCATTCTTCTTGTAAATTTAAACGGAGAATGTCATTATTTGTTTTGTTTTAAAATAACATTCTCTGTTTTAAAGCGACATAGAGAATGTCATTCTCCGTGTGAATTTAAACGGAGAATGACATTCTCCGTTTGAATTAACACGGAGAATGACATTCTTCGTTTAATTTTTAAACGAAAAATGTCATTATTTGTTTTAAAATGTCATTCTCCGTTTTAGGTGACACGGAGAATGTCATTCTCCGTTTAAGTTAATACGGAGAATGACATTCTCCGTTTGATTTTAACACGGAGAATGTCTTTCTCCCTTTTAAATCGACACGGAAAATGACATTCACCGTTTAATTAAAACGGTTTAATTTTTAAACGGAGAATGCCATTCTCCATTTTAATTACACGGAGAATGATCATTTTTCTTCTTATATCAATGGATAACAGTTAACAGAAATCTAATTTATTGTTTTTTGTAGATAAATGTACTGTCAGGAATATTAAGGATTCTAGACTTTTCCGTGCTACTTTCAAAACAACGCTAGATCTTATGGAGATTGTCACTATAAATGGTGGTTGTTTACTCGTGCCAGTCGTTGAATCTTTAAAGAATATCAGTTTCTGGAATTTAATCGAGGTATTCTACAAAAGCAGAGTTGAGACAAAAGAATTGGCGAAGGCAACGGAAGGTCTCGAGAACTTGATAGAAACCTACAGGAAAGACAAAAAAGGTGTGGGTTACTTTCAGTTGAGCAACACTGTCCAAATTGTGCCAAGCGTCGATGATGTGCAACCATCTTCGGTCTACCGCTTAGGGAAGAAAACGAGACTGATTTTAATTGCAGAAAATTGATAATGGAGAAACAGAAACAGCCACCAGCACCAGGATCTTATAGCCTGTGTAACATGCATTTTACAAGGTTGCTGGCTAATTCCAAGGGCACAAAAGGAAAAGTAACTAACCAGGAAGTGAAAGATAAGTTCTTCCACTTATTAGAGCGGCTTCGTAGTGGAGATAAGACTGCTAATCCAGATGATTTGGCCAAGCTGTCGATCTTCCACTTATGCCAAACTGTATTCTTCACAAAATCTGGCGGTTCAAGTTTGCCGTACAAATTCTTTGCCTTGGTGGACAACATAGAAGTTATCAACAGTATATGCTGGCCAAGGTTAATATTGGAATATGTCATGGACAACATAAAGAGGAGTACAAGTAAATGTAAGGGAGGGGATTACTCCGATGTTTACTCCAAAATGGAAGGTTGCACAATATATTTCTTGTATTGGTCTGCAGAACATACTACCCTTTTGGAAAGGAAGTTTGACCCAATTCCAGATTACCCAAGATTTTTTACATGGGATGGGTACAGAATCTCAACCTTCCTCATGACCCAATACCCCCTGGAAATGAATTCTTCGCACATATTCAAAAACTTGGTCATATCTGTTGGCCAAGAAGGAGGATGTCTGGAAGGTGAGCAACCTCTACAAGAAGAAGTTCCATAAGAGGGAAGGGGAGAGACAGGGGAAGAAGGGATACCTGGGGCTGAGGTTGCTGCCGAACAAGTCGAAATCAGCGACACGATGGGTGGCTTGGCACTGGAATTGGAGGAATTGAGAAGACATAATTCTGATATTCTGACGCAGAATGAGAAGCTCCTCGAAAAGATTAAAGAGCTAGAGGCACAACTCCATGCAGTCAACGCTGATATGGAGAGCTCGGCACATGAATTAGAGAAAATCAAAAGACAGAATTCTGATCTGCTTGCACAGAACTGTGGACTCACGAAAAAGCTTCAAGAGTTAAACGCACAAGAAGCCCATCAACGTGCAATCAACAACACGATGGAGGGTTCAGTGAAGCAATTGGAACATTTGAGATCACAGAACCTTGAACTTTTAGATGATAATTCAAAGCTCAACGACAGAGTTAAAGAGCTAAAGGAACAAGGTAAAATCTTTTCTTTTTTAAATTTGTGATTTGTAATTCTACATGTTTTATTGCAGTAAAATGACATTCTCCGTTTCAATTTAGCACGAAGAATGCCATTCTCCGTGTCATTTAATACGGGAATGAAAGTGTTCAAACACATGAAACGGAGAATGATCTTTATCCGTGTAAAGTGAAACGGATAATGGTCATTCTCCATTTTAAATGATACGGAGAATGAACATTCTCCGTCATAGATACACGGAGAATGATATTCTCCGTGTTAATTAACACGGAGAATGGTCTTTTCCATTGTTAAAACTGAGAATGATCATTACTTTATTTTTTAATTAACATCGTACCTTTCATTCTTGTTTGTTTTATAACAGTGCAAATAACAGAGAAGCTTAGAAAAACAAATAAAAAACTCGTTGAGGAGAAAAGAGAGCTTCAAGAAAAGGTTGAATTGTTGAATAAAGAAGCGATTGAAAAGGATGCGACACAAGGTAAAATCTTCTCTTTTTAAAATTTATGATTTATAATTCTCCATGTTTTATTGCAGTAAAATAGACATTCTCCGTTTTATGTTGCAGGAGATTGTTCATTCTCCTTTTTAACTTACACGGATAATGGACATTCTTCGTATTAGAAACACAGAATGACATTCTCCGTTTTAACTTACACGGAGAATGTCATTCTCCTTGTTACATGTAGGAGAATGACAATTCTCCGTGTTTAATTACACGGAGAATGTCCATTTTCCGTATTAATTAACACGGAGAATGTTAAATCCTATTGTCACATGGGCATGATCATTCTCCGTATTATTTACACATGAGATTCTACATTCTCCGTGTTAATTAATACGGAGAATGTCATTCTCCGTGTTACTTAACACGGAGAATGTCTTTTCCATTGTTAAAACTGAGAATGATTTTTACTTTTTCTATTTTTTCATTGACATCGTACCTTTCATTGATGTTTATTTTATATCTGTGCAAATAACAGAGCAGCTGAGACAAGCAAATAAAAGGCTCGTTGATGAGAAAAACAAGCTTCAAAGGGAAGTTGAATTGTTGATTAAAGAAGCCATGGAAAAGGATGAAAAAATCAAAGATTGTGGAGCCATAATTGATGCATTGCAGCTTACAGAGCCTCAACAAGTTCCTCAACAACAATCTGATGAACCAGAAGTATCCAAAAGAGGATTAGGAAGGGGGGAAAGAAGAGGATAAAACCATCAGATGTAATAACTAATGATGATTTTACTCCCTTGGGGAGGAAAACAACAAAAAGGCAGAAGATTAATAACGATCCGAAGCCAAAACCTCAGCCCAAACCCAGGGGGAAAAAACAATAAGAAGGATGATTCAAAATCCGAACAAGATGCCAGAATGGCACAACTAATAAATAAAGGCGATATACTCAGGGAATGCGAGGACCTGAGACTTTGGAATAAGGCAGATAAAGAGCTGCAGAAGCTTCACAAGGACCTCATATTCATAAACAAGATGACTCAATTGTATATATTCTTCTATATTCCTTTCGTCTTTTTTTCACAATTATTTCTGTCAATTTATATTGATTTAATCTAACTGAACTAAATTTATGTGCATTAATCTTGCATATTATTCTGCTGAAAGTAAAAATGAAGTTGAAATAATCCTGACAGCAATAAACATCCAAGACATATTCAACTATCAAGACATGGAGGCTGGTATACTTAACATAATAATAAGTAAGATGAAACAAGAACAAGAAAAAGCAAGAAGTGAACCACAATCAAGTTCATAAGAGGTGCAACATAAGTGGTCTGCATTTATGTTGCTCCACACATTGGTAAGAATCAAAACTGAAACATCCCTCCTATTCATGTGTACACCGATGAAACTAACTAATGATATTCTGTCTTTGTTTTTGGGAAACAGTCCATCATTCGCCAAGCTCATGTTAAAGATGTAAAAGACGGTGCCATTCAAAATTTCAAAACAGATGTCGAAGACCTAATCATGGGTTTACAGGACGACATAAAGTGGCTATTCATGCCACTCTTTAATGAAGATATAAAACACTATACGCTCATGACATTCAACTTCAGCTCGTACAAGTGGGCACACTACAACTCCTTGGTGGAAAATACGTACGAATCGGGCAAGGCAGATGCAGAATATTTGAGGGAGGTCTTGGAGCCTATCATAAGGAGAAAAATTGAGATGATGAGGGAGAAATGCAAGACGGCGATAGAGTATGAGAGCACAGATACGAGATTTTGTTCAAACTGCCCACAACAAAAAAGGACCCAACTGTCTCTTGTACACGACATATTATATGAAGTACTTAATGATTTATCCCTTCACAATACCACCAAGAGGAAATGACGATGACATTCACAATAAGATTACAACTATTAGGTTGGCATGGCTTAAGAGGTTGCTTAAAAGTCCAAATGCAGATTATGAACACATTATGAAAAAGACACAGACCTAAGAACTTTATATTACATTGTTATGTATATATGAAAATGTAGTTATATTCTTCTGTGTCTGCGTCTTTTGTTACATCTGTTCTGTCTTATATTACATTGTTATGTATATATATCATTTTTGAATGACCATTCTGTGTCAAGTTCACAATGAGGAATGACCATTTTGTGCCAATCTCCGTGTTAATTAAAACGGAGAATGCCATTCTCCCTATTAAATTACAGGAAGAATGGTCATTCTCCGTGTTATTGAATACGAAGAATGTCCATTCTCCGTGTTAAATAACACGGAGAATGTTCTTTATCCGTGTACTTTAGAACGGAGAATGGCCTTTCTCTGTTGTACTTATAGGAGAATGAATATTCTTCGTGCTAAATAACACGGAGAGTGGTCATTCCAGTTTTAAAACGCATGAGGATGGCCATTCTCCGTTTAATTTAACATGGAGAATGTCATTCTCCGTGTTAAGTAACATGGAGAATGGTCATTCTCCATGTTAAAACGAATGAAGATGGCAATTCTCTGTTTAAATAACACGGAGAATGGCACTCTCCGTTTAAATAACACGAATAATACCATTCTTCGTGTTATGTATGACGGAGAATGTCATTCTCAGTTTAATTTAACACGGTGAATGCCATTCTACGTGTTAAGTAAGACGGAGAATGGTCATTTTAGTTTTAAAATGCATGAGGATGGTCATTCTCCGTGTTATTTAATACGGAGAATGTCATTCTCCGTATCATATAATACGGAGAATGGTCATTCCATGCATGATAGACCATTATCCGTTTTAAATTACACGCAACGGACCTATTAAATGAGGAGTTTGCGGCATTTAATCTACCTGTAACAACTCTTAAATGCCACCTTCTTTATTGGGAAGGGAAGTTGAGTAGTTTGCGAAATGAACCTATTAAATGAGATTCATTATGCTGACTATTAGGTTCATCTGCATTTATTGGACAGTATGTCCTATATAAAGGGCTTTCTTGAGGGGCAAACTCCATCATCTTCATAGCATTTCCATTACTGGAAATTGCTGTGAAACCTAATTTTTGGGCCTTTCATAAATTTTCCCTTCCCATTATGCATGACCCTGTGTGAAACCCGTAAATTCGGTTTTGTTATTTTCTAATTATTAAATTGTGTGTTTGCTAATTAATATTTTTCCAGATTACTATTATTATTAGTTAAATAGAATATTATAAAATTCAAAATAAATAATCATGGACTTTTGTTTTGGCTGACCCAGACCCGAACTCGTTCCCGAATCCCGAACCCGACTCGGATTTGTTTCTGAAATCTATCTCGGTTTCGTATATAAATCATAATTTATATATAATTATAATTATATTTTTCTTTCTTAAAGGAATTACTTTCCTTTTTAATCTCTTTCTCTCTGTTACTTAGTACTGGAGGCTTTTATTTCCCTCACGAAATTGACCCGACTTCCCTTCTTCCCCAAACCGCCACCGACCACCCCTCTCCCTTCCCGTAACGGCCGGCGACCCCTTCATTTTCCCTTCCCATAACTCCTGTACTCCTCTCCCTATAAAACCCCCATCCTCCTTCACCATCCTCACACACTCACCATCTTTCTCCCTCACTTTTCCCAAATCCCTAACCTCCAATCCAGCCCTAGCCGAGCCCGAGCTCCGCCCAAGACCGGCGTCCCGAGCTTCTCGAGCGGCGACTCTCTCCACCGTCGCGTCCCTCGCCATCGGCCCCGACTCCGGCGCCGATCCCGACCGAGCGACCTCCGCCGCTGTCCTCGCGACCGGCCGACCGCTGGCGACCAAGCCCCGCCCCCTGTGCGCGCCTCTGGCACCGATTCCGTCCCCGCAACCGTGGTGTTCCGATCCAGCTATCACGTGCCCCGGCTTTCCCGATCCGCTGTTTCGGTTTCCGTGGATCGCTTCCCGCCTCAGATTTAGTGCTGTCCGTGCTCTCTGCGACGATGTCCGTAGTTTTTGTAGCGCTCTCTGTGACGCTGTCCGGAGACTTCAGAGTCTGTGACGGCGTGTTCCGAGTCCGAGGCTACCCTTCGGATTCCGTCATCAAGCTTTTGGGTAATCTCTGTTAATCTCAGTAGTTGTCCCTTGGGTTTATATTGTCGATGATGATACGGTTTCCGATCCCGCAACGGGAATCGACTAATTTTGCGGTTTGGGTTTCGGACTTTCCGAAATCTTTTCGGAATTGGTTCTGTGGCTTATTTTTCTTTGAGTGTTTCTGTTAGTTTTGGAATTTCCGAGGAGTTTCGGTTTTCCGAAGTTCATTTCGGGTTTTCCGATTTCATTTCGGGTTTTCTGAATTTCCTTCGGAAACATTCTGTGAATTGGATTTTTATTATGGATAGAAATTATTTCTGTGGTTCCCTGGTTTGAGATATTTGTTGGTATTGTTGGAGCATTTTCCCAGTTTTGGGTTGTCCCAAAAACAGAGGATATGATGTCCAAACTTTTGTAAAAATTATATAAATTCAAATCAGATTTCGGAAATAATTTATTAATTAGATTTTTGGGTTACGACCGTACCGGTCAATGGGCCCTTAGCGAAATGCAAACGGAACCGGTTTTACCGGACGTTGAGGCATTAGCTATTTTAACGATTGGACCAATATCTGAGACTCGTAAATTAATTCAATTTAATTTAAATTATTATTTTATTTTGTAATTAAATTGTAGGATAATTTTTAGAGACTTACCAAAGTTTTCTTCTTATTTAAATTCATGTAAAATGGTCTGTAAGGGCATAAGCCCATTTATTTCTGCTAATTTTTGTAATAGCTAGTAATGTGTTCGTATTTTTTTCTGATTTTGTTCGGAAACGTAAAAATTTAGAAATGATAAATAATTATAACATTTTAGAAATTCATGTTCTTCTCATTTAAAGAAAAATATAGTTTTATTATATAAATTATAAAATACCAAGTTTTGCCAATAAATCGATAAATACAAAGTTTTCTGAAATTAAATATAAAATGATCTTTCCATCATAATTAAATGTAACGCATTAGATAATCGAGTTTTGTTTGTGTTAGTATAATAAAGATTAAAAATTGACTAGAACAAATTTAGAGATTGTAACTAGCACATCTAGCATGACAACTTTTGAAATCTAAGGCAGACTTCTCGATTGTAGGATTTCGAGGACAAGTCTGAAATTCATTTCGGAGACATTACCCTCATTCCAGTCAAACCAAGGCAAGTACATTTTGTGGTAGTTTACAATTATTTAGTAATCGTTTTATTGCAAGTTTAAACCACGATGCAACACGGAACTCTCTCTCTGAGAGCATTGACTGATTAACTGTTGGGTACTGGGGGAGTAGTGTAATGAGTATGACCACATCCAAAATAGTATAATGACTGTGTTAGCTTACCCCTCATACACACGGGGATAAGCCATATCGTATCAATAGGATACAACTGTACAACCCAATCCGGTCATATTCATTGCCTATTCACATCACAATGTTTTATCTGCTGGAAAACTATTTATTTCAAATTGTTTAAAAATGCATAACTCTATTATTATTTCAATTGTTAAATTATCATGAATTGTACTTTGCTCCCTCCTGACTGGAGACTACATTTTAAGGTTCTATTGATGATGCAGAGCTACTGATTAGTAGTTATTATGATCCTGAGTTGTATCCAGCTGAGCTACCAGATGAAGCTGAGCTTGGAGATGACGAGCCTATATTTTAGCTGTTGTCATTTTCTATTTCCAGTTGTTGTTGTTTGAAAAGACTATTTCTATTATCAGTTGTAACATTTGTTGGACAAGTTTTAATTATCGGAAATATTAAGTTGTGGCAATTAGTCTGTGTTGTTGATTACCTGCATGAGTGATACAGCTTAATGCCGCCGTCTCAACAACGGTGCAGGCTGGACATGATCCGATTCGACCCAAGAAATTGGGACCGGGTCGTGACATGTTTTTAGTGGTGGCCCATGCAGGTCAGATCAACAACTTCGGAAAACATATCTAGAAACATTTAGAACACTAGAACATTAATTTGTCACAACATAGGACCGAAATATATTATAAATAAATATTTATGTTTGTTATAGACTGGTAGGCTACCTTGCTTATGTTTTGCAATCCTAAACCTTCCAGAATATGGCCACAAATCCTGCTGGCGATGGGGTATCTTCACCTTATCATACCCCACCTCCCCAACCAAGTCCGGATCCTACACCTCGGCAACTGGCCGACCGTCCCCATAATACAACGGCGGATCTATCATCTTCCCAGACTGAGCTGCAGCCCCCTGTGGAAGTACCCACTCCTGCTGTCCCACCGGTGCCTGTGGACCCTACCGACCTCATAGGTCTGCTACGAGGAGTGTTAGAAGCCCAGAGAGCTCAAACGGAAGCTCATCAAGAGCAAACCACGATTATAAGGGAAAGCATGGAGAATGCTCATAACGTGGCTATGACTGCTCTGAAAAGAGGAGAAGCAGCTCAACTTGAACCAAGGCCTGCCAAAGTAAACATAAATCTAAGAGATTAATTTATGTAACATTAAGGCCATTTAAATTAATGGGGATCATATTGCTAAGGTGGGCGATATTGATAGTTTCAAGAAGCAGAACCCTCGACCCTTCAAGGGAACCGAGGGAATCGTTTATGCCGACGAATGGCTCGACAGTATGGAGCGTCTCCTAAGCGTCGCTCGACTTCCAGAAGACCTCAAGGCCGAAGCAGTAGGACTCCAACTGCAAAATGTAGCAAGCACCTGGTATCGGAATGAACCCCGACTCCAGGACAAGCAGCTCGACTGGAACACCTTCGAGAGGTTGTTCCAGAGGAAGTTCTTTCCAATATCAGAGTTGCGGGAGATGGAAAGGCAATTTCAGAACCTGAAGCAAGGAAATATGACTGTTGGAGAATATGCGGCAGAATTCGGCCAACTCAGCCGTTTTGCCAAGAATTTGGTAGCTGACCATGATGATCGTGCTGAAAGGTTCAGATATGGGCTGAGAGAAGAGATCTGCACCCATGTGATCTCAGGCGGTGCCAAGACTTATGAAAGGATCCTGGAGCAAGCTCAAGATATAGAGAAAAGTCAACCCGCTCGCTCAAAGAGGGATTATCCTGGAACTAACAACTTCCAGGGTAATCAGAAGAAGCCCAACAACAACAACCGGCCTCCTCACCACCAGCAGCAGCACCAACAGGCGAGAAACAATGATAGAGCACCTCAGAGGCAGATCCCTATCTGTAATTTTTGCAAGAGGCCAGGGCATCAGTCAAACATCTGCAGGAATAGGCTAGGACACTGCCTAGTCTGTGGGTCTGCCACCCACCAAGTGAAGGACTGCCCCTCGTCGATCCATCGGACTGGAGCAACTCAGCAGAAAGGTCCTCTGTCCACTCCGTAACAATAATTTGGGCAGCATCAACAGAAGACTGGGCGAGCTTTTTCCCTAATAGCAGAGGAGCAAGAGCCAGAGCAGGAACCTACAGCTGATGTCATCGCAGGTTTCATTTATGTGCATTCACATCCTGCTTTAGCATTATTTGATTCAGGTGCATCACATAGTTTTATATCAACAAAATTTATCTCTGCACACCACATAGATACGGGATTTAGCAAGAAGACATATAGAGTCATGACCGGTGGAGGACCCATACCCATCACTGAGACCTGTAACTGCCCTATCACCATATCAGGCCACCAGTTCATAGCACCTTTGTTTGTGATGCCCTTACCCAACTATGATATAGTCCTAGTGTCACGCCCCAGAACCGGAATATCGGAGAGCGGGGGCAGACATAGCCAGCTACGCAATCCCAAAGTACGTTAATACTCTGAAATCACGTGTAGGCTGTCAAGATATAACACCCACTTTTTGAAATAAGGGTATTTTAGTCATTTTAGTCATTTTGTGATTTTCTGGATATTTTTGACTTGTGATTTATTTAGCCTTTGGTCTAACTTTAGAAAACCCACATTAGAGACCAACCATGACCTATGATGAGTATCTAGCTAATTAGATTTTATTTTTAAGTTTTGGTTTAATTTAGAAGCCATTTGGCTATTTTTAGGCTATTTAATTAATTGGCCTTTTTAGCCTTTTGCTAATTGAGCTTAAACTCAACTTAGATAGTAGAGAGGGGCCCATGAACCAACCCTAACCCTAGTAGGACTCATATGGCCGGCCAAATCAGGAAACACCCACCTCCTATATAAGCATTGTATTAGTATGGACACCCCTTCACAAAACCCTAGTTTCCAGCCCTCCAAAACCCTAACTTTTTCATCCGACCTCCGTTTCACCTCAAATGAAGTGCGTTGTGATTGTGGGAAGGAGGAAAATTTGCTGGAGCATTGTTAGCAAGGAGTTGGAGGCGTTTACTCGGTGGAAACTGGTCGTCTCATCGATCGAGAAGTCAGTTTCTTGATTTCTTCAACTCTCAATAGGTAAACACCCAAACACCATAGTTTCTTCTGTTTTTTCTTCATATTAGCATGCATCTAGATACCCTAGAACTACCCATGAAGTTTGGTTAGGTTTCGTGTCCGTTTGATGGGTGTATCGGACACGTATCGGATTAGGTTTATAGGTGTTCGATGATTTTCCTCTTAGATTTCGATCGTGTTATTTTTGTAATCTAATTTCACGAATTTGTAGCCCTATAGGTCAGGATTCCAAAACCCTAGGTCCTTGATTAAATCGACGCGTTTCTGTGTCCAAAACAGGACACGCACACGCAGTACGAGGACCGCGCGCGTGTCCTGCTGCTGCCGTGTCCGTTCTCGATGGACACGGCGATTCGACACAAGAATTTTGGTCAGTGGCTAGGCGCCATGACTGACAGCATGCTCGTAAAGTTTGGTGAACTTTCGTGGAGTATCGACGGAGAAATCGTCGTGGCACTGATTTTGAACTGTCGCGCGCGCGCCAGTTTTTGGCGTCTGATACGCGTGTCGTGCGACTCGGACACGCGACGGATGGCCAGTGCAGACACGTGGGCATGTAGCCCTATATGTGGGCTACGTGTACAAGTAACTTCGTGTCCTAATTCGCTCTGGGTCGAGCCCTAGGACGAGCGACACACGAGCACGAGAACTAGGTTTCAGTTTTTAATTCACGAGTGTTTAGGACACTTCGTGTCCTATTTTCTTGGACACGATGACACCTACAGATCATGTTCAGACCCTTGACACTTTACCAACCATTAGTTTCGAGCATCAGTAGGTTTTCGAGGGATTGAAGTCGTGAATAGGTTTGGTTTTGAGTATCGGGATATTAAGTTCAGAAGTTCATAGCTTTAGTTATTTTGTTCAGTTTAATTCGATGTTAAATCCTGCCTGGACACAACCTGCAAGTCCTATTAGACATATATAAGTGATTACTTACTTCTGCATCATAGGAAGGGGGTTGTAATCGATTTTGGGTTGGCCAAAGTATCAGGTTTTCTTTAAACCTCAGTTTTGATGTTCAGTAAACTAAACCTTTGATTTCCATCAGTTTTCTATATAATTCCTGTGCAAAACCAAACATACAAATCCTATTTGACCCTACCTACGAGATGCAAGTTGGTTTGCATCATGGGGAAGGCAGTGTTCAAGTTTGGGTGAGCCATAGGTTTGATCGGGTTAGTTTCTTCCCTTTTCCTGTTTCAGTTTTGTTGATATGTCCCATTTTCAATCTTCAATGAAATTCTTGTATATAACAGAGCCTACAGGTCCCCTTTAACCCCCTCTATGTGATTACATATAGTTTGCATCTTGGAATGGGGTTGTTTTCGTTTTTGGTTAGTTGTAGAGTATAGGGTTCTTCAAATCCAGTTTACAGTTTCAGAATCTTGAAACTGATTTTCAGTTCAGTTTTTCAATGCATTTGCCTGTACAAAACCAACCTACAGGTTCTGTATGACCACACCTAAGAGATTACATTGGTTGCTTAATCAAGAAGGCTGCAATCGAAATTTGTGTAGTGGTTTTGGTGTCAAGTCCAGTTCCCTGTACAGTTCAATACTGTTTACTGTACAGTCCTTTTCCTTTTTGTTTGATTATTTCGAATGATGAATCCTGTTCAAAACCAACATTCAGGTTCCTAGTTAGTCCACATAGGTGATTACATGTTAGGTTGCATAATAGGATAGTTTGTAATCTATTGTGTTTGACTTTGGGGTTGTTTGAGTATCGAATTATCAGATTAATCCCAGTTTTGTTCAGAGAGTGGATCTCTGTACTGTCCTGTTTCAGCTCCTTACCTTTTACTTGGTTTCAGCCTTCAGTTATTGGCATTCTTTCCATTAGTTTTGAAGATGAATTCTGAATATAAACCAAGCTTTCAGGCCTGAACTGAACCTATACAGGAGATTTCATATTGGTTGTATCATGAGGGGAAGGTTATATGGAATTGTGTAAGTATTAGCATAGGCTATGCTCAAGTAACCCTATAAGCTGAAATTAGTTGTGTAGGTTGATATTGATTTGGGTATCATGAAGCTCAGTTCCTTGCCTTGTTCAGTTTTCAGTTTCAAGTATTTTCCAGCCTTAGAATACCTACTAGTTGATGATGGATAGGATATGTTTAGTAGGATTAGACATGGGAAATTCAAGTGTATGGGATATATATATATCAAGATGTATAGGATATTCCTATAGCTAATTTAGGATTTGATTTTAGGGATACCAAACAAAGTAGTGGTTAGATTAGAGTTTAGATTGGTTTGGCAATGCCAAGTTAGCCTATTGATTAGTTTAGGAATTGTTGAATAGTAGGATAGATTCTAATTTTGTGTGTATTAAATAGTTAGTAGGATTTTGGTATTAGGATGCATTGGTAATTGATATGTAGGACTAGTATTGACCTAAAAAAATGGACTTATAGACTAGTGGACCAATATTGACCTAGTTTGACTAGTTTGATTGACCAAAGTTGACCCAAGGTTGACTTTGACTTAGATTGACCCAAATCATGTAGAATTTGCATGTAGGACTTTTCTTATGATATTTTCATGACATGTGGCTGTTTTAAATAGGATCATATTACTCCAGTCCAGTCACTTTTCATCATCAGCAGTTCGGATTGCCAGGCGAGTACATTCTCTGATCTTTTCATGCTTCTTTGGATATATACTCTTGTTATAGACTAGTGTACTTGATGCTGACACGACGTTCACACGGATCGGTACCCTATGGATCTTTTCATGCGATGTTATCCCCTCGGATACATCGAGTATGTCATGTTTCATGTACTTTATCATGTTCATCATGTACTCCATGTATTCACTTTTATCCATGTGCACTCATATGTTATTCATGTACACTCATGACCATATGAGCTCCATGTATACAGTAGTTGTTATCCATGTGCAATAACATAACATGCTTCGATCCTTGTGTATTGGTTGGGGCAGGGAGAGTGTAGTTGGTTATGTGATCATTATCCCCAGTAGTTGTTATCCATGTTCTTTCCGTAGTTGTATCCATGTGCGACCCAAGCTGTTTACATAACCAATTCATGCTCTGTTTCACGTAGAAGGTTATATTCCTTATTTATCATATTTACATCTCAGTTATATCTTCTTTCCTGTTGATTTCTCTTTACAACGATTCATGTATAGTTTTCTATAGCTTGCTTTATATGTCCATTCCTGATATGAACTGTTGTGAGAGATATGTGCTCGTTCCGTCCTGATTGGGCATGTTGAAAATTTTACAGGTGATGATGAGGAGTACGGTCCTACTTATTCTGGCATTGGCTTAAATGACACTGGCGACGTGGACCCACAGGAGGATCCCACAGTCGTTGAAGACTTGCCCATAGTCTAGCTGAGACTTAGCACTTTATTTTACATTTTCTGTTTGAGACTTTTATGAGTTGTACTTGAGATATTTTTGGTGGTTACACCTATACTTTTATTGAGACCTTCTTGAGATTATTCTCCTGTTCCATCTTAGTATTGTGATTGAGTTACGTATTATTTACTATCTATTCATAGCTTGGTTAGATTGTGTTAGATATGGTAACCCAGGACAGCGTTCTACCGCCGACACTGCGGCGTAGGCTGGGCGTTCGTTACTTCTCGTGCCCTCACACTGGGTGCGGGTCGTGACACGTTTTTAGTGGTGGCCCATGCAGGTCCGCAATCACAACTAGTGTGATTCGTAGTGGTACTCGAACTAGAGTATCATTACAACCTGCAGTAGGATATAAGATATAAGATAAAGTACTCAATCACTATTAGGCATTCCTGAGAGATTCCTGGGACGACCCTTGAGATTCTCATTTGAGCTTCGATTTAAATTTCTTTTTTCCTTACTTTGGTCCACCTTCCTCCCTCGATTCTTGGATCTTGTTTGAACTCTTTTCACCAATACCCTTACTCCCTTGTGTTTATTAATTGTTAGGAAGAAGGCTACACTGCTATATACTCATTAGTCAAACGCATGGCTAGGAGGATTACATTAAGGAATTAGGATACACGGAGATTTTGATTAAGTTATAAGGGCATTTTTCTAAATGGATGCTTTAATGATTAGTAGTTTGTAAGTTGGGATATTACCAAGGAAATTTATCTTGAAGATTCTAAGTAGTAATCACCAGAGGATTATAAAATTATATCTTGATACCGGAGGAAATTAGTTAGAATCTAAATAAATTGATTTCAGGAATTGATGGGATTCATGAATTATTGGATTATGATTATACATCCTTACGTATATAGATTGGTTTGAATGATCAAACAAAAAAAAAGGGGTGGCAGTATGAACTATTAAATTGAGTCGTACAAGCTGCGATGTATATATTGAATTTCAAATTTAAGTGGAATCAATGATATTAAAATTTTTGGTTTAGAAGATCGGGAAGATATGAAAACGATTGTTTTGGAAGAATTTTTTGGAATCATGTCAATTGATTAAAGATTTAAAAATCTATTTGGATTTTGGTTTAAGAAGTAGTGATTATGTTTCAATGACTTGAAAAAAAAAATTTATGGTTGATAAGCGCGTTAAAATACTGAGCTGTAACTGCTAGATTGTCGTGATAAGCTGAGTGTCTATCTTGAGGATTATTTGAGACAAATTGGGAGTTTTTTTAAAATTTAGGAAGTGATATAGAATTTTATGGATTCATGATTTATCAACTCTGGAGTTGGATTGAAACGTTAAATTTGGAAAGGTTAGTAGTAACGAGATCAAAGTTATTATGAGATTTATGAAAAGGATTTAAATGTTAGTCGTGGTTAGATTGGAAGGCTTAGAGTGAATACAAATTGAGGTAGTTATTTTTGGAATTTCTTTTTAAAGGAATGTAAAGGTAGGCCACCAAGGTAACCTTAATGAGATAGAAGTGTTCCACACTAATTGCCATATCACTCGTGACTACTATGATAGTAGTATATACTCCAGTGTTGTTAGTCGTCTGCCAAACTATGGGACTGTATCTCAATATTGACTTACTCAACCTTCCCTCAAATCTAGATCTTTTATTATGACTTCTAACCATTTGTATTTGATCATTCCTTAACAGTATTCGCTTTTAATACTGTGTCCCTAGATTATTTCACTAGATTCTTAATCAAATTTATTCCATGCTTCAACTTGATTTCCTTTATTTTTGTATTAGTTGTTACCTCTTGAACCTTTACCATGATACTAAAATACTTTCTGACTTAAATTCGAGATTCAACCATGACTCAATTCTTTCAACCCGACATGTGATGGAGTTCTTCTTGTTCTTTAAATGCTTAACATTGCACCTTATCTTGATTGCTTGACCAGCTTAGTTAAGGATCTTGGACTGTTTCTTTTCTTCTTCATCATTATCTCCCTTACTTATACTTGACTACCATATGTTGCTAATTTAGCCTTAGTTTTGCAAGCTTATCCTTCTTGAGCTTGATCATGACATATTTTATTGGGTCGCGACCCACTAACATATTGTCTAATCAGAACCGGTGTATGATGGTCTGATCAACCTAGTGCACTTGGTTCGCTTTCATATATTACTCTACGTAGATGAGACTCTAGAGCATCTGTCTCATCAACGACAGTTTGGCAATTCTCTTTGAACTATTTTCGTCGTCTATGAACCACGTATTGTACTCAATAGTATCGTCCTTGAACTCTTTTGCTTTTGTCTTTCACATATTTCAGAAAGGCAAGGCACTATACTTAATAGGTCAACCCAGAGTATCACGTTTAGCTTCCTTATCAAAAGGAGGATAGTGGCTTAATTCTATATCCTCACAGTATCCTTTAGGATTTCAATAGTGTTGAATTCTAAACCCTTGATCGCGACCAGTCGACTTGGTCATTCCCTTATCGTCCAATATTTGGAACCTTATTCAATTGAATTAATTCAATTGTGACATGGATTTCAAATCTTGGATACTCGTGCCGAGACTTCAACGACCTCGTTCCCCATTTTGCCCAAACCTCGATTCATCCTGGATTTGATCAACTTAGATCATATCGAGACTAAAATTTCTATGTATATATATATTTATAGTGTGTTTGGATTTCAGTTTTATTGACAGTCGTACCTTAAACTTTCGATTTTATCATCTTTAGAATATTAATGCTTTATGGTTAATTTTATTGTTTCTATAAATCACCAGTATTTGTATAGGATGATATCCTGCCTTACAGCCCAATGATTTAATATTTATCCTTATCTTTTCCAGAATGGCACCCATGACCAGAGTTTGTCCCCAGTGCACAGCTGCAATTCCAGACGAGACCAAGATTGTACTTTCCCCTTCTATTTCCCAGGAGGTGTTAGCAGCCTCACCAGAGAATTTCCCTCCATCTCCAGTCCTTCAGGAGGGGACTGCAGTTCAGCCGGAGACTGAGGGCCTTCCTTTGCCTCCTGGAGTGGTACCCCATGCCAGTCCTATTGAAGCTCATATTCACAAATTTCTTCAGGATTTGCGGGAGGTACAGAGACTTCAGGCTGAGCTTATGAGAGAGCAGAGCCTAAGGATCCAACTGTTGTGGGATTACATGCATACGAGGGAGGAGCCTAGTCCCAAGAGAGCGAGGAGCAGTTTATACCCAGAGCCTCAGGAGTACCCAGGCTTTCAGCCTAGACCAGCCTATCCAGTTCAGATTCCTGTCCAGCAGAGATCAGCTGAACGAGTGCCTACCTGTGCCTTCTGTAAGAAGCTTGGGCACGAATGGAAGGACTGTAGGAAGAGACTAGGATTGTGCCTATTTTGTGGGTCAGCTGCACACAAGATACGGGACTGTCCTACTACACTTGCCCCTAGACGAGGCCTACCTCCAGGAGAGAGAGTTCCAGCTACCAGACCTAGTAGAGGTGAGTTCTTGACCCATACTTTATCCTATCTTGATGATTATTGTACCCTACCATAATATTTGTATATTTGATACCTTATGACTACTTTTGATCTAGTATGACTTTAGTAGCTAGACGAGACTCCAGACTGATTGCATGCCGTAACCCTGTATGATTTCTTTTCAACTGCATGATTTAGACAAGTTTTCTTGAGACCATGATTGATGGGGTTTTGACCTAGGAAGAGTAGGATCATCTTAATTTCGAGGACGAAATTATTTTAAGGAGGGTAGACTTATAACACCCACTTTTTGAAATAAGGGTATTTTAGTCATTTTAGTCATTTTGTGATTTTCTGGATATTTTTGACTTGTGATTTATTTAGCCTTTGGTCTAACTTTAGAAAACCCACATTAGAGACCAACCATGACCTATGATGAGTATCTAGCTAATTAGATTTTATTTTTAAGTTTTGGTTTAATTTAGAAGCCATTTGGCTATTTTTAGGCTATTTAATTAATTGGCCTTTTTAGCCTTTTGCTAATTGAGCTTAAACTCAACTTAGATAGTAGAGAGGGGCCCATGAACCAACCCTAACCCTAGTAGGACTCATATGGCCGGCCAAATCAGGAAACACCCACCTCCTATATAAGCATTGTATTAGTATGGACACCCCTTCACAAAACCCTAGTTTCCAGCCCTCCAAAACCCTAACTTTTTCATCCGACCTCCGTTTCACCTCAAATGAAGTGCGTTGTGATTGTGGGAAGGAGGAGAATTTGCTGGAGCATTGTTAGCAAGGAGTTGGAGGCGTTTACTCGGTGGAAACTGGTCGTCTCATCGATCGAGAAGTCAGTTTCTTGATTTCTTCAACTCTCAATAGGTAAACACCCAAACACCATAGTTTCTTCTGTTTTTTCTTCATATTAGCATGCATCTAGATACCCTAGAACTACCCATGAAGTTTGGTTAGGTTTCGTGTCCGTTTGATGGGTGTATCGGACACGTATCGGATTAGGTTTATAGGTGTTCGATGATTTTCCTCTTAGATTTCGATCGTGTTATTTTTGTAATCTAATTTCACGAATTTGTAGCCCTATAGGTCAGGATTCCAAAACCCTAGGTCCTTGATTAAATCGACGCGTTTCTGTGTCCAAAACAGGACACGCACGCGCAGCACGAGGACCGCGCGCGTGTCCTGCTGCTGCCGTGTCCGTTCTCGATGGACACGACGATTCGACACAAGAATTTTGGTCAGTGGCTAGGCGCCATGACTGACAGCATGCTCGTAAAGTTTGGTGAACTTTCGTGGAGTATCGACGGAGAAATCGTCGTGGCACTGATTTTGAACTGTCGCGCGCGCGCCAGTTTTTGGCGTCTGATACGCGTGTCGTGCGACTCGGACACGCGACGGATGGCCAGTGCAGACACGTGGGCATGTAGCCCTATATGTGGGCTACGTGTACAAGTAACTTCGTGTCCTAATTCGCTCTGGGTCGAGCCCTAGGACGAGCGACACACGAGCACGAGAACTAGGTTTCAGTTTTTAATTCACGAGTGTTTAGGACACTTCGTGTCCTATTTTCTTGGACACGATGACACCTACAGATCATGTTCAGACCCTTGACACTTTACCAACCATTAGTTTCGAGCATCAGTAGGTTTTCGAGGGATTGAAGTCGTGAATAGGTTTGGTTTTGAGTATCGGGATATTAAGTTCAGAAGTTCATAGCTTTAGTTATTTTGTTCAGTTTAATTCGATGTTAAATCCTGCCTGGACACAACCTGCAAGTCCTATTAGACATATATAAGTGATTACTTACTTCTGCATCATAGGAAGGGGGTTGTAATCGATTTTGGGTTGGCCAAAGTATCAGGTTTTCTTTAAACCTCAGTTTTGATGTTCAGTAAACTAAACCTTTGATTTCCATCAGTTTTCTATATAATTCCTGTGCAAAACCAAACATACAAATCCTATTTGACCCTACCTACGAGATGCAAGTTGGTTTGCATCATGGGGAAGGCAGTGTTCAAGTTTGGGTGAGCCATAGGTTTGATCGGGTTAGTTTCTTCCCTTTTCCTGTTTCAGTTTTGTTGATATGTCCCATTTTCAATCTTCAATGAAATTCTTGTATATAACAGAGCCTACAGGTCCCCTTTAACCCCCTCTATGTGATTACATATAGTTTGCATCTTGGAATGGGGTTGTTTTCGTTTTTGGTTAGTTGTAGAGTATAGGGTTCTTCAAATCCAGTTTACAGTTTCAGAATCTTGAAACTGATTTTCAGTTCAGTTTTTCAATGCATTTGCCTGTACAAAACCAACCTACAGGTTCTGTATGACCACACCTAAGAGATTACATTGGTTGCTTAATCAAGAAGGCTGCAATCGAAATTTGTGTAGTGGTTTTGGTGTCAAGTCCAGTTCCCTGTACAGTTCAATACTGTTTACTGTACAGTCCTTTTCCTTTTTGTTTGATTATTTCGAATGATGAATCCTGTTCAAAACCAACATTCAGGTTCCTAGTTAGTCCACATAGGTGATTACATGTTAGGTTGCATAATAGGATAGTTTGTAATCTATTGTGTTTGACTTTGGGGTTGTTTGAGTATCGAATTATCAGATTAATCCCAGTTTTGTTCAGAGAGTGGATCTCTGTACTGTCCTGTTTCAGCTCCTTACCTTTTACTTGGTTTCAGCCTTCAGTTATTGGCATTCTTTCCATTAGTTTTGAAGATGAATTCTGAATATAAACCAAGCTTTCAGGCCTGAACTGAACCTATACAGGAGATTTCATATTGGTTGTATCATGAGGGGAAGGTTATATGGAATTGTGTAAGTATTAGCATAGGCTATGCTCAAGTAACCCTATAAGCTGAAATTAGTTGTGTAGGTTGATATTGATTTGGGTATCATGAAGCTCAGTTCCTTGCCTTGTTCAGTTTTCAGTTTCAAGTATTTTCCAGCCTTAGAATACCTACTAGTTGATGATGGATAGGATATGTTTAGTAGGATTAGACATGGGAAATTCAAGTGTATGGGATATATATATATCAAGATGTATAGGATATTCCTATAGCTAATTTAGGATTTGATTTTAGGGATACCAAACAAAGTAGTGGTTAGATTAGAGTTTAGATTGGTTTGGCAATGCCAAGTTAGCCTATTGATTAGTTTAGGAATTGTTGAATAGTAGGATAGATTCTAATTTTGTGTGTATTAAATAGTTAGTAGGATTTTGGTATTAGGATGCATTGGTAATTGATATGTAGGACTAGTATTGACCTAAAAAAATGGACTTATAGACTAGTGGACCAATATTGACCTAGTTTGACTAGTTTGATTGACCAAAGTTGACCCAAGGTTGACTTTGACTTAGATTGACCCAAATCATGTAGAATTTGCATGTAGGACTTTTCTTATGATATTTTCATGACATGTGGCTGTTTTAAATAGGATCATATTACTCCAGTCCAGTCACTTTTCATCATCAGCAGTTCGGATTGCCAGGCGAGTACATTCTCTGATCTTTTCATGCTTCTTTGGATATATACTCTTGTTATAGACTAGTGTACTTGATGCTGACACGACGTTCACACGGATCGGTACCCTATGGATCTTTTCATGCGATGTTATCCCCTCGGATACATCGAGTATGTCATGTTTCATGTACTTTATCATGTTCATCATGTACTCCATGTATTCACTTTTATCCATGTGCACTCATATGTTATTCATGTACACTCATGACCATATGAGCTCCATGTATACAGTAGTTGTTATCCATGTGCAATAACATAACATGCTTCGATCCTTGTGTATTGGTTGGGGCAGGGAGAGTGTAGTTGGTTATGTGATCATTATCCCCAGTAGTTGTTATCCATGTTCTTTCCGTAGTTGTATCCATGTGCGACCCAAGCTGTTTACATAACCAATTCATGCTCTGTTTCACGTAGAAGGTTATATTCCTTATTTATCATATTTACATCTCAGTTATATCTTCTTTCCTGTTGATTTCTCTTTACAACGATTCATGTATAGTTTTCTATAGCTTGCTTTATATGTCCATTCCTGATATGAACTGTTGTGAGAGATATGTGCTCGTTCCGTCCTGATTGGGCATGTTGAAAATTTTACAGGTGATGATGAGGAGTACGGTCCTACTTATTCTGGCATTGGCTTAAATGACACTGGCGACGTGGACCCACAGGAGGATCCCACAGTCGTTGAAGACTTGCCCATAGTCTAGCTGAGACTTAGCACTTTATTTTACATTTTCTGTTTGAGACTTTTATGAGTTGTACTTGAGATATTTTTGGTGGTTACACCTATACTTTTATTGAGACCTTCTTGAGATTATTCTCCTGTTCCATCTTAGTATTGTGATTGAGTTACGTATTATTTACTATCTATTCATAGCTTGGTTAGATTGTGTTAGATATGGTAACCCAGGACAGCGTTCTACCGCCGACACTGCGGCGTAGGCTGGGCGTTCGTTACTTCTCGTGCCCTCACACTGGGTGCGGATCGTGACACAAGACATGGGGGTTACTCTACAAGCCATCAGTCAATCCTATGGTTTAACAATCCTAGGCATCTCAATCACAGGCAATTATACAAGAGCAAGGAGTACGATCATCATACATACAATAGTAAGGCATCTCGAACCATATATACATGACTGATCATGAAGCCAGTACCACAGAACTGAGGACTAGCTAGAGTATTAGTCGTACATGATAAAGACTAGCTATAGTCTAGAATACACATATCATGTTTATGCCCGTAGGCTACAATATCAAGAAAAATACCAAAATACGAGCTAAACACGTGCTCGGGGCTAAATGTTACAAGAGAAGAATTTACATATCAGTGGGAGAATGAAAAAGAAACCCACTAAGGCACTCTGGTGCTCCGGCTGGTCACCGTCGAGTAGATGGTGCGGTAGATCCTTCGGGCTCTTCTATCAGAACCTGGCCATGCAAAACCAGTGGGGTCAGACCCCAAATAGCCAGTACCACAAAGGAGGCCGAACTATGAACTTAAAACTAGCAATCATAGGCAAACAACAGGGAGAGAAAGCAATAAGTAAAGGAGGATCGAGATTCGTGCAGTACCAATGCACTTATCCCGAACATAGAAAGACAGTAAGTAAATCATCATTTGACATAAAGTAAACTGGAGAACATGTTAAATAAATTGAGCTAGGCAATATACGAAGAGAGGACGACGGTACTGTTCCGGAAGCCAGGTTATAACCCTTAAACCAAACAAGGACCGGGATTGTAACCCTTCGCCTGAACATAACTTGGTCTCTGATCATTTATTGCTAGAGGTGACAATCATTAAATGACAGTGAGAGAGTGACAATACAGAGTACAATACATTAGAGTGACAATCATTGCAATCATTATCCTGAAATAATTAGGAACTGGATCTAGACAAGACTTAGACTGGAAAGGTGATATACGATGGGATAACCATAGGACTATTCAGATAACCAGGTTACAACCCGTAAACCAAACAAGGACCGGGGTTGTAACCTTTCGTCTGAACGGAACTTGGTTTCTCCCACCATTTATCGGCAAGATAAAATAAGAAATCAGGACATGTAACAATCATGTACAAGATCAAGACAAGACTAGACAGACTAAACTCCATCCAATATTCACGGCCAAGCAATAAGTACGGCTTGATACTTTAACTAACTAGAGTTATCACAGGCCTAGTTACTAGCAAGATGCAATGAGAATTCCAAGTCCGGTTACCTGTTTGTTACTACCTGAGTGATCCCAGCAAGAAAAGGAAAAGATAGCATGATATAGCAGACACACTGTAGTAACATATATGTGCCCTAAGGTACCACACTCGACGGCGGGCTGGAAGTGCGCTCATCTCGACGGATAGCAACAAATCCCATGTACATATATATATATATATATATATATATATATATATATATATATATATATATATATATAAGGCCGGGACCAAAGGGACAACATGTAACTGGGAAATTCTCTATGAACTATTTGATCAAACTAGTCATTAACCAGCTAGCCAGATTCAGTATGAATCCCTGACCGTGGTACTCAGGGATCATGCCCTAGACATGATGCAAGACACAACCGGACTAGTAGTTTATACAAGCACAATCATCCACGGTGTCCAGGCCAATGAATTGATTTGTCAAGAGTGCGTCACGACGGGCCACCATCATTATCATTATTATTTATCAAGAGTGCGCCACGACGGGCCACTATCAAGCATTATCAGGGTACTTGTCAAGAGTGTACCACTACGGGTCACTGCCGTGTCATGCATAGCAGGTCAAGTTACCAGGTCAAGTTATCATGTCAGGAGTGCACCACGGCGGGCCACTATCAAGTATGTCAATTCTTGGTCACACCATGCCAGGTACAATTGTCATTTCAATCGTATCAATCAAATCGTGATTATCAAGTTCGGGACAAAAGACGTAAGGATATAAAATGGGCGTAAAAATATACAATAGGGTAAGGGGTACGGTATAGGAACTCAAGTTACACAGGGCGTTACAAGTACGAGTTAATAACGACCATTAATTAATAAAATACAAGCAAGGGAAAGAGCCATGCGGCTCGAGCATAGGCGGCCAAGAATGATCTCATACGGCCGAGAAGGGAGCAGCCCATGCGACTGGAGGGGACTCGGGTCTAAGGGAATGCATGCGGCTTAGGAGAGTTCAGGGTCATGCAGCGGAGTATCATGCGGCCAGAGGGAAGTAAGCTTCATGCGGCTGGCGGGATCAAGTTCCATGCAGCCAGGAAAGGGTGGGGGCATGCGGTCATGAGTTCAAAAGTTCATGCGGCTAGAGAAAGAATTTATGCGGGTCGGAGAAATTAATAGCCCATGCGGCTCGGAACGGGAACAGCTCATGCGGCTGGCGGAGGCAGCAGAACATATGCGGCTAGCGGGGGACAGGTCTCATGCGGCCGGCTATCAATCAGGTATATGCGACCGGAGTCAAGTGGGTCTCATACGGCTAGCTGGGTTCGGCCCTTATGCGGCTGGGGAGATTCGGATTCATGCGGCCCAAAGTGGCGGAGGCACATGCGGCTGCAGAAGCAAGGGGGTGCATGCGACTGGCTGGGAGAGAAATCCATGCGGCTGGAAGAAGCGGGTCCCATGCGGCTCAAAGGGAGTAAGCCTATGCGGCTCAAAGGGAGTAAGCCTATGCGGCTCAAAATTCTTTCAGTCATGCGGCTAGGAGAACACTTGCTGCATGAACTAGTCATGCGGTCAAGTCAAGCACTGTTCTTCTTCTCTAAATTTCCGAGAAGAAGAATACCATAAAGCCAAACTTCCAAGCAAACCCTCATCCCAAGTCCAAATCTGAACTTCCATAGGTTAAAATGGGGCAGAATGAAATACTCTACAACATGGAACCATCAGTTGACCAAAATATACAAGTTTGACAGATCAAAACCTATGAAAACCAAAAATACCACAAAGCTAGATCTACCACAATCCACCCGATAAAATCAAAAACTCCAAGTTCTAAATATGCTTAGAATTTAACAATAAAGAGAATGGAACAAACGAAATTAAAATCGTTCAACATTCGGCAAGGTGCACTTGCCTCTCTCTAATGGCTAGGGTTTAGTGGAAAAGAAATGAATGAGGGTGAATGAGGAGGGAGAGAGAAAAAGTGGCTTATATAACAAGCTCAAGTGATCTCCACCATTCATTCCTCTCCACTCAATCTAAACCATACACTTCATCTCATGAGAACCCAAACTAAACCAAACCAAACCAAGTCAAAGTGGAACCGAACCAAATAAAACCAAATCCAAGTTAAACCAAGTCATGAAAATCCTACATTTAGAAAATTTTTAAAATATTACGCAAATCGATAAATACGAAATACGGCTCAAATAAACACGTATCCGTATAAAATACTGATACAGTGAGACGGGTCTCACACCTAGGGATGGACTGGTTGAGTAAGCAGCATGCGCTGATAGACTGTCACAGAGGATGTGTAGTCTTCAGCCCACCTGGAGAGTCGGAGTTTGAAATCTCTCGAACTCCGGAGGATATGAAGTATGTTACCTACACCTCTATCACAGAAGAACCCGGACCTCCCCATCCTATCATAGCAGAATTTATGGACGTCTTCCCTGATAGTCTTCCCGGATTACCCCCAGATCGAGACATAGAGTTCACCATTGACCTAGTCCCCGTCTCTTCCCCTATTTCTAAGGGATGCTACAGAGTCAACCCAAAGGAGGCCAAGGAGATGAAGGATCAGATCAATGAACTGAAGGCCCTTGGATTTATCAGAGATGGAGCTTCACCCTGGGGAGCACCTGTCTTGCTTGTTCCTAAGAATGACGGAACTGTGCGGATGTGCATCGACTACCGGGCGCTGAACAAGATCACCATCAAGAACAAGTACCTTCTACCCCGGATCGATGACATGTTTGACCAACTAAGTGGAGCCAAAGGTATTTTCGAAGATTGACCTAAGATCTGGCTACCATCAGATCAAGGTTAGGAAGGAGGACATTCCCAAGACGACGTTCAACACCAAGTATGGGCAGTTTAAATTCTTGGTTATGCCGTTTAGACTGACGAATGCTCCTGCTGTATTCATGAACCTTATGAACAAGGTTTTTCATGAATACCTGGATCAGTTTGTTGTTGTCTTTATCGATGACATCCTGATCTACTCGAAGACTGAAAATGAGCATGAAGAGCACCTCAGGAAAGTTCTGGGAACTTTGAGGAAGGAGAAGCTATATGGTAAGCTTTCCAAATGTGAATTCTTTCTAGACAAGGTAGATTTTCTTGGCCATGTTGTCACAGGAGAAAGAATTTCGGTGGACCCTAAGAAAATAGCTGCTGTTGAAAAATGGTCTACCCCAAGCTCAGTTGCTGAAATCAGAAGTTTTTTGGGCTTGGCTGGCTACTACCGAAAGTTTGTGAAGGATTTTGCCAAGATTGCTGAACCGATGACAAAGCTCACTCGGAAGAATGAAGAGTTCATCTGGACGGAAGATTGCCAGACATCGTTTGAGGAACTGAAGAAGAGACTTACAACAACACCGATACTTGTGCTACCCGTAGGTACCAGAGGTTTCTCAATATACAGTGATGCCTCTGGAAAAGGACTGGGTTGCGTTCTTCAACAACATAGGAAAGTGATTGCTTACGCATCTAGACAATTACGGACTCATGAGAAAAACTATCCCACACATGATCTGGAGCTTGCTGCAGTCATCTTTGCTTTGAAGCTATGGAAGCATTATCTCTATGGAGAGAGAGAGTAGAAATATTTATAGACCACAAAAGTCTGAAATATGTTTTTACTCAAAAGGAGCTGAAAATGAGACAAAGAAGATGGCTGGAGCTGATGAAGGATTTTGACATCGACTTGTAGTACCATCCGGATAAGGCTAATATGGTTGCAGATGCACTTAGTCGATACCCAGTGGCGATGTTCTTAAATAAGGAGCGGCACTTGTTGGAGGACATAGAGAAGCTTGGTCTGAAGATTGTACTACCTGAGGAAAAGGTGAAGGAACTGGGGCGAGAAGCTATTGTACCTGGAGCTGACTCAACAATGATGCAGTTGCAATTGCGTTCAAGTCTGATGGACAAAGTCAAGGAGACACAATTCCAAGACGAAACGCATTGTAAACTCAGAGATCAAGTGCTGGCAGGAACACTTGAAGGATTCTCTATCGCCAGTGACGGAGCATTGAAGAATGGCACGAGGCTGTGTGTACCATCTGGCGAACTGAGGAATGAGCTTATGCAAGAAATATACCAGTCGCAGTATTCTATACATCCTGGAGCTAATAAGATATATCGGGATATACGTACCATTGTTTGGTGGTATGGAATGAAGAAGGATGTATCCAGATTTGTGGCTAGATGCTTGATTTGTCAACAAGTAAAGGCTAACAGACAGAGACCCACAGGACTTCTACAGTCGCTGGACATTCCGTAGTAGAAGTGGGAGCATATAACAATGGACTTTGTGTCAGGATTGCCTCGATCTCAAGGAGGAAAGGACGCCATTTGGGTTATTATGGACCGACTGACTAAGTCAGCTCACTTTATTCCCTTCAAGGTTGGTTTATCCACCGAGAAGTTGGCGGCACTGTACATGCGGCACATCTACCGGATTCATGGAGTTCCAGTAAGTATTGTATCTGACATAGATACTAGATTTACCTCACACTTTTGAAAGAGTTTGCATGACAGCTTGGGAACACAATTGAAGTTCAACACTGCCTATCACCCCCAAACTGACGGACAATCGGAGAGAACAATCCAGACGCTTGAAGACATGTTGAGATCTTGCGTCTTGGAATTTGGAGGGTCTTGGGAAGACCACTTGCATTTGGTGGAATTCTCCTACAACAATAGTTACCAAGCTAGCATCGCTATGACACCGTTCGAAGCACTTTATGGACGTCGTTGCCGCACTCTACTTGCATGGGATGATGTAGGAGAAAGAGTACTACTGGGACCAGAGATGGTGACTGACGCAGCAGAGAAGGTGAAAGTGATTAGAGACAAGCTCAGGATAGCCCAAGACAGACAGAAACATTGGGCAGATAGCAGTCGTCGACCACTGGAATTTGAAGAAGGAGATAGTATTTTTGTGAAGATTTCTCCTACCAGAGGAACGATCAGATTTGGCAGAGGTGGGAAGCTGAGTCCCAGATACATCGGCCCATTTGAAGTTTTGAGCCGAATTGGAGAAGTAGCGTACCGATTAGCTCTACCTGCTAATCTTGAGGGTGTGCACAACGTCTTCCACATTTCACAGCTCAGACGCTACATTCCGAATCTAAGCCACATCTTGGACCATTTGTTATGACCCGCTATCCAAATTGTTGGGCCGGGCCGAGTCATGCCCAGCCTACGCTTGAGATAAAATATAGTAAGCTGTTCTAAAGATAACAGGATAAGACTAAATGTGCTAACAGTTCTATAAGTGAATAAAAGTCATAAATGCTCCAAACACAAAAGTCGTCTCATATAGAAATAAGTCCAAAATACAAGTGATCTGAAATATAAAATTGGATACATGTCCAGTTACAAAATATGTAGCCTAATACATGACTACACTAAATATCCCAACCAGCTATGCAAACTAGACGAGCCTCCCCGCAGGAACATCCTCGTATGGTAAAGCCGGGTCCTCGGTAGTATCTCCATAATATGAGTCGCAGAGTAACTCCTTCTCAGTAAGGACACCTACAACGTTATCTTGTCAGGACGGGAGCAAGTACTGAATCTAACAAACTAGCATATGAAACATGGAAATGAACATAAGAGGAATAACTGGAAACATGGCATCACACAATTTATCATGGCAAGGACACATATGTCATAGAGACAGATGTATATGTAATGTTTAAAACTGTAGCAGGTACGTGATCGGTCAATAGATATACAATGTACTGTGGTACATGTATATAAAATGTACATACGTACAAGTTAACAAGCATAGGTGTACATCCGTACAGAAATGCGGGATAATGGCCTGCGGCAAGGTATGCATATAAAATGTGACATCGCTCGCTACTATAGGGGGCATGATCACGTACTCAACTGTCAGTTTCCCCATAACCCATATTCTAATCATGTGAGAGATGTATAAAGATTGTTCTAAACATAGTAGTAATGGAAAGTACAACATGTGACATTTTAACTTGCTACCCCAAGGATCAGAATTTAACATGGTTGGATTAGCAGTTCATTTATGTAACAGTATGTAAAGTTTGTAGAAAGTACTTGCCTCTAGTAAAGCAAAGCAAAGCAAGCTGCGATAAAAGTGCTATAGATGTCTGGTAACTCGTCTCTGTAGAAATAAATACATAAATTTAGTTTTTACACTAAGCTAAAACACTATGACACTAATTGGTGTAACACGACTTGTGACTGGGCACCTAGCCAAAATGATGACTTTAGCATAGGAGACAAATGTGGGGTGACACACTACTTTAAATAACTTTCTAGGATCTTTACACTAGTGAGGGGTGAGGTTCAATACGGCTAAAACTCAAAGTAGCACAAAAAGTTACAAGTCGTAATTAATCAATAAATAAATCAAATGATCATTTTGTTTTAACAATTTTTGAGATAGACAAAAAGCTTATTTTTACATAAAATAAAGTACCAAAATGATCCTTGTTAATCATAGAAATTTATTATAATTTTTCTGGAATTTATTAACCAGTACAAGTATTTTATAAAAATCAGTTTTCCTAAGTATTCAGAAAATGAGTTTTGGTTTCATATGCCAAACTAGTGGCAAAACTATAAACTAAATACTATAAAAATTATACTAAATTAGCTAAATTAACATAGTATTTAAATACTATTTTTTCAGAATTTTATCAGTGCTTTAAGTATTTTTAGAAATTCAAAAATAGCATTGCACACAATTTAAATTAGATAATTAATTATCTGCGTATTTTGTCCATGTATATAATTTGAACCAAAGTTCAAATACAGGACCCAAGGTCATGAATCAAGTCCAATATGACTTGCACAGATCTTGAATGTGTGAAAACACATTTGGGCCCAAAAATCCATGCTAGGCTTGGACACCAAATGGTTGCATTAATATAAATACACCCAAAAATACAAAGTGGTAAAAGTGCAAAATAAATATTAATATTTTAATAAGGTAAAATTATACATAATGAATATATACATACATATGTTAAAAGTATATATATATATATATATATATATATATATATATATATATATATATATATATATATATATATATATATATAAGAAAATACTTAATTATAAAGTATATATATATACAAATATTGTATACATATATATAATAATATATATATATAATAATATATATACACATGAAAATATATACAAATATATATATAAATACTAATATATATATAAAAATTTACTAAATATAAAAATATATATACATATATAAAATTTACTGCCTATATACAGTATATACATATATATAATACAAATATATGTATATACATATATATATATATATATATATATATAAATATATATATAAATAACAGAAAAAAGAAAAAGGAAAAGAAAAAGAAAAAGAAATAAAACAGCAGCAAGGGCTCGAACTCGGCCCACTACGCGGGGGGGGGGGGGGGGGGGGGGGGGGGGGTTTAGACTGGGTCGTGTTGGACAGGGGGTCAGCCCGCTGGGTGTGTTAGGATTAGGTTTAGGTTAGTTTTATTTAGGTTTTGAATTAATTATACATAAAAATAATAATAATAATCCTGTGTCCTGACAGTTAGGGACACAGGAGTCCATGTGTCCGTGCTATGCACGACACGTACGAGCATCTATGCTCGTGTCCAAGCACCGAACTAGTGTCCCCGTGTCATGGCGAACCACACGCGTGGATTCGAGACACGGACGACACGAAAAGACACTGTCACTTACGTGTCCGGCTAGTCGGAGGGGATTCGAGTGTGCTGGAGGGCGGGGAAGACGTCGGCAAAGTGGCGCTTGGGCGGCGCTGCGGTCGTCTCGTCGAGGCGAAGCGAATGGTGGTGGTGGCGATCGACGACGACGGTCGGTGAGGCGGTGGTAGGGTGTCGTCGGAACTAGGGTTTAGGGCTTAGGGTTTGGCGAAGAACGAGCTGTGGTCGGCGGTGAGGGGTCGGTGAGAGTGGTGGCTGAGCTGAGGGGAGTGAGGGGGTTTAAATAGAGGGGTTGAGTCGGTCGGGGGGGCGTGCGCTGGCCGAAAATGGCGGGGGCAGCCGGGTCGTCGGTCGTCGGGCAGGGAGTGGGTGAGAGGAGAGAGAGGGTGATCGTAGGGGGGGTAGGGTAGGTTAGCAATTAGGCCCCCATAGTTTAGGTTATTACATAAAGGCCCTATCAGAGTCTAAATGCAAATATAATATTTGCATTCCACATATAAAATAATTAACTAATTGCAAAATAACTTCTTAAACAATTTGGAAAATTATAAACAGTTATTAAAACAATTTAAATATTGCATAATGATATAAAAACAATTCTAAAAATTATAGAATGATATTAAAACTTTTTAGAAAATTGCAAATTGATATTTTTGTATTTTAAAACTCATTTAAAAATCATTAAAAATTCTAAAAAATTCCTAAAAATCTTAATAATTATTTTAAGGCTAAATTTGACATTAATAATTAATAAACACTAATTAAATAAAATTTTGAAAAACAGGGGCTTACAAGTCTTCCCTCCTTGAAAAATTTTGTCCTCAAAATTCATAAGGATTGAAGACCCTAAAATATTCTAACATAGCAAGCAATGCAACAAATGACTAAGGCTATGATCGAAACTAACCTCTAAGGTATCAAGCGAGAATGGGTGGTTCCCTCGCAGCGGTTGGATCGAACAAGTAAGGGTACCTCTCCCTCATGTCCGACTCCCTCTTCCAAGTAGATTCACCTGGAGAGTGACGGCTCCAAGCTACTCGTACTAAGGGTATAACCTTGTTTCTCAGCCTCTTCTCCCTTCTGTCTAATATCTCTACTGGCTGCTCAGAAACTGTAAGGCTCGGTCCGACCTCCAACTCTGAATGATCTAGCACATGACTGGGGTCTGGAACATATCTCCTCAGCTGAGATACGTGAAAGACATCGTGAACTCCTGCTAGGTTGGGTGGAAGTGCAACCCTGTAAGCTACCTCTCCAATCCTGCCAAGTATCTCGAATGGCCCAATGTATCTGGGGCTCAGGTTCCCTCCTCGTCCGAACCGGATCGTCCCTCTAGTAGGTGATATCTTCACTAGCACCATATCACCGTCTGCGAACTCCATCGGTCTGCGACTAGCATCAGCCCAGTATTTTTGCATGTCCTGAGCTACTCTAAGCCTGTCTCTGATCATCCCAACTTTCTCTGCTGCATCTGTGATCATCTCTGGCCCAAGCATAACTCTGTCTCCAATATCATCCCAAAAGAGCGGTGTGCGGCATCGTCGTCCATATAGCGCCTCGAAAGGAGACATACCGATACTGGCTTGGTAGCTGTTGTTGTATGAAAACTCCACCAAGTGCAGATGGCTCTCCCAAGATCCTCCAAAGTCCAGCACGTAGGTCCTCAGCATATCCTCCAGTGTCTGTATCGTCCTCTCGGACTGCCCATCTGTCTGCGGGTGGTACGTCGTACTGAACTTGAGCCTACTGCCCAACTCCTCCTATAAGCTCCTCCAGTAGTGGGATGTGAATCTGCTGTCTCTGTCCGACACGATGCTCACTGGCACTCCGTGTAGGCGAACTATCTGCTGCATGTATAACTCTGCCAACTTCTCGGTGGAAAGCCCCACCTTGAAGGGTATAAAGTGCACACACTTCGTCAGCCTGTCCACGATGACCCAAATGGCATCCTTTCCTCCTTGGGAACGAGGAAGCCCTGAGACGAAATCCATCGTAATATGTTCCCACTTCCACTCGGGAATGGGTAACGGCTGCAACAAACCAGCTGGCCTCTGGCGCTCCGCCTTGACCTGCTGGCAAACTAGGCATCTCGAGATGAAACGTAATACATTCCTTTTCATCCCGTGCTACCAAAGATGTTCCTGCAAGTCACGGTACATCTTGTTAGCACCAGGGTGAATAGAATATCTCGATCGGTGCGTCTCCTGCAAGACTGCCTCTACCAGCTCTTCCTTCGGCACGCACAATCGGCTGCCATGCCTCAAGGATCCATCCTCTGCTATAGTGAAGTCATCCAGCAATCCAGCTAAAGCCTGGGCTCGAAGTCTGCGAAGGCTCTCATCTGTAGACTGTGCCTTCCGGATCTACTCTATCAAACCTGACTGAATGTCAAGCGCCATCATCTGTATCACTGATCCTGGCCGAACTAGCTCGATACCGAGCTTCTCCAGATCCTCCCGCAAATGCCGATCAATCATCAGATACCATGCCATCGGATGCCTGCTCAGTGCATCCGCCACCATATTTACCTTCCCGGAATGATATTGTAAATCGATGTCGAAGTCTTTCATCAACTCCAACCATCGTCTTTGCCTCATGTTCAGCTCTTTCTGCGTGAACACATACTTCAAGCTTTTGTGGTTAGTAAAGATTTCCACACGCTCTCCGTATAAGTAATGTTTCCATAACTTGAGTGCAAAGATCACCGCAGCTAACTCTAGGTCATGGGTAGAATAATTCCGTTCATGAGTCCGCAATTGCCTTGATGCATAAGTAATTACTTTCCCATGCTGCTGTAGGACATATCCTAGCCCCTTCCTATAAGCATCACTATATATGGTGAAACCTCCAGAACCTGAAGGTAATGTCAGAACTGGAGCGGTCGTCAGCCTCCTCTTCAGCTCCTCAAACGCTGCCTGGCAGTCCTTCGACCAGATGTACTCTGCGTCCTTTCGCGTCAGCTTCGTCATGGGTTCAGCTATCCTAGCAAAGTCCTGGACGAACTTTCTATAATAGCCTGCTAAACCCAGAAAGCTCATGATCTCTGAAACTGACGTCAGAGCCTTCTATGTCTCAATTGCAGCAATCTTCCTGGGATCCACCGAGATTCCATCTCCAGTAACTACATGGCCGAGAAACTCCACTCGGTCTAAAAAGAACTCGTACTTCGGTAATTTGGCAAACAATCTCTCCTGCCTCAGAATCCCCAAAACTATCCGCAAGTGCTCTGCATGCTCCTCTGGCGTCTTCGAGTATATCAGGATGTCATCGATAAATACTACGACAAACTTATCCAGATACTGGTAAAATGTCTTATTCATCAAATTCATAAAGACAGCTGGCGCATTTGTGAGACTAAATGGCATCACCAGAAACTCGTACTGCCCGTACTTCGTGTTGAACACCGTCTTCTGGATGTCTGCCGTCCTAACCTTCACCTGGTGGTACCCGGATCTCAAGTCTATCCTGGAAAACACCTTCGCCCTACTCAACTGGTCGAACAAATCATCTATCCTGGACAGAGGATATTTGTTCTTAATGGTGACGGCATTCAAAGCCCGGTAGTCAATACACAACCGGACTGTACCATCCTTTTTAGGCACAAAGAGCACTGGCGCTCCCCATGGAGAAGCACTGGATCGAATGAAACCCTTTTTCAACATGTCATCAATCTTCTCTTTCATCTCTATGGCCTCCTTGGGATTTACTCTATAGCAAGCCCAGGATACTGGTGATGAACCCGGCACTAAATCTATGGTGAATTCCACATCTCTGTCAGGCGGAAGTCCTGGAAGATCCTCTGGAAATACATTCATAAACTCCCTAATGATAGGGTATGGCGGTGCTACGTCCCCGACTGTCGCACAACAGTTCGGCTCTAGGCTGATCTCTGGCCCTGTCCTCCTGACTCTGAATGGTGCTATGCCTGGGGGACTGAACAAAATACTACCCTCATGACAACCTATAGATGCATGGGCATAGCTAAACCAGTCCATCCCCAATATGATATCATAACCGGGGAGTGGCATCACAAAGAATCGCCCCTCAAACTCTCTCTCGGCTATAGTAATAGAGCATCTATAGCTAGCTCTAATAGGCAGTGGTCCTCCTCCCGTCATTACTCTACTAATCTCCGCAGTAGGTGTAGATACTAAGTGATGTTCATGCATAAACTCTAATAACAGGAAGCTAGGAGATGCACCAGAATTAAACAAGCATAGAGCTAGAAAAGTATGCAAATAAACATGACCTGTGATGACGTCAGCTAAGTAATCTGGCTCCGAAACCTGCTACGGCTCCGGCTCAAGGGCCAGGCTATAAACCTTCCCCTGAGGTCCCTTCTGCTGCTGCAGATGCTGCCCAAACCTCTGCTGCTGAGTCGGAAATGGTCCTCTAGGCTTCGCTACTGGGCAGTCCCGGATCTGATGGGTGGCAGACCCACAAACTAAGCACTGCTTCAACATCTTCCTACAAATGGAGCTGTCGTGTCCCGATCTTCCGCAGAAAGAACATATAGCTCCCCTCTGCTGTTGATATCGGGGTCCCGGGGCTCTAACTGGCGGGGTCAGGTGATGTGGTGTAGGGGGATGGTAAGTCTGCAGGTGCGGCGTCGGTGCTCTCTGCTGGAAAGCCTGACGCTTGGACGGTCCCTCATGATGTACAGAAGCCGGCCTCTTGCTAGACAGAAGACGCTCCTCGATGCTCCGGGCCAACTCTAGGCTCTGGTAGTAGTCAGTCGTACCGTTCGCCACTATAAGAATGCCAATGTCTGGAACTAGACCATGACAAAACCTATGGGTCATCTCCTCTGGATCTGCAACCAGACTAGGAGCGAAATGGCTCAGGCGACTAAACTCTGTAGCATACTCATCAACAGAACGGTTCCCCTGCTGGATGTTCTGGAATCGTAGCTCCATGGCTACTCTAGCAGTGGTCGAGAAGAATTTCTTCTTGAACTGGGTCTTGAACTGATCCCAAGTGGCTCTCCCTCTCGCAAATAACGGCTCATTCCGGAACCAAACTCCTGCTAAGTCTATCAGCAGAAATCTCGCTGCCTCGACCTGGAGGTCATCCGACATCCTAACTCCAAGAAGCTTCCTTTCTATCGAGTCTAGCCAGTCATCTGCTACTACAATGCCCTCAGTCCCTGAGAACTCCTTGGGATTCAGACCCATGAAGTCCTTGATCGTCCCCGCTCTCTGCCATGGCTCTACATGTGGTGGGACCACGGGACGTTCTTCAGAACGCTCCATGCTCTGGCGGAGTAGGGTAGTCTGCTCCTGATGGGTTGTTAGGAACCCCTGAATCAGAGTGAGCAGCTGTTTCCCGTCGAGTGTGACGAAAGCCTAGGTAGGTATAGTGATAGGGGGTGGTGGAAGTATTGGGTCCTGCTGGGCATGTGATGTGGAAGGTGGTTGTGGTATCTGGGTTTGTGGATTTGTGGAGTGGGGGAGTGTGGTAGGTGGAGGTGTATCAGTCAACTGGTCCGCTGATTGGATAAGGAGGGCCCCATTCTCGGGTGTAACATACTGGAATGAACGAGTAAGCACCATCTAAATTACAATAAAAAGGACTTATAAGGACTTGTTTAAAGTAAACAATCATAGACAAGAAAATCTAATTATAATAGCAAGCATGTGATGTATTTCCTATGTTGCAATCCTAGCATTCCTCTAGGTGTTCTAAGCGTCATTCCTAATGTTGTCTAATTACCTTAAGTTCCTAATTACAGGCATGCTTGGTACAATAACGTAACCAAACAATTTAGTCTGGACCTGTATAGACCACCACTAAAAATATGTCACGACCCGCTACCCAAATTGTTGGGCCGGGCCGAGTCATGCCCAGCCTACGCTTGAGATAAAACGTAGTAAGCTGTTCTAAAGATAACAGGATAAGACTAAATGTGCTAACAGTTCTATAAGTGAATAAAAGTCATAAATGCTCCAAACACAAAAGTCGTCTCATATAGAAATAAGTCCAAAGTGCAAGTGATCTGAAATGTAAAACTGGATACATGTCCAGTTACAAAATATGTAGCCTAATACATGACTATACTAAATATCCCAAACAGCTATGCAAACTAGACGAGTCTTCCCGCAGGAACATCCTCGTATGGCAAAGCCGGGTCCTCGGTAGTATCTTCATAATATGAGTCGCAGAGTAACTCCTCCTCAGTAAGGACACCTACAACGTTATCCTGTCAGGATGGGAGCAAGTACTGAATCTAAAAAACTTGCATATGAAACATGGAAATGAACATAAGAGGAATAACTAGAAACATGGCATCACACAATTTATCATGGCAAGGACACATATGTCATAGAAACAAATGTATATATAATGTTTAAAACTGTAGCAGGTACGAGATCGGTCAATAGATGTACAATGTACTGTGGTACATGTAAATAAAATGTACATACGTACAAGTTAACAAGTATAGGTGTACATCCGTACAGAAATGCGGGATAATAGCCTGCAGCAAGGTATGCATATAAAATACAAGTTAACAAGCATAGGTGTACATCCGTACAAAAATGCGGGATAATGGCCTGCGGCAAGGTATGCATATAAAATGCGACCTCGCTCGCTACTATAGGGGGGCATGATCACGTACTCAACTGTCAGTTTCCCCATAACCCATATTCTAATCATGTGAGAGATACATAAAGACTGTTCTAAACATGGTAGTAATAGAAAGTACAATATGTGACATTTTAACTTGCTACCCCAAGGATCAGTATTTAACATGGTTGGATTAGAAGTTCATTTATGTAACAGTATGTAAAGTTTTTAGAAAGTACTTGCCTCTAGCAAAGTAAAGCAAAGCAAGCTGCGATAAAAGTGCTATAGATGTTTGGTAACTCGTCACTGTAGAAATAAATACATAAACTTAGTTTTTACACTAAGCTAAAACACTAGGACACTAATTGGTGCAACACGACTTGTGACTGGGCACCTAGCCAAAATAATGACTTTAGCATAGGAGACAAATATGGGATGACACACTACTTTAACTAACTTTCTAGGGTCTTTACACTAGTGAGGGGTGAGGTTCAATACGGCTAAAACTCAAAGTAGCACAAAAAGTTACAAGTCGTAATTAATCAATAAATAAATTAAATGATCATTGTGTTTTAACAATTTTTGAGATAGACAAAAAGCTTATTTTTATATAAAGTAAAGTACCAAATGATCCTTGTTAATCATAGAAATTTATTATAATTTTTTTGGAATTTATTAACCAGTACAAGTATTATATAAAAATCAGTTTTCCTAAGTATACAAAAAATGAGTTTTGGTTTCATATGCCAAACTAGTGGCAAAACTGTAAATTAAATACTATATAAATTATACTAAATTAGCTAAATTAATATAGTATTTAAATACTATTTTTCCAGAATTTTAACAGTACTTTAAGTATTTTTAGAAATTCAAAAACAGCATTGCACACAATTTAAATTAAATAATTAATTATCTGCGTATTTTGTCCATGTATATAATTTGAACCAAAGTTCAAATACAAGACCCAAGACCATGAATCAAGTCCAATATGACTTGTACATGTCTTGAATGTGTGAAAACATATTTGGGCCCAAAAATCCATGCTAGGCTTGGACACCAAATGGTTGCAGTAATATAAATACACCCAAAAATACAAAGTGGTAAAAGTGCAAAATAAATATTAATATTTTAATAAGGTAAAATTATACATAATGAATATATACATACATATGTTAAAAGTACATATATATATATATATATATATATATATATATATATATATATATATATATAAGAAAATACTTAATTATAAAGTATATATATATACAAATATTGTATACATATATATATAATAGTATATATATAATAATATATATACACATGAAAATATATACAAATATACATATAAATACTAATATACATATATATATATATAGAAATTTACTAAATATAAAAATATATATACAAATATAAAATTTACTGCCTATATACAGTATATACATATATATATATATATATATATATATATATATATATATATATATATATATATATAATACAAATATATGTATATACATATATATATAAATATATATATAAATAACAGAAAAAATAAAAAGGAAAGGAAAAAGAAAAAGAAATAAAACAGCAGCAAGGGCTCGAACTCGGCCCACTGCGCGCGGGGTGGGGTGGGGGGGTGGGGTGGGGTTTAGACTGGGTCGGGCTGGCCAGGGGGTCAGCCCGCTGGGTGTGTTAGGATTAGGTTTAGGTTCATTTTATTTAGGTTTTGAATTAATTATACATAAAAAAAATCCTGTGTCCTGACAGTTAGGGACACAGGAGTCCATGTGTCCGTGCTATTCACGACACGTACGAGCGTCTATGCTCGTGTCCAAGCACCGGACTAGTGTCCCCGTGTCCTGGCGAACCACACACGTGGATTCGAGACACGGACGACACGAAAAGACACTGTCACTTACGTGTCCGGCTAGTCAGGGGGGATTCGAGTGTGCTGGCGGGCGGAGAAGACGTCGGCGAAGTGGCGCTTGGGCGGCGCTGCGGTCGTCTCGTCGAGGCGAAGCGAATGGTGGTGGTGGCGATCGACGACGACGGTCGGTGAGGCGGTGGTAGGGTGTCGTTGGAACTAGGGTTTAGGGCTTAGGGTTTGGCGAAGAACGGGCTATGGTCGGCGGTGAGGGGTCGGTGAGAGTGGTGGCTGGGCTGAGGTGAGTGAGGAGGTTTAAATAGAGGGGTTGAGTCGGTCGGGGGGGCGTGCGCTGGCCGGAAATGGCGGGAGCAGCCGGGTCGTCGGTCGTCGGGCAGGGAGTGGGTGAGAGGAGGGAGAGGGTGATCGTGGGGGGGGGGGGGTAGGGTAGGTTAGCAATTAGGCCCCCATAGTTTAGGTTATTACATAAAGGCCCTATCAGAGTCTAAATACAAATATAACATTTGCATTCCACATATAAAATAATTAACTAATTGCAAAATGACTTCTTAAATAATTTGGAAAATTACAAACAGTTATTAAAATAATTTAAATATTGCATAATGATATAAAAACAATTCTAAAAATTACAGAATGATATTAAATTTTTTTAGATAATTACAAATTGATATTTTTGTATTTTAAAACTCATTTAAAAATTATTAAAAATTCTAGAAAAATTCCTAAAAAACTTAATAATTATTTTAAGGCTAAATTTGATATTAATAATTAATAAACACTAATTAAATAAAATTTTGAAAAATAGGGGCTTATTCCATTCAGAGATGGAGATTGGACCCAGCCTTACAGTACCAGAGAAGCCTGTGGCGATTTTTGGACAGAGGCGAGAAGAGGGCCAGGACTCGGTGACTCCCATAGTCAGAGTTATGTGGAGGCATAATTCCCCAGGCGAGTCTACCTGGGAGCGAGAAGATGAGATGCAGGAGCAGTACCCGTACTTGTTTGAGACCTGAGGTAATTCCTAACCCTATCCTTTAAATTTCGAGGACGAAATTTTCTAAGGAGGAAAGGTTGTGAAACCCGTAAATTCGATTTTGTTATTTTCTAATTATTAAATTGCGTATTTGCTAATTAATATTTTACCAGATTACAATTATTATTAGTTAAATAGAAAATTATAAAATTCAAAATAAATAATCATGGATTGTTGTTTTGGTTGACCCAGACCCGAACTCGTTCCCGATTCCCGAACCCGACTCGAATTTGTTTCTGAAATCGATCTTGATTTCGTATATAAATCATAAGTTATATATAATTATAATTATATTTTTCTTTCTTAAAGGAATTACTTTCCTTTTTAATCTCTTTCTCTCTGTTATTTAGTACTGGAGGCTTTTATTTCCCTCACGAAATCGACCCGACTTCCTTTCTTCCCCAAACCGCCACCGACCACCCCTCTCCCTTCCCGTAACGGCCAACAACCCATTCATTTTCCCTTCCCATAACTCCTATACTCCTCTCCCTATAAAACCCCCATCCTCCTTCACCATCCTCACACACTCACCATCTTTCCACCTCACTTTCCCCAAATCTCTAACCTCCAATCTAGCCTTAGCCGAGCCCGAGCTCCGCCCAAGACCGGCACCCCGAGCTTCTCGAGCGGCGACTCTCTCCACCGCCGCGTCCCTCGCCATCGGCCTCGACTCCGGCGCCGATCCCGACTGAGCGACCTCCGCCGCTGTCCCCGCGGCCGACCGACCACTGGCGACCAAGCCCCGCCCCCTGTGCGCACCTCCGGCACCGATTCCATCCCCGCAGCCGTGGTGTTCCGATCCGGCTATCACGTGCCCCGGCTTTCCCGATCCGCTGTTTCGGTTTCCGTGGATCGCCAGAAGATGGGCATTCCTCAACCTTATCCCCTCGAATGGAACAAGGTAGTTTATCCTTCCAAATATAAACCACAAACCTTGACACCATACGACGGAAAGGACTCTCCACGTCGCTATCTGACATACTTCCAATCCCAGACGGAACATCTTCCGAAGGAGGATGCACTACTTACCAGCATATTTGTCGGGGCACTGAAGGGAGTAGCGTACGACTGGTACTGCAGCCTCCCCGACAATTCCATATCTTCTTTCGATGACCTGACGTGCCTTTTTTTCGACCGTTTCTACGACGGCGGGAAGGACATGACAATGGCATCCCTTATAGAAATACGCCAGAAGGAGAAGGAAACAGTTCGAGTGTTTATCGAACGCTTCCGACAGGCCTGCTTCAGACTGCCTCCAGGCATGCCAGAACACGCACTTCTCTCCTCCTGCAGCATGAACATGCTGCCTGCAGTCAAACTCTGGCTCAACTCTACTCCTCCTCCCGACTGGAGTTTCTTGATCATCGAAGCTGAGGCCGCAGAAAAGAAGGCGGCCAATGCTCGTCTTCTCGGAGTCAGTTTTCCTGCCTTTGAGGACAAGGGAAAATGGCCTGCAGCCAACAACCCCGGGCGAGAGACGAAGGGAAAACAGGCGTTGACTGTCAATGCCTCAAAAGGTGCATCAGTGCCAACTCAAAAGCCTCTACTTGCACCAAGGTCGAAGGAGGTTTATTCGTTCAACGATGAAGACACCCTGCAACTCTTTGAGATACTGAAACAGGGTGACAAGATCAAGCTGCCGGACCCGAAGCGTCCCGACGAGGTTGGAAAGTGGACAACCCGAGGTACTGTCACTACCATCGGTTTGTCGGACATCCAACCAAGGACTGCTACGTCCTCAAGAATTACATCCAGCGCATGATCAATGCGGATGTAATCTCCGTCGACTACGAAAAGAAGATGGTGTCGGCCAACGTGGTGTCACTCCAGTTCGACACCTTGACGCCGACTACAACACAAGATGGCGTCGTCCCTGTTTGTCATGAAATATAAAAGAACAGAACAATTATCGGAGGACCGAACTTTTACTTCACGTTACAAACTCGCTTGTACAAAGAAAGCCTAGGGACAAAAATCTCGGTACAACAGTCTAAGTACAATTGTTTATTTTAGATTCTGGGGGGTGACAATAGAGGCTCGAGAAGGCGACGGCAGCCCTGTCTTACTCCTTGGACGATCGGTATACAGCCTTGGCTCCTGTGAAGAGATGGTTGGCGTTGATGAAGAAATGCTCTTCTTGATCTCCCTCTATTATTCTTCTGGCTTCTCCCTCTCTCTGTATATTTTTCTCTCTGATTATTGGGGAGTCTCTCTGTATACGCCTCTTTTTTTTTCAAGGGAATGGCACCTTGCTATTTATAATAATGCGATGTGATCATTAGGGTTGCCAATGATTAGCTCTTGGAGATGGCGGCAGCCCGTAGATTTGTCAATCCAGGTCGTTCAGTTTTGATTGTGATGAATCCGAGCCATCGAGTGTAGATTACACCAAATCCCATTAGCAGTTAATGCTGATTGGAATAAATCTTCCTCATAATGATCTTCTGATGTCTGCAAATAAATTAAATTTATTCTCCTGTCACGTGTCCCATATTATTGGAATTTGACCCAATCTTTGATGGTAGTAAATCTGAGAAATTAATCGGCTTAGGACACGTGTCCTAGGAGCCACTGGGGAATCTGAACCATATGACGAGTGAGCCGCATATGACTTTGGGCCGCATAGGATTAAGGCCATGTGTCAGGGCTGTCTGGGTAGTGGCCCTCCCTTGAGCCTTTGAACCACAGGGAGGTAATCATTGTGAGCCGCATGGGGATACATCCACTGAGCCGCATGGAGACGATCCTCTTGAACCGCATGAGAAGTTTTTACTTGAGCCGCATGAGGCTTCCTTGGCCTGAGCCGCATAGGATGGATTCACTTTGAACCGCATGAGAAGTTCTTCGCTCAAGCCGTATGAGGCTTTCTCGGCCTGAGCCGCATATGATGGATTCACTTTGAACCGTATGAGAAGTTCTTTTCTCAAGCCGCATGAGGCTTCCTCGGCCTGAGCCGCATAGGACGGATTCACTCTGAACCACATGAGAAGTGCTTTGCTCGAGCCGCATGAGGCTTTCTCGGCCTGAGCCGCATAGGACGGATTCACTCTGAACCGCATGAGAAGTGAGCCGCATACGAACGCCCACGTGGCAAGGCCACGTGGCATTTTTATGGCTCTCGGGGGATTTGTGTCAGAGATCTCTTTTCTCTTCCCTAAAGATTCGTCATTATGACAGAGTCATAATTACTTCTTTCTGTGTCAGGGCTGTCACTTTTTCAGAGTTGTCAGCCGTCAAACAATTAATACGAGAGGGCAAAGGAGAGGGCTGTCCTGCCACGTGTCTTTCTGAGCTGTATGGGATGTCTTAGATCGCATAGCCCCTTATGCCGCATGACTCTCCGAGCCGCATGGACTTTCTGAGCCGCATGGGGTTCTTTGGCCGCATTAGTCATTTTCTTTAGTATTTTCCATGCTTCTACAAGACCCCCTTCAAAGTTTTCAATTTGCAAAATTGAAATACTTTGAATAAGAAGCATGGCTGTGTTCTTCTAGCCGCATATGAAACCCTGACCGCATAGAGATCTTGGCCACATTAGTTGTTCAGCCGCGTAGGTGATTCGGCCGCAGGAGACTGTTCAGCCGCATAGCTTCTCGCCACGTGTGCGGGTCTTTAATTGCCTCAAATTCGTTTCAACGCCGTCTTTGTAGGGGGGAATCCCAAGGGTCAGCTCATTAAATCTTTCGGATTTGACGCCTTGGGTGAATCTTGGAGACGAAACCCAAGGAGTCGGTTTCGTTCTTCATGAGTCGGTCATTGACCCACGTGTCCTCCTTCTCTCGTCTTCCTATAAATAGGAGGAGTTTTGAAGAGAGAGAAGGCTTCTTTATTTTCTTTCTTCTTCCTCAGACCTTCCCTATCTCGATTGCCCTTCCTCTCTTCGATAATTAATGGCTCCCAAGAAGATCGTGGCAGCAAAGGGCAGGAAGGCGACCTCCACTTCCGCCTCGGCTGTGGCTGCTACTCCGCCGGTCGTCGTACCTGATGTTCATCCGGACGTTCGCCCCCCCATTACTGGTAAGGACAATGTATGAGTTAAAGAACCCCAACTGCCCAGGCTACGTTGCATACTTTATGCACGAGCCTTTATACATCGCATGTTCGCCCTACGGCTGAGCTGCGTGCCGCATAAGAAAACCACCGTGTCTATATGCGCACCTTGTCGGCAAAGCCGCATAAGTGACGCTAAAATCGTATAGACTTTTATTGTACGGAGCCGTATAAGCGTTCTTCTGAGCTCGAGCCGCATGAGGCTTTTTGGAGCCGCATAAGACTTATGAGAGCTTCATGGGGCCGCATGGATGTTTTCTTGAGCCGCCTGGGGTTTGAAAGCACCCAATCAGCTCTTTTCATCCCTCCGTTTAACTTACTTTTCTCTGTCTGTTCTTCAGTGAATCTGCCGGTTAACGCTGTTGGAGAACTCTTGGTGGGTAGCGCTCAAGCTGCTCTCGGCTATAGGTACGACCATATTGTTCAGCATATGACGGACCAGTTTCCGAGCGATGAGCCTATGGCTAGATTGTATGCCGTCAAGAATCAGTCTTTCCATTTCCTTAATGCTATGATGAACTCCGGGAAATTTGAAGGGGAGTACTTGAAGCCTGTATTCTTTTTTGGAGATGCCTTGACCGTGGGGAACGATCATGTTCTGGAGGTGTCGGAGGATTAGAGTTTTGTTTTTAACGGGATGGCGATCCGCATCCCCCAGGTGGAGCGACACTTCCCATTATCTTGGTTCAATATGCTCATGTTAGACCGGAAGATGGGGGAGACTTTAACCCCTACCAGAAGTGGGATGTTCGTGGGGAACATCCATTATAATAACAATCTGAAGTCCGTGACTGCCGGCAAAGTGCATACTAGTTATTCTGTGACGGGGTTGGTCCCAGGTTCTTTCCTGAATGTGGCGGGCCCTAACTTCACATTCTCTACTGCTGATACTTTTATAAATCAACTTGCTCGGAAAGGCTCCTATCCCGTTGGTCGGTTAATGTTCCCTGGTTGGGTACACCCTATTCCCTCGTGGATCAATTTGTCTACTTGGATCTTGCAGAAGCATGAGGTCTTTTTGTGCGAGATTGGCCTTTACCACGCTATCCGAGGTACCAGCCACGGCTTGTCCATAAACAAGAAGCTGTTCATGTCTCTGTTGGAAATGTATAATTGCCGTACGGGGACCTTTTACACACCTGTAGGGGAGATGGAACTCGCGCTCTATGAGGTGCACGCGGTCTCCAAGCTTCCTTGGGGGGACGAAGCGTTTGAAGCGTATACTCCTACTAATGAGGAACTCGAGGATTTGGAACGACGGTATCCTGGCTTCGTGGCTCTTTACCAGGAGATATTATGCCATTATAACATATGCCATCAAATAACCCGAAAGGATGGTAACTCGGAAGGGAAAGATCCCTATACTAAGGATTGGGTGCACTATCTCTTCCCGGCAGATGCCTCAGATCGAGTCACCTCTCGTCGCCTTCGATCTCGGAAAGCGGTTAAGGACTTGATGTTGTCGGCTAAGAGAGTGGCCACTACCAGTGACGGATTAGGGAGCAAGACTGACACTTTCGGTTACTTTTACCAGGATACTCAAGAGCTATCCGAGAAAGCGCTTCTGGCGGGATTTTTGATGATCTGGCTACGAAATTGTGTAGTCTCGGGAGGAGCCGGTTCTATTGAGAGAATTAGTCGTAACTTCATCCTTCCGGCTGTGAAGTTAGTTTCGCGAATCAGGCTAGCTCTCCTCCCGGCCATGGTGTGCAGCATACACCGTGGCCTTCGTACCTTCACATCCAAAGTCATTGCTCGTGACGTGACCAAGGATTTTGAACGAACTGAGTTGCCCTATCACTATTTGATGGGGTGGCTGCTGATACATTACCCGTCTTTGATGAGGCCGGGCTCTGAAGACGGTGTGACTGATGATGACGCATTTATCTTCCGTTATCATGACGAGCCTTGGAAATGTGAGACCATACGGGCTTGCCGGATGGCATTGGCGAGGGCAGATAAGTATCATATTTTCGTATCCGTCCCTCGCTTTACTGCCAGGGACATAGAGGCTGTACATATTGACGGTATCGCGCCCCCTCAGCTTCTGGATGGTCAGATGCTCCTATGGCTGCGTAACATTCGTCCCGCACATCTGGTGTATCGTAATCGCAATACTGTCTTTCTGGAGCCTTATCTGCCTAGCAGGTTTGCCCGGCAGTTTGGATACAGCAAACTTTGTCTGGACAGCCCCAGTTCTTGTCTAGGTTATGAAGGTAGCCTTCTTGATGGTATCAGAGCTTGGCAATATTATGATTCGTTCCATACTCGTACCATTTTCTCGGTCCCTGCTATTAAGGAGTCAGTGGAGATCTTGTATATGGCGGCTTTGTATCATGTCATGGCGAACAAACCCCCGGTCGGTTTTAACCCAGGTACCAGTTTTATTGTTGGTACCGGTCTGGAGGAAGGCTCTCAAGGGGCCAAGAAAAGAAAGACTAGAGCCGAAGTACCAGATTTGGACTCCGCTGCTGAGGGTGATGAAGGCACCGAGCATGATAAAGATGACTCTATCCTTCCAGTGGCCGATGCAGAGGTGGGTCAACCACCTGTTTCGTCAGATGAGACGTTGGGGGATCAGTCCCTCGTTGCGTCTGGTCCTACTTCGAAACGTAGCAGGCAAGTTTCTCCTGTTGGCGGTGTTTCTCGATCCCGGAAGCTGGTTGCGACTAGGCACCGCCTGCTAGCCATAAGAGAAAGTGGAGAAGAAGTTAACCCTGCGTCATTGGTAACAAAACTGCTCTCGATTCCTTCTTCCTTCTTTTCTTCGAGCTTCAATTCTAATCGTCTTCGTTCTCTCTTTTAGGTGTCAGGAGAAGAAGAAGAGCTTCAAGATGTCGAGGCGGTGACCCAGGATGACGGGGACTCCCACGAGCCTGTTTCTTTTCAAGATGAGGCAGATCAATCTGTATCCCCCTTCAAGGTGACGGGGACAGAGGACGTGACTGGGTTTAACTCGGGGATCGCGGGTGAGGGGACCACGCCAGTTGTGGATGAGCTGCAGCCTTCATGCCCCTCCCCTGGTAAGATTAGCCGAATCTTGACCTGTGAGGAAGCCTATCTGCTCTATCATCACGTCCTTCGGATTACGTCGATTGATTGTTATTCTGGACATACAGGTCCTACCCCTCCGGTGTCGAGGACGGACGTTGTTGGGACCCCTCCAACCGAAGGGGCATTGGTGGAGAAGGGTGTACCTCCTCACCGTCCAACTTGTCTTGATGGGCCTTCTGGGGGCTCGAGTTTAGCGGGTCAGTCATCGGGGCAGTCGGGGCAGGGAACGATGGTCCTTGCGTCATCCTTTGCTCCGGTGGCTCCGAGAATTGACCTTTCTGCCCTACCGAGTATCCAAGCTTTTCGGGCGGCGGAAGATGAGTTGGCCGCTATTCATGCATCGTTCTACTCGGACTCCGTTCCTCCGGTGGCGAGCTCTAGCGTTACTTCTTCGATGTTGCCATCCCTGCTTCCCCTGACGCCATCCTCTGCTGAAGTTCTGGACGACGCGTTACAGGACGTGGTTGCCAGTTTTCATCGTCATTTGAGTAGAGGAATCGAGGCTGCTGTGGAAAGGGGAACCTCCTTCACCTTGGCCCGACAATGCGCTCAGGGTCAATTAAATATCCTTAGGGATCTTTCTGGTGATGCAGGGGTAGCTTCGCTTCTGGAGGCAAAATTATTGGAGGCTGATCAGCTGGTGGCCGAGCTTCGAGTACTGTGGCAGGCTGATCTATCTGCTGTTATAAACGAGGAGCGGGATTCTCTTATCTCTGTTATAGAGAGGACTAGAGCTACACGGAATAGGACCAGACCGGCCATACTGAAGGATCTCATCGACTTATCTGACCGGTATGATCAATTGAGTTACGCGAATGAAAATGTCACGGCTCGGGAGGAATCTGTTTCTCGTGAGATTACTAAGACGCAAGAGCAGATCCTTACGCTTCAGAAGAAGTTGACTTTCTTGGAGTCTAAACTCGAGACTACCCGCAATGACAGGGGACTAATTGTTCAGGAGGCTGACAGGGTTACTCAAGCTTCGACTGACCTGGAGACTGCCTTGAAGAAATTGGAAGATGACTGTCAGGCGCTCCTGGGCTTGGACAATGAGGAGCATTTACTCCAGGAGGCCGAGCGTCGTGCTCGGCAACGGATTGAATGGGGGACTACCTCAGTTAGAAACCGCCTTCTAGAATTGAGTAATGCTGAAATGTAGTTGGCCTTTTGTTTTTGTTTTGTTTCTGTTTTCTCTCTTTCTAAAGGGGACATGATCCCAAAATATGTGATGCTTTTTCTTCCTTCAAATAAAGAGTACTTTCAATTCTACCCTTCATTTGTATTGCCTGCTGCACCTGTGATATTGTGGTGATGTTTTCCCCCCGCATAGGGGATATATTTGTGGACCTGTTACCCATGGCGTACCTTGGTTTTAGGTAGAGATAACAAGTTTTGGTCAGGGTACCTGAAGCAGCCATAGCAAAGTGGTCATGGGTGCTCTTGGTATTGAGAAAAGGAATGCCGTAGAGCAGCTGGGCTCTTGGGGCATGATAAGGTGGTAGGTTTGTGCTGAGAAATTTAGCTGAGGATATTTGTGGGCCTATTATCCTTGGCGTACCCTGGTTTAGGATACGGATAATAGGATGAAGGGGAACCGACATACTTGCTCAGAGGTAACGAGGATATGGCAAGTAGGTAGGTTTTTTTAAACGTAGAGTCTTCCTACTCAAAGGTAATGAGAACATGGCAGGAGTGAACTCGACAGAGGATATTGATGGTCAACAGAGGACATTTGTGGTCAACAGAGGACATTTGTGGTCAACAGAGGACATTTGTGGGCCTATTACCCTTGGCATACTCCGGTTGTGGGTACAGATAATAGGTCGAAAGGAGATCATCATACTTTCTCAGAGGTAATGAGGACATAGTGAGTATGAAGGTTTCTTCGACGGAGCCTTCCCATTCAGAGGTAATGAGGACATGACAGGAGTGGGCTCAATGAAGGAGGGCACATAGAACGACTCAGAGGTAATGAGGACATGGAAGTTCTATGTAAGGGGTGATTTGTTTTTGGCGGAAGTGGAACGACTCAGAGGTAATGAGGACATGGCCGTTTTGCAAATTTGTGGATCGATTATCCTTTTTTGTGCACTGAAAGTGCGGGTATTGGATCATGGGGGAGGATCTCCTCCAGGAAGGAAGTTCAGAGGTATGATCATACATAACTTTCTATCTGAAAGAGTGACCGGGATGTGAGTTCAGAGGCACCAGCGGGTACATGACTCGAGAATCTGGGGAATGGTGAGCGTGAGTTCAGCGGTACCAGCAGGTACATGACTCGAAAATCTGACAAACTATGAGGGTGAGTTCAGTGGTATCAGCGGATACATGACTCGAAAATCTGGAAAACTATGGGGGTGAGTTCAGTGGTACCAGCGGGTAGGTGACTCAATAATCTGGAGAATATTGTTTTAGACATAATATTTCTTCAGGAACTTGTCGTTGACGGGCAACATAAGCAAGTCTCCGTTTTGCTTAGCGAGGCAGTAAGCACCGTTGGAGAACACGGCCTCGATGACAAATGGACCTTCCTATTTTGGCTGGAACTTGCCGGCGGTCTTATGAGTCATGACCATTGGCCTCCGGACTGCCAGAACAAGATCGCCCACTTGGAATGTTCTGATTTTGACCTTCTTGTTGAAGGCTCCTGAGATGCGTGCTTGGTATAGCTCGATCCTTTGCTGAGCTAGGAGGCGCTTTTCATCTAAGGCCTCTAGCTCTTGTAGTCGACGTCGGTAGTTGTCATCCGTCGTCAGTTGATATGTAAGGACGACGCGGAGTGAGGGTATTTGAGTCTCTAATGGGAGAACTACCTCACTCCCGTATACTAGAGAGAATGGTGTGTTCCCAGTAGCTGTTCGGACTGTAGTACGGTACGCCCATAAACACTCGCCGAGTTTCTCGTTCCAGTCGCGTTGTTAGAGGAGACAAACTTCTTGAGGAGTTTGATAATTGTTTTGTTGAATGCCTCTGCCAACCCGTTTGCCGCCGGGTTGTACGGTGTCGAAGCGACATTCTAAATACGGTGCTTATTGCAAAACCGATAGAAAGCGTGGCTCGCAAACTGCGGACCATTATTATGGATGATCCTTCGGGGCAGTCCAAAGCGGTAGATGACGTGATGCTTAAGGAAACTGATTACGTTTGTAGTATTGACTTCTGCGAGTGGGACAGCTTCCGCCCACTTGGAGAAGTAATCAGTGATCGCAAGTACGAAGCGATGTCCTCGGGAGGAAGGTGGGGTGATTGGACCAATGATATCCATTTTCCATGCTTCGAATGGCCAGGATGCCACTGTCGGATGTAGAAATTCGGATGGTTGGTGAATGAAGTCCGCGTGGACTTGACAGGCTTTGCATTTTCTAGCATAATCTATCGTATCTGCCACCATCGTGGGCCAATAGTAGCCCATTCGTCGAAGGCGGTCTTACAATTTAGGACCGGGCTGGTGGGCCCCGCAGACGCCATCATGAGCTTCTCGTACGGCTTCTTTGGCTTCTGCGTTCGACAGACACCGAAGCAGTAATCCGTCGTAGGACCGATGATACAGCATTTTCGTCTCTGTATCGTAGAAGAATCTGAGAGAACGCCGTCTGATGGAAGTGGCTTCCTTTGGGTTCTCGGGCAGGATGTCGTAGACGACGAAGTCGATGAATGGTTGTCTCCAATCTAGGGCATCATCGATCGTCTGTGCGGAATAACTTGCCACGAATTGTACATTGTTCTTGGGACAGACCAGTTCGTGGCCTATCACATCCACTGATTGGCGATCATAGTTCAGAACTGCTAGGGAAGCGGCAAGACCAGCTAGGGCATCAGCTTCGATATTTCGGAGTCTGAGGACATGTTCGATGAAGAACCCCTCGAACGACGAGATGATGTCAATCGCCATTTGGTGATAAGGGATCATGTCTTCGTGGCAGACTTCGTATGATCCCCGGATCTGATTGACGATTAGTTGGGAATCGCCGTATGCTTCAAGGTATTCTACCCCCAGCTCTCTTGCAAGTTGGAGGCCAATGACCAGAGCGTGGTACTCAGCCACATTGTTAGAGCAGGGCTCTGTGAGGGAATAAGCGCTGTTGATCACCAATCCGGAAGGGGAGACCAGCACTACCCCGACCCCGACGACTATATTGCCTTTAGGTCCGGTCCTCGAAGCACCGTCGAAGAACATCCGCCATATGTTATCGTGAGAGGTTGCATGTGAGTTGGCGACCTCATCTGGGATCTCTTCATATATTTTGGAGGACTCCGAGCCTGGGTGGGCTGCTAAGAAGTCCGCCAGGGCTTGACCTTTGACTGCCTTCTGTGGGACGAAGATCATATGATATGGGGACATCAATATTGCCTATGTAGCGAGTCGAGAGCTGAGTGCCCCTGGTTTAGTCATGAGGACTCTGAGAGGATTGACTCGTGAGATCACATGTATCATTTGTCCGATGACATAGTGCCGCATTTTCTGAATGACGAACACCAGGGTGAGGCATTCCTTCTCCACAGCGGTGTATCGGTGCTCTGGTCCAATCATCATTCGGCTGAGGTAATATATGGCCTGTTCATGGCCTGCGTCGTTGTTCTGTGCCAGCAGAGCCCCAAGGGAGTGTTCTATTGCTCGTACATAGAGCAGGAATGGTTTTCCAGGAACCGGGGCCACCAAAACTGGAGGATTTGACAAATATTCTTTGATGCTGTCGAAAGCACGCTGACATTCCTCGTCCCATACGAATGAGACTCCTTTCTTCATGAGGTGGGTGAATGGTCGGCATCGCCCGGAGAGGTTATAAATGAACCTCCTGATGTAAGCTAGCCTCCCTTGTAGGCCTCTGTGTTCGCGAAGATTTCTCGGGGGATCCATCTCCATGATTGCCTTTGTTTTCTCGGGGTCTACATGAATGCCCTGAGCGGTGATGATGAATCCCAAGAATTTTCTACTGGATACGCCCAAGAAAGATTTCGTAGGGTTCATTTTCAGATTGTGGGCTCGCATCAAGTCGAATACCGTCCTTACATGAGGAGTGATGGAAGGAACGGTGGAGGATGTGCCCTCTGAGTCATACCCATGCACCGAGAAGTCATCGGGGTAGGTGGGAATGTTCTCTTCGGGCTCGGACTCAGAGGGAACGGTATCCCCAGCCTCGGAGCTTGCTTCGTCTTGAGAGCCATGGATATCCTCGGGTACATCAGCGTCTGTTGTACCTGATGGGAGAGTGGTTTCCCCGGGCTCGGCTCCTTGAAACATTGGATTGTTGTGTATGTTCGGGGGAGTGCTACCCCCAGTTCCCACGACCCCCAGCGATGTGGATGATGAATTCCCCATTGCAGCAGATTTTGTCTTTGAACGGGTGTGTTGGAATATTCCGGTAGAGGACAACCGTTTAGACGACGGTTTCTTAGCTGCAGTGGTTGATATCTTGGGGCTGGAGATGCTTGTCTTTTTTCCTCTCCCTTCGGCGGGGACCTTCTGAACGGAATTGCAGGAGACAACAGGAGGTGCCTCATCTTCTGAGCTCGGATGCTGTAGTCTTTGGAAGACGGATGGCCGATCTTCCGTCACTGCCGCATTGTTGCAACAGCAGTTGACGATGATTTGGGTGCAGCGATGTCCAAGAGAGGACTCTTTACACGCCGACACTCCTCTTCTTTCCTTGCGTTTGTGGAGGATCGCCTCCCGCAGGTCAGAGGAACCACTCTGTCCGTTTGCCGCCGGGGGCTGGACTCGAGCGGTTGTATACAACTTCCCATCCGAGGCCCGTGTGATAATCAACGGGACGCCCCGATAGTCAAAGGTTGGGACAGCTGATTGGGCCTGATGAGCCCGCGCTGCCCTAGACTTCCTTCTTTTAGCACTTGCGGGTGCGTAATAGGAGGAGTCCAAGTTGAATACCACAGAGTCTGGCTTATCATCCAGAGAACCATCAGGGTCAGGACCGCATGAGAGACGGTCGAAGACTGATCGAGAAAGCGTGGAATGGACGCTATGCGGCTAGGGTTGGGTACCGTGCAGGCTGTCTGCATGCGGTTGTCTTCTGCCGTCGGATGAATTGTTTTTGCGCGGCTAGGAGCCACGACCGTGCAGGCTGGCCGCATGCGGTTGGTAATTGTGGCCACATGGGTCTTCTGCAAGCGATTGACTTTCCTGGCCGTATGGGTTTCATCCATGTGATTGGCAGCTGTAGCCGCATAAGTTATGCGGCTGACAGTTGTGGCCGCATGAGTTTTCTTCATGCGGCTGGCTGATGTAGCCGCATGAGTTTTCTCCCTGCGGCTAATATCCTTATGCGGCTCTGATCGCATAGAGTTTCTCTTTGCCCCTGCAAGTCCAGCATCATAGTGTTTTCTTCTGCCGAACTTGGGGACAGCAGAGTTATCGACGGTCTGGAGTAGGGCCGCAGGGGAGTCTTGCTCGCCGTCTTGAACACCAGAGGGTATCTCCGCAAGAGCTTCAGTAGGAACGAAGGATCGGGGTCTCCACTCCTTGCGGGCCTTCTTTGTGCGGGCTCGCTTCTGGACCGGGCCAGCGCTCTTGTCGGAGAGCATCTCTTCAAACGCCTGTTGGTCGAACCAGGCGACCATCTTCTGTTGAGTGGAACCAAGTTTGGCTGCATCCGACTGCGTCACCAACTCCTCAGCCATGGAGAAGTTAGTCCCCAGTAGAGTCGCCATCGTGTTTGCCATGAAATATAAAAGAACAGAACAATTATCGGAGGACCGAACTTTTACTTCACGTTACAAAGTCGCTTGTACAAAGAAAGCCTAGGGATGAAAACCTAGGTACAGCAGTCTAAGTACAATTGTTTATTTTAGATTCTGGAGGATGACGATAGAGGCTCGGGAAGGCGACGGCAGCCCTGCCTTACTCCTTGGACGATCGATATACAGCCTTGGCTCCTGTGAAGAGATGGTTGGCGTTGATGAAGAAATGCTCTTCTTGATCTCCCTCTATTATTCTTCTGGCTTCTCTCTCTCTCTGTATATTTTTCTCTCTGATTATTGGGGAGTCTCTCTGTATATGCCTCTTTTTTTTTCCAAGGGAATGGCACCTTACTATTTATAATAGTGGGATGTGATCATTAGGGTTGCCAATGATTAGCTCTTGGAGATGGCGGCAGCCCGTAGATTTGTCAATCCAGGTCATTCAGTTTTGATTGTGATGAATCCGAGCCATCGAGTGTAGATTACACCAAATCCCATTAGCAGTTAATGCTGATTGGAATAAATCTTTCTCATAATGATCTTCTGATGTCTGCGAATAAATTAAATTTATTCTCCTGCCACGTGTCCCAGATTATTGGGATTTGACCCAAGCTTTAATGGTAGTAAATCTGAGAAATTAATCGGCTTAGGACACGTGTCCTAGGAGCCACTGGGGAATCTGAACCATATGACGAGTGAGCCGCATATGACTTTGGGCCGCATAGGGTTAAGGCTACGTGTCAGGGCTGTCTGGGTAGTGGCCCTCCCTTGAGCCTTTGAACCACAGGGAGGTAATCATTGTGAGCCGCATGGGGATACATCCACCTGAGCCGCATGGAGACGATCCTCTTGAACCGCATGAGAAGTTTTTACTTGAGCCGCATGAGGCTTCCTCGGCCTGAGCCGCATAGGATGGATTCACTTTGAACCGCATGAGAAGTTCTTTGCTCAAGCCGCATGAGGCTTTCTCGGCCTGAGCCGCATAGGATGGATTTACTTTGAACCGCATGAGAAGTTCTTTGCTCAAGCCGTATGAGGCTTCCTCGACCTGAGCCGCATATGACGGATTCACTCTGAACCGCATGAGAAGTGCTTTGCTCGAACCGCATGAGGCTTTCTCGGCCTGAGCCGCATAGGACGGATTCACTCTGAACCGCATGAGAAGTGAGCCGCATACGAACACCCACATGGCAAGGCCACGTGGCATTTTTATGGCTCTCGGGGGATTTGTGTCAGAGATCTCTTTTCTCTTCCCTAGAGATTCGTCATTATGACAGAGTCATAATTACTTCTTTCTGTGTCAGGGCTGTCACTTTTTCAGAGTTGTCAGCCGTCAAACAATTAATGCGAGAGGGCAAAGGAGAGGGCTGTCCTGCCACATGTCTTTCTGAGCTGTATGGGATGTCTTGGATCGCATAGCCCCTTATGCCGTATGACTCTCCGAGCCGCATGGACTTTCTGAGCCGCATGGGGTTCTTTGGCCGCATGAGTCATTTTTTTAGTATTTTTCATGCTTCTACAGTCCCCATCCCTAAGGCGACAATGGAGGTGGTTAACTTACCACCTACTCGTGACAACGTGAGTGGACTCATCCCACTCACTACATCTCGGGGAGAGATCCTATGGGTTCACCCTGATCTTGTCTTCGAGGTGACTCAACCGGAGGTACGCCCTACCTCCAAATCCAAAGGCAGGAAGATCAAGTCTTGCCGCATGATCTCTTTCTCAGCGGAAGAGGCACTTCCTGTACAGACGCGTTCACAACAGAACGCCCAACCCGACGAAGCTGCTGTCGAGGTGGTGCCTCCTTGCACCGTCCCTGCTGTCTAGAAGGAGGGCCCGTCTAAGCCCCCAGCAGCCAATAAGCAGAAGCAGATAGCGGCCCGCTTTGATAGGCCTCTGCGAAAGGAGAATGCTTCGGGGCTAGCCAAGCCCCACAACTTCGACATACTGGCACAACTGGCCAGTACTCCTGCCCGCTTATCTCTGTTTGAGATCCTTCGTCTTTCCAAAGACACCCGAGAAGCTCTCTGTGAAGCTCTGAAAGATGCCGAATCCTTTCTCAGTCAGGTCAAGCAGCCTGAAGATCTCCCGACTGCATGCACGCATTGCCACCGTGCGGATGAGGTTATCCCCAATATAACCTTCACCCAACAGGACATGCTGCTCAAGCACAACCGACACAACAGGCCGCTGTATTATACAGGGTATATCGGTTCAGTCAAGGTGAAGCGGATTCAGATCGATCCAGGGTCTTCCCTCAGCATCATTCCGAAGACGCTGCTCTCAATAATGGGGATCCCAATGTATCGACTGGCGCCTTCTAACACAACAATCAGTGGCTTCAACGCTAGCAAAAGCGAACCACTGGGCAAAATAAGACTAAAGTGCCATATCGGTAACCTCAGAACCGAGGTCACTTGCTACGTCGTGGACGCCGAAGTCAACTACAACCTTCTGTTGGGTCGTCCATGGCTGCATGAGTACATGGTGGTGCCATCCACGCTCCACCAATGTATGAAGTATGTGTCCACCAATGACGTCATCCGGACGGAGTTCGCAGACATTGACCCTTTTAAAGGAATTGAAGCCTACTTCACCGATGCCGACTTGTACAAGTCACCTGACGGGGAGGAAGCCAATGATGCTGACGATGGGGCAGAAATGGCAGCAGAGCCAGACATGAAGCCTGAGACGACTTCCGACGCTCCTTTGAAGATCCGACTCAAAGGCAAACCGCCCCAGAAGTTGCCTCCCATGAGCATCAAGCTACCAGGAAAAGCACCAACTCCTGAAGCTCCCCTGAAGATACGGCTCAAGGGAAAGCCGCCTCAAACATCGGCTTCCCTTGTGGCAAAACTACAGGGGAAGGCACCAATCACCGGAGACACGATGGAGGCACCTCTGAAGGTGCGTCTTAAAGGCAAGACGCCGCAATCCAGGCTGCCAGAGAAGGCCCACGTAGCCCTCTCGGACCCCAGAATCAAAGCTGTGGTGGACTCTCCCGATCCAACCCCAGTACTCACAGATGAAGAGCTAGGGAAATATATCTCTGTTGATGTAGATGCACCCTCTCTGGACAATGTAATCTCGCGGGATAAAATCTCGTATTTTATCAATAATAGAGTGTCTTTTAATTATTCTAGTCTTCCACATTGGAATGTCATATATACATTAGATAACGCTCTACGGACGTTGCAAACACAAATAACGACCGTCCATCACGTAAATCAAGTAGTCCCGTCCCAAGGGGTATGTTACATAGTCCCGCCACGGAGTCGAGACGAAGAATCCATCATCTTTGGCAAAGTTGAGCGTCATCAAGACCTCCCATCACTCGAGCCAGAACCAGATACCGGCAGAATGCAAGTCTATCGATACACGGATACGGCAAAGTATCTCATCCAAAAGATGGGTTACGACCTAAAAAGCAACAAAGGCCTGAACTACGGCAAGGGTCGACGTCTCCCTCTCCGGCTTCCAACACCTAAAGAAAAGCCGCAGGACTACTACAATCGAACTCGACGGGGGGTAGGCTATGTCACGCCACCATCAACTCCAGAGGGTTCAGACGCAGAAGAAGTAGAACATTCTCACTCGTCTGAAGCATCAACCTGGGATTCCGATACCAGTATCGGCTCAGTCTTCAAGAGAGTGCTGTCAGCCAACATGACATCTGCACAACCTCAAGAAGATGAAGGCGAAGATCAAACGCTAGAATTCTTCGAAGAAGAACCCTGGGCTCAATGCTTAGGAGAATAATGGGAGTCTCATTTTGAATTACGTGAACCTCCCACCGAAGACGAAGTCGAGCAGATCGACCTTAGGGACGGATCTTCTTCCAAACCCATCTTCGTCAGCAAAAGCCTAAAAAGAGAAGACTGAGAATCTTTAATCCAGCTGGCTAAAGAGTATATCGACGTCTTCGCCTGGAGCTACGAAGATATGTCGGGACTTGATCCCCAGATCGCGATGCATAGGTTGAACATCTTACCTGATGCCAAGCCTATCAAACAACAACAACGACGCTTCCGTCCGGACATCATGAACGTCATTGATCAGGAGGTGGACAAACTCTTGACCAGCGGCTTCATCCGTGAAGAACAACACCCAGATTAGGTAGCCAACGTCGTCCCTGTCACCAAAAAGAATGGGAAGATACGAGTTTGTATCGACTTCAGGGACCTCAACTCTGCTTGCCCGAAGGACAAATTCTCGCTTTCAATCACCGACGTGATGATCGACAACACATGTGGCTTCGAGCGTATGTCTTTCATGGACGGGTATTCGGGCTACAACCAGATCAAGATGTTCCCCGATGACGTAAAACACACGTCATTCAGGACTCCAAAGGGTGTTTTCTGCTACACAGTGATGTCCTTCGGCTTGAAGAACGCTGGTGCGACATACCAACGAGCTATGAGCACCATTTTCCGTCAGCATCTTCGCAAGACAGTCGAATGCTATGTTGACGACATCGCAGTCAAGAGCCGTCTCAAATGAGATCACCTGCAAGACCTCAAGACAGTCTTCGATCTCATGCGGGTGCACCAACTCAAGATGAACCCCGCTAAATCCTTCCTAGGGGTTGCTAGCGGAAAGTTCTTGGGCTTCATCATCACGGCGAAAGGCATTCATGTCGATCCCGAGAAGACCAAAGCCATCCTCGATATGGACCCTCCGAAGAACCTTCGAGAACTTTGAGGCCTACAGGGGCGTCTGGCATACATCCGGAGGTTCATAGCAAACCTTTTCGGCAAATGTCAACCCTTCACTCAGCTCATGAAGAAGGTAGTCTCTTACGTCTGGACAGAGGAGTGCCAAAAGGCTTTCGACGACATCAAGGCTTATCTGACAAGCTCGTCAGTCCTGGTGGCACCCATCGTCGGCAAACCATTTATCCTCTACGTCCGTGCCATGGATCATTCCTTCGGTGCTCTGCTAGCTCAGAACAGCGATACAGGCTAAGAGCAAGCAATCTACTACCTCAGTCGAACTCTGATCGGGGCCGAACACCGGTACAACCCCGTTGAAAAGGAGTGCTTGGCTTTGGTATTTGCCATCCAAAAGACTCGTCATTAGGTCTCGCGCCAGACAATTCATGTCATTTTCCGAGTCAATTCGCTCAGAGTCCTCATGACAAAGCCATGATCATTAAACTCCTGGCTTGCCACATGGGCGATCTTGCTAATGCCATATAACATGGTGTTTGTTCCATAAAAAGCTGTTAAAGGTCAAGCTCTGGCTGACTTTTTAGCTGCACACCCCATCCCAGAGTCCTCAAGACTCTACGAAGACACGGATGAGGTCCAAGAATCAAACGTCACCGAAGAAGGCTCCGTCTGGCGGATGTTTTTCGATGGCGCTTCAAGAACAGGCTCCAAAGGCCAAATCATCGCAGGAGTGGGGGTAGTATTAGTCTCCTCCGATCAGCTGGTCATCCAGCGTGCTTACACCCTTTCGAAGCCGTGCTCCAACAATGTCGCCGAGTACAACGCACTCATTATGGGACTCCAGCTGGCGCAACAGCTGGGGGTGAATCATCTGGAAGCCTAGGGCGACTCAAAACTCGTCGTAAACCAGATCATAGGGCAATACGAGGTTCGTCATGAAGATCTGATCCCTTACCATGAAGTTGCATTAAATATTATTTCAACCTTCACCGAGTTCTTCATCGAACACGTACCTCGTCTACAAAATCTGGAGGCTGATGCTCTGGCTGGCCTCGCAGCCTCCTTGGCAGCACCCCTCGGGACTCAACACTACGTCATGGTAGTTGGTCGAGACTTGGTCTGTCCTAAAAACAACCTGTGCTCACGAGTGGCCCATGCCATGTCAACGAGTGCCGGTGTTAACGTCCGAGACTGGAGATTTTCGTTCATCGACTTCGCTGTCTACGAAATTCTCCCAGAGGACCCAAAAGAGGCCGTCTCAGTCAGGAGACGCTCTCTTCGATTCTACTACGATACAGCTACAAAAATGCTGTACGGATGCTCCTACGACGGACTTCTCCTTCGATGTTTGTCTAACAAAGAAGCAGCCGAAGTCCTTCGAGAAGCTCACGATGGAACCTGCGGGGCCCATCAACCTGGCCTTAAGTTGCAGGACCGACTACGACGCATGGGCTACTACTGGCCAACCATGGCCGCTGACGCTATTGAATATGCTAAGAAGTGCCATGCGTGCCAGCTTCACGCAGACTTCATTCATACACCGTCATCAGAACCACTACATCCTACAGTCGCCTCCTGGCCCTTCGAAGCTTGGGGCATGGACATTGTGGGACCGATCACCCCTCTTTCATTGAGAGGACACCGCTTCATCCTAGCCATCACCGACTACTTCTCCAAATGGACAGAAGCAGTTCCACGATAATGGTCCTCAGTTCATCAGCCATGCTTTCAGCAGATTCTGTGACAAGAATCGTATTCAAAACGTGGCATCAACCGCCTACAATCCGGCAGCAAACGGATTGGCCGAGGCGTTCAACAAGACTATCGTCAGGCTACTCAAAAAGGTCGTGTCATCCAACAAATGCGACTGAGACAAAAAGCTCGCCGAATACCTTTAGGCCTACCGTACGACGGTACGGACACCGACAGGCAACACACCATTCTTTCTGGTCTACGGGAGCGAAGCGGTACTGCCTCTCGAGATCCAGATACCCTCTCTCCGTGTAGCGATCACAAACCAACTCACAGAAGAGGACAATCAACGTCGTCGTCTGCGGGAACTGGAGGCACTTGACGAAAAGCGTCTCCTAGCTCAACAACGCATCGAACTCTACCATGCCTGTATATCACAGGCTTTCAACAAGAAGGTCAAGCAGAGGACTTTCCAAGTAGGCGACCTGGTTCTGGCAGTCAGGAGGCCGATGGTGTTGACTGACAAGACACCAGGAAAGTTCGAACCCAAGTGGGAAGGACCTTTTATCATAGAGACGGTATACTCAAACGGTGCTTACCGTCTCGCCAAACCCAATGGGAACTTGTTCATGATGTCCATCAACGGTAAGTTCCTAAAGAAGTACTATTCTTGACATCTTTCAGACATGTGCTTCCACCAGAGGATCTGTGGACCCAATCATCAGGGCTCACAGACAATTCCCTTCCACAAAATCATACGCTTCCAGAACCCAGCTGTTCCATAGCATCCTCCAGTAGAAGGACAACCACGTCCACATCACCTCTGAGTTGTTCCCCTACGCCCTACAAAGCAGAATCTTACACTCCGTAAGACTATGCTGCCCTTCATGTTTACCACGTCCACATTACATCTGAGTAAACATCCCGTATAGACAACCCCTGCGTTGTCGTACATTAATCGTAGAACTTCCACGTCCACATTACCTCTGAGTAGTTCCGCGTATCCTCCAGAGTCATTCCTACCACGTCCATAACACCTCTGAGTAGGAAGATTCTATCATTTTGAATCCCATATTTGCCACGTCCATATTACCTCTGAGTAAACGTGTTGGTTCTTTCAAACTTATTATCTGTACCTAAAAACCAAGGTGCGCAAAAGATAATAGGTCCACACAAATCATCAAAGTTCATGACAAACAAAAATGAACACATCATAGAAAATTGTGTACTTCTTTATTTCTAAAAAGGAGAGTAAAGGATTATACTATCCCTAGCAAGAGTTACAAATACACAAAAAGAAGAGACTACAAGCCCTAAACATCCCCAGGGTTGGCTGAAAGCTCTTCAATTCGATGCCTCAAGTCTGCCGCCCGAGTCTCCACAGTTGCCAATACTCGACGTTCAGCCTCTTGACGCATCGCTTCAATGGCCTCAGGAGAGGTGTCATTCTCATGCTTCTCATCCAGCTGCTGCCGCTGCTGAGCCAGAGCAAGAGCCCGGTGGGTGAAAGCTGCCTCCTCCTTCTTGAATGCTACGTGTTCAGTCTGGACACGTTCGACGTCTAACAGGAGTCGGGCCCGCTAGTCCTCAAGGCGGCGGATATGGGCATCAATCTCTATGATACTAGCATCCAACGCAGCTCGCGCCTCCACCATCTCTGCGTAGACTGAGACAACCGCTCCACTGCAGCTTCAGTCTCAGCCACTTCGCGTTCCTAGACACTCACAGTGGCCTGGTTAGAAGACTCAGTCTCGGTGATCAGCTTCTCCTTCTCCGCATCTATCAGGACGGAGAGGTCATTTCGCTGAATACACTGGAATCAGAAAGCCGCTGGTCCAGCTCAGCCACCGAAGCCTTCAAGATCTCGGCCATATGATCATGGCCCTGGTGAAGACGGATCAGGTTGATATGAGGTAGCGCCAGAGTTTTTGTCGTCGCAAAGCTCTTATTGGCGTCCATCACCGCTGACACACCCCTCTGCAGCAGTTTATACACCACCTCGATAATGAATTTCACATATTCATCTGCATCCGCCAGCACCTGCGGCGTCATAGCAGGAGTTGGAGGAGCTGCTCTAGTTAGCGGGCCGAAAGAAGGCCCGCTAACCTCAACCTGCGAGGCCGGAACCTCGGCATCAATAGGCTCTTCATCAACAGGGGCCTGACTACAAGCCCGAGGAGCCGAAAGAACGGAGGGAGCCGAGATAGGCGTCGATATAGTACCCCAAGTAGAAGGAGCAACAGAGGGTTCCACTAAACCCTTACCCTTCTCAGCCTCAGAAGAACCACCGACGTCAGTGGCTACCTCATCAGCCCCCAACGCACTATCAACAGGCAGTACGGGGTATTCCCCCTCCAGCGGAATCGTGGGATCAACACTTGCCTTCTGACTCGCCCCTAGAGTCAGGACCGGCAGGTGAGTCTCATTTTCATCATCAAATCCCTCTACAGGGACAGGATCTGTCTCTACCTCCCGGTCGGCAGCCACCTCAGCCTCCGCTGCTGAGTCCGGAGTAGGGCTCGGCAACGCTTCGACCGACCTCCCCTCATCATGACAAGGAGGGGAATCAACCCTCTCCTCGGTTCCAATCACATCTGTTGCTCCCGCAACAGACTCATGCAACTCTGGAGGAACGTCATCTGAAGATGACGAACCCCACTCCACTTCATCACCAGGAAGCCCCGTGTCAGCTGGACCCTCGGCGTCCAAGGTCCCCGCGACGGCCTTCATTATCTCAGAAGCTGCTGCATCCTCAGCTTCCCTTCTAACATAATCTGGGGATGCTGGAATCTCCACAACAACAGCATCATCCGGGTTCTCCCCCATAGGAGATGTCACAATTAGCGGGATGCGCACTTCAGACGAGCCCGCCACCTCCTTTGGCCTGCTCCCACCAGACTTCGGAGTATGGGGTTTCCTTTTTAGCGGCTCCTATAAAAAGGAAGCAGTGGTCACATGAAATGTTGAACCTAAACCAGACTATGGGGGACATCCTTACCTCAGCAGGTGCCGAGTCCGATGACACTGTCGGTGATGGTGCCTTCTTCTGCCTCTTTGACGCAGGAGAGCCAGCCTCTGTATCCGCACGTCTCTACGATGGATCGACCGAGGGTTCTGCCTGACCCCCTGTTAATACGGCAGGGGCACCTCGATAACCCGCCTCTGGCGGACGATACGATCGAGCCTTCGCCAACATGTTCCCGGCCACCGCTAACTGGGTGCCTGCGATAAGACTGATCTCCCTATCATATCCGGGAGGCGCGGCATCCATAACACAGTAAAATTTGGCGGCTGAGTAAAGAATCGGCGGCCGCAGATTCTGGACGGGCAGCATAAAGTGAGCTCCGGTACATCCGGCATTATAGTAATGCCAAGCTCGTGCACCATCCAGCAAACTTCCAGTGTACCCCAGGGTGATACTGGGATTATCCAACATCAACCGAGCATACCCGAACTGTCGCGTAAAATGGCTCGGCAAATACGGTTCCAGGTAACACTTGTTCCTGTTCCGATACACCAGATGGGACGGTCGGATACTTTGCAACCAGCGGAATCCCCATGAAGGCAGAGTGGTGGCATCTTCACCCGAGTCCATTAAGTCTTCGTTGACCTCAAAACCCAAGAAGAAGGACCAACTTTGGTGATCTCCCACCCCTGAAGGTGGGATAAAACTTTCCGGCAAACAGGGACGCCAGTATGCGACCAGCTCCTCTGGTGGAAACGACGGAGGAATGCGTCTCCGGTCCTGTTATCTTCTTCCGAACTCGGGCTCATCACATTGGGATGGTGTAAAATTAACCACCCCATCAAATAATGAAACGGCAGTTCGGCACGCGGGAAGTTGTCGTTCCTACCTCGGTCATGAACCACATTTCCCGTAAATTCCCGTAAACCTCGCAGCATGTTACACACCATTACGGGGAGTAGAGCCAGGCGCCGGCCAAAGACCAACTTCACGGCTGGCATGATTAAGTTCCGGGTTACCCTCTCTACAGAGCCGGACCCGCCCGAGAAGACATAATCCCAAAGCCAAACCATGCGACTAATACTGCTTTTGACGACATCCGATGAGTAAGGTGCCAGAAGCAGCTATAAGAGCGTTCATCCGACTGTCGGTCCTCATTTTCCCGGGGATTCTTCTCACCTAACCTGCTCATTTCAGAGAGCACCTCACTACGAAAAAGCGGTGGCGGAGTGGAAAACTGGGAGGGATCCTCTTTGTCTTGCTTAAAGACGTAATCTCTCCAAACGGTCACATGAGGCTGCGACCTGCTCTTATCCCGCTTCAGCATATAGTAATGATGACTCGCCACTTCCTTGAAGACGGCCATCATCTTCTCAGCTTTGTCCTCCAGGACTTGAAACTCCTCGTTGGTCGGGAAGTACTCCTCATAAGGTTCTGATCCCCAAGGGAGCTTTGATACCTCATACATCTCATGAAGTGCGAGCCCTAGCTCCCCCACCGGAGTGAAGATGGTCCCGGTATGGGTATCAAACATCTCCAGGAGCACGAGAAACATATGCCTGTTAATGTCGAGGCCTGCCTGAGTAGCACGGATTGCGGCAATCAGCCCAATCTCTCGGAGCTCAGTCTGAAACCGCGACAGGATCCAAAGTGTCAGTTTGTCCCATTTGGAAACGTAATGATACCAACCCTCTACCCGAAATTCTCCTTTCGGGTATGATCGCTCCATCAACAGCATGCAATTTACAAAGGTCGAGGCGCCAAAGGCAAATGTATCGATGGGAACATCACTGTAAATGCTCCCAGGACGAAGAGTCCGCCAGGTGAAAGAAGGCCCAGACCGCACGGCGGCCAAAGTATCCCTTTGATCGGAGGTAGAATCGATTCTGATGATGCCTGCCACCGCTCTCCCCTGAGATGGGGTTAGATCCCAAGACATCCTCTTCTTGGAAGCAAGACAACAGAAAGCCGTCAAAGGCCATTGACGTTCGAGTTGCTTAACAGTCATATGCACTCCCCTTGCTGTAAAGAACCAGTCTTCCTTGACCTTCAGCACCTTTGCTTCAATAGAAGTAAGGCGATCCCCAAACAGGAACTCAGGCTTCAAGAAGGTCACTTTATCAGAAGTGGCAGATTTCAAGACGCCACGCTCCATCATCCATTTGAGAAACCTATGATGTTGTTTCCGGATCTGAGTCATTCTTTCGGGATGCTGATCCAGCATAATAGCGGCTTGAGCAGGGTTTATCACCTATTCATCGTAATCTACTCCCATCTGGCAGAGGGCAGCGTCCAGAAGAACCTCATTCAAGAGTGGGACAGTCATCGACACTGGCAAAGATTCAAGGATGTTAGAAACAACAAAAGAATCTGAGCCTCGTCCTCATCAAAAGCGCATAGCGTATCTGAAAAAGGAGCTTCGGCGCATCAGCAGGGTCTAAACCCATGCGCGTCAATAGCGAAGCTTCCGCGCATCATCAGGGTTTAAACCCATGTGCGTCAGCAGTGGAGCTTCAGCGCATCATCAGGGTTTAAACTCCTGCGCATCAGCAGTGGAGCTTCAGTGCATCATCAGGGTCTAAACCCATGCGCGTCAGCAGTGGAGCTTCAACGCATCATCAGGGTCTAAACCCATGCGCGTCAGCAGTAGAGCCTCGGCACATCTTCAGGGTTTAAACCCATGCGCGTCGGCGGCAAAAAAAAAAACTCAGCACATCATCCAGACTCAAGGTCCATGTGCGTTGGTGTATGTGAAGATGATGAAACTCACCAACCACCGCCGGCCGAACGTCGACAGGCGAACGGGAAACATCAGCCGTGGCAGCCTCTACAGGCTCCTTTCCTTTGCCTCTTCCCTTGCCAGCACCGCCGCGAGGAGTCTTGGGAGCCATTCCTTGAGAGAAGAAAGTTAGGGTTTTTTTTAGAAGAAGAACTCTAAAAGGCAAAAGCAAAGAGAGGAAGAACTCCCTCTCTCTCCACCTCACGCCTATTTATAGGCCCAGTCGCACGCGTGACGATGACGTATGACCTCAGCCGTCGCCTCGGGTTCTGTGAGGAGATAACTGCAAATAAAACCAAAAAGATCATCATTAATCTTTTTTGTTATCGAGGCGTTATCATTTGCATTAACTGAGAGGAGCATGCGCCCCATCACTGATGCACGGAGTATCCATGCGCTCGAACAGTCATGCGTCCCGACAGTCATGCGCCTCTACCACCATGCTTCTTATTCAAAGTATTCCAAAACTTATCCAAAAGTTTTAAAAACTTTGAAGGGGGTCTTGTAGAAGCATAAAATTTCAGAACCAGAAAACCTATGCGCCAGACACTACATGCGCCAGAGCTCGGACAAAGTACTTCACAGCAAAACAACAAATATAGACATTGAAAGAGGACTTTTTATTTTACATATAAAAGTCTATTACATGTCTAGAAAAGATTGTACAAAGGAGAATTTCTATAAAGAAAAGATCCTAAGTCTACAGCCAGCAGCCACCATGCGCCCTCAAATAGGCGCAGCAATCACCATGCGCCTTCAACCAGGTGTATCTCGCCATGCGTCCTCAGTTAGGCGCATCCTTTCAGCAGCTCAGTTATGTGCATCCTCAGTTATGCGCATCCCTTCAGCAGCCCAGTTATGTGCCACTCTTCCAGCCAGGCTCACCGCCGTCTGAATGCTTCGACTAATGAAGCATTTATTGAGCAGAACGAGGGTGGCAATCAACCCTCTAGCTGGAGGAAGAGCTCCCCAAATCGAGGAAGAGAGGAGCACCGCAAGCCAACCTGTGGCCAGGAGAGGCTTCGAAAGAGCCTCCAAAGGCCAAGGAAGACCGTAATCGAAACCGCGGCCAAAGGAGCAGCTTTCAACACAACCAGAGTGGGCAACACCCACTTTGAAGGAAGAAACAACCCCCAAAGCCGCAGTACTGCCAATCCGATCTGCGGCTCTTCCGGAATAACGGAGACGAGGCTCGAGCATCCCGATCTTTGGATGCAACAGGCACCTTCCGCCTGCCTCGGAAGCCCTCGACTCCGACTTTTGGATGTAACAGTCACCTTCAAGTGCATCAATGAAGACATTGCATCGCATCTTCACCCTCGGGAGCATCTCATCAACAGAATGCATCCAAGTAAACAAGTTTATTTTGGAAGAACATGAGAGAACGAGAAGCAAACTCTCTCCATGCCACTATTTATAGGCCGGGCAAATCAAACCTATGCGCCAAGTGGATGGCTTTCCGAATTTCGTGCAATAAATTTGCATTAAATGGATGAACTGGACGCTTCGAATTCAGCCAAGTCAAAACGGCTATTTAAAGCACTCGAAGATCGTAACAGTCGCACCATTAAAGACGTGTCACGAAGCGGATGCGCCAGCCAGACCGCGTATCACACAGACGCGCCCTTCAACATCAAGCGCATCACACAGATGCGCCCTTCAACACCAAGCGCCTCACACAGACGCGCCCTTCAACACCAAGCGCCTCACAGGGGATGCGCCCCTATGCGTCCCCATACGCCTAGTGGAACGCCGATCGATGCGCCTACTCAACTGTCCATCGAATGTCAAAAACATTAAATGCTGAACTGACAGAGTTGGCAGCACGCCTTCCGAAGTCTGAACAGTTGACAACTTTTTCAGAAGACGAAGCGTCGCCAACGTCAGCATCATCATCACTTTTCCTCCGACGGCTACTGCCACGTGGCCACCAAATCATCTCGCATACGCCTCCGCAGCCATGCGCCCAAAGCTCTGCATGCGCCTCGAGCCATGCGCATCAGACTTTTTTTCTGATCCCTAAAGACAGAAGTAAAGTCGCCACTGAAGCTTCTGCATGCGCCTCAAAAGCCATGCGTCCCGGACTTCTCTCTGATCCCAAAAGACAGGAGTAAAGTCACTACTGAAGCTTCGCATGCTCCTCAAAAGCCATGCGCCCCAAATGGTTCGTGACTCCCAAAGGTTATGAGCCAAAGTCTCTTCATGCGCCCAATCCAGGCGTATCCCACCAGATCATTTTCCACCAAATCCGAGATCTCCGAACCATGGGCCGATGATACGTATCCTTTGACTCGATTCACCCAAGATCTCAGCAACAGAAAGATCTTCTCCTCTACTACGTGTCGGCTCACAATAGCAGCATAAAGAATTCAACCCTTCGATCAGGGCGTATCGTCCATGCGCCTCCATCAGCAATCACTACGTGGCGTCCCCACGTCCAGGCGCATCCAAAATATGCGCCCATGAGCAGCCAGCCTGCAAAGCTATAAATAGAGGGATCATTTTCTTCTCACCACGAAGGAACATACAACGCACATACAAAGCAACATACATAGACATAGACTTCGCACCACCCGAGAGGCAGATACAGACACTCAACGTCTTCCTTCTCTCAGCGAGTTCCAACACCCAGAGCAATCCAGACCTTCAGAGAACCGATAACCGTCGTCAGATCGTCAACGGAGTCAACGTATTACCACTCGCTCCATCGGCACAAGGGACCCAGATTAAACAAAAGTGTACTCCTAGGACTACGTCTAAGTCCTATATTGTAACACTGTTCTGTTTGTATTAAAATTTGCAATAATACAATTTTAATGGCAAACAAAATTGGTTTTCGGAAATAATTTATTAATTGGATTTTTGGGCGACGACCGTACCGGTCAATGGGCCCTTAGCGAAATGCAAACGAAACCGGTTTTACCGGACGTTGAGGCATTAGCTATTTTGACGATTGGACTAATATCTGAGACTCGTAAAGTAATTTAATTCAATTTAAATTATTGTTTTATTTTGTAATTAAATTGTAAGATAATTTTTAGAGACTAACCAAAGTTTTTTTCTTATTTAAATTCATGTAAAATGGTCTGTAAGGGCATAAGCCCATTTATTTCTGCTAATTTTTGTAATAGCTAGTAATGTGTTCGTATTTTTTTCTGATTTTGTTCGAAAACGTAAAAATTTAGAAATGATAAATAATTATAACATTTTAGAAATTCATGTTCTTCTCATTTAAAGAAAAATGTAGTTTTATTATATAAATTATAAAATACCAAGTTTTGCCAATAAACTGATAAATACAAAGTTTTTCGAAATTAAATATAAAATGATCTTTCCATCATAATTAAATATAACGCATTAGATAATCGAGTTTTATTTGTGTTAGTATAATAAAGATTAAAAATTGACTAGGACAAATTTAGAGATTGTAACTAGCACATCTAGCATGACAACTTTTGAAATCTAAGACAGACTTCTCGATTGTAGGATTTCGAGGACAAGTCTGAAATTCATCTCGGAGACATTACCCTCATTCCAGTCAAACCAAGGCAAGTACATTTTGTGGTAGTTTACAATTATTTAGTAATCGTTTTATTGCAAGTTTAAACCACGATACAACACGGAACTCTCTCTCTGAGAGCATTGACTGATTAACTGTTGGATACTGGGGGAGTAGTGTAATGAGTATGACCACATCCAAAATAGTATAATGATTGTGTTAGCTTACCCCTCATACACACGGGGATAAGCCATATCGTATCAATAGGATACAACTGTACAACCCAATCCGGTCATATTCATTGCCTATTCACATCACAATGTTTTAGCTACTGAAAAACTATTTATTTCAAATTGTTTAAAAGTGCATAACTCTATTATTATTTCAATTATTAAATTATCATGAATTGTACATTGCTCCCTCCTGACTGGAGACTACATTTTTGGGTTCTATTGATGATGCAGAGCTACTGATTAGTAGTTATTATGATCCTGAGTTGTATCCAGCTGAGCTACCAGATGATGCTGAGCTTGGAGATGACGAGCCTATCTTTTAGCTGTTGTCATTTTCTATTTCCAGTTGTTGTTGTTTGAAAAGACTATTTCTATTATCAGTTGTAACATTTGTTGGACAAGTTTTAATTATCGAAAATAGTAAGTTGTGGCAATTAGTATGTGTTGTTGATTACCTGCATGAGTGATACAGCTTACTGTCGCCGTCTCAACAATGGTGCAGGCTGGGCATGATCTGATTCGACCCTAGAAATTGGGACCGGATCGTGACATGTTTTTAGTGGTGGCCCATGCAGGTCAGATCAACAACTTTGGAAAACATATCTAGAAATATTTAGAATACTAGAACATTAATTTGTCACAACATAGGACCGAAATATATTATAAATAAATATTTATGTTTATTATAGACTGGTAGGCTACCTTGCTTATGTTTTGCAATCCTAAACCTTCCAGAATATGGCCACAAATCCTGTTGGCGATGGGGTATCTTCATCCTATCATACCCCACCTCCCCAACCAAGTCCGGATCCTACACCTCGGCAATTGGCCGACCGTCCCCATAATACAACGGCGGATCCATCATCTTCCCAGACTGAGCTGCAGCCCCCTGTGGAAGTACCCACTCCAGCTGCCCCACCAGTGCCTGTGGACCCCACCGACCTCATAGGTCTGCTACGAGGAGTGTTAGAAGCCCAGAGAGCTCAAACGGAAGCTCATCAAGAGCAAAACACGATTATGAGGGAAAGCATGGAGAATGCTCATAACGTGGCTATGACTGCTCTGAGAAGAGGAGAAGCAGCTCAACTTGAACCAAGGCCTGCCAAGGTAAACATAAATCTAAGGGATTAATTTATGTAACATTAAGGCCATTTAAATTAATGGGGATCATATTTCTAAGGTGGGCGATATTGAGAGTTTCAAGAAGCAGAACCCTCGACCCTTCAAGGGAACCGGGGGAATCATTTATGCCGACGAATGGCTCGACGGTATGGAGCGTCTCCTAAGTGTCGCTCGACTTCCAGAAGACCTCAAGGCCGAAGCAGTAGGACTCCAACTGTAAAATATAGCAAGCATCTAGTATCGGAATGAACCCCGACTCCAGGACAAGCAGCTTGACTGGAACACCTTCGAGAGGTTGTTCCAGAGGAAGTTCTTCCCAACATCAGAGTTGCGGGAGATGGAAAGGCAATTTCAGAACCTGAAGCAAGAAAATATGACTGTTGGAGAATATGCGGCAGAATTCGGCCAACTCAGCCGTTTTGCCAAGAATTTGGTAGCTGACCCTGATGATCGTGCTGAAAGGTTCAGATATGGGCTGAGAGAAGAGATCCGCACCCATGTGATCTTAGGCGGTGCCAAGACTTATGAAAGGATCCTGGAGCGAGCTCAAGATATAGAGAAAAGTCAACCCGCTCGCTCAAAGAGGGATTATCCTGGAACTAACAACTTCCAGGGTAATCAGAAGAAGCCCAACAACAACAACAACCGGCCTCCTCACCACCAGCAGCAGCACCAACAGGCGAGAAACAATGATAGAGCACCTCAGAGGCAGATTCCTGTCTGTGATTTTTACAAGAGGCCAGGACATCAGTCAAACATCTGCAGGAAGAGGCTAGGACACTGCCTAGTCTGTGGGTCTGCCACCCACCAAGTGAAGGACTGCCCCTCGTCGATCCACCGGACTGGAGCAACTCAGCAGAAAGGTCCTCTGCCTACTCAGTAACAATAATTTGGGTAGCATCAACAGAAGACTGGGCGAGCTTTTGCCCTAACAGCCGAGGAGCAAGAGCCAGAGCAGGAACCTACAGCTGATGTCATCGCAGGTTTCATTTATGTGCATTCATATCCTGTTTTAGTATTATTTGATTCAGGTACATCACATAGTTTTATATCAACAAAATTTATCTCTGCACACCACACAGATACGAGATTTATCAAAAAGATATGTAGAGTCATGACCAGTGGAGGACCCATACCCATCACTGAGACCTGTAACTGCCCTATCACCATATCAGGCCACCAGTTCATAGCACCTTTGATTGTGATATCCTTATCCAACTATGATGTAGTCCTAGGGATGGATTGGTTGAGTAAGCAGCATGCGCTGATAGACTGTCACAGAGAATGTGTAGTCTTTAGCCCACCTGGAGAGCCGGAGTTTGAAATCTCTCGAACTCCGGAGGATATGGAGTGTGTTACCTACACCTCTATCACAGAAGAACCCGGACCTCCCCATCCTATCATATGAGAATTTATGGACGTCTTCCCTGATAGTCTTCCCAGATTACCCCCAGATCGAGATATAGAGTTCACCATTGACCTAGTCCCTGGCTCTTCCCCTATTTCTAAGGGATGCTACAGAGTCAACCCAAAGGAGGCCAAGGAGATGAAGGATCAGATCAATGAACTGAAGGCCCTTAGATTTATCAGAGATGGAGCTTCACCCTGGGGAGCACCTGTCTTGTTTGTTCCCAAGAAGGACGGAACTGTGCGGATGTGCATCGACTACCGGGCGCTGAACAACATCACCATCAAGAACAAGTACCCTATACCCCGGATCGATGACCTGTTTGACCAACTAAGTGGAGCCAAGGTGTTTTCGAAGATTGACCTAAGATCTGGCTACCATCAGATCAAGGTTAGGAAGGAGGATATTTCCAAGACGGCGTTCAACACCAAGTATGGGCAGTTTGAATTCTTGGTCATGCCGTTTGGACTGACGAATGCTCCTGCTGTATTCATGAACCTTATGAATAAGGTTTTTCATGAATACCTGGATCAGTTTGTTGTTGTCTTCATCGATGACATCCTGATCTACTCGAAGACTGAAAAGGAGCATGAAGAGCACCTCAGGAAAGTTCTGGGAACTTTGAGGAAGGAGAAGCTATACGGTAAGCTTTCCAAATATGAATTCTTTCTAGACAAGGTGGATTTTCTTGGCCATGTTGTCACATGAGAAGGAATTTCGGTAGACCCTAAGAAAATAGCTGTTGTTGAGAAATGGTCTACCCCAAGCTCAGTTGCTAAAATCAGAAGCTTCTTGGGCTTGGCTGGCTACTACCTGAATTTTGTGAAGGATTTTGCCAAGATTGCTGAACCGATGACAAAGCTCACTCGGAAGAATGAAGAGTTCATCTGGACGGAAGATTGCCAGGCATCGTTTGAGGAACTGAAGAAGTGACTTACAACAGCACCGATACTTGCGCTACCCGTAGGTATCGGAGGTTTCTCAATATACAGTGATGCCTCTGGAAAAGGACTGGGTTGTGTTCTTCAATAACATGGAAAAGTGATTGCTTACGCATCTAGGCAATTACGGACTCATGAGAAGAACTATCCCACACATGATCTGGAGCTTGCTGCAGTCATCTTTGCTTTGAAGCTATGGAAGCATTATCTATATGGAAAGAGAGTAGAAATATTTACAGACCACAAAAGTCTGAAATATGATTTTACTCAGAAGGAGCTGAACATGAGACAAAGAAGATGGCTGGAGTTGATGAAGGATTTTGACATCGACTTGCAGTACCATCCGGGTAAGGCTAATGTGGTTGCAGATGCACTTAGTCGATACCCAGTGGCGATGTTCTTAACTAAGAAGCGACACTTGTTGGAGGACATAGAGAAACTTGGTCTGAAGATTGTACTACCTGAGGAAAAGATGAAGGAACTGGGGCGAGAAGCTATTGTACCTGGAGCTGACTCAACAATGATGCAGTTGCAATTACGTTCAAGTCTGATGGACAAAGTCAAGGAGACATAATTCTAAGACGAAACGCTTTGCAAACTCAGAGATCAAGTGCTGGCAGGAACACTTGAAGGATTCTCTATCGTCAGTGACGGAGCACTGAAGAATGGCACGAGGCTGTGTGTACCATCTGGCGAACTGAGGAATGAGCTTATGCAAGAAGCGCACCAGTCGCAGTATTCCATACATCCTGGAGCTAATAAGATGTATCGGAATATGCGTACCATTGTTTGGTGGTATGGAATGAAGAAGGATATATCCAGATTTGTGGCTAGATGCTTGATTTATCAACAAGTGAAGGCTAGCAGACAGAGACCCGCAGGACTTCTACAGCCGCTGGACATTCCGAAGTAGAAGTGGGAGCATATAACAATAGACTTTGTGTCAGGATTGCCTCGATCTCAAGGAAGGAAGGACGCCATTTGGGTTATTGTGGACCGACTGACTAAGCCAGCTCACTTTATCCCCTTCAAGGTTGGTTTATCCACCGAGAAGTTGGCGGCACTGTACATGCGGCACATCTACCGGATTCATGGAGTTCCGGTAAGTATTGTATCTGACATAGACACTAGATTTACCTCACACTTTTGTAAGAGTTTGCATGACAGCTTGGGAAAACAATTGAAGTTCAGCACTGCATATCACCCCCAAACTGACGGACAATCGAAGAGAACAATCCAGACGCTTGAAGACATGTTAAGATCTTGCGTCTTGGAATTTGGAGGGTCTTGGGAAGACCACTTGCATTTGGTGGAATTCTCCTACAACAATAGTTACCAAGCTAGCATCGGTATGACACCGTTCGAAGCACTTTATGGACGTCGTTGCCGCACTCTACTTGCATGGGATGATGTAGGAGAAAGAGTACTGCTGGGACCAGAGATGGTGACTGACGCAGCAGAGAAGGTGAAAGTGATTAGAGACAAGCTCAGGATAGCCCAAGACAGACAGAAACATTGGGCAGATAGCAGTCGTTGACCACTGGAATTTGTAGAAGGAGATAGTATTTTTGTGAAGATTTCTCCTACCAGAGGAACGATCAGATTTGGCAGAGCTGGGAAGCTGAGTCCCAGATACATCGGCCCATTTGAAGTTTTGAGCCGAATTGGAGAAGTAGCGTACCGATTAACTCTACCAGCTAATCTTGAGGGTGTGTAAAACGTCTTCTACGTTTCACAGCTCAGACGCTACATTCCGGATCCAAGCCACATCTTGGACCATTCAGAGCTGGAGATTGGACCCAGCCTTACAGTACCAGAGAAGCTTGTGGCAATTTTTGGACAGAGGCGAGAAGAGGACCAGGACTTCGGTGACTCCCATAGTCAGAGTTATATGGAGGCACAATTCCCCAGGCGAGTCTACCTGGGAGCGAGAAGATGAGATGCGGGAGCAGTACCCGTACTTATTTGAGACCTGAGGTAATTCCTAACCCTATCCTTTAAATTTCGAGGACGAAATTTTCTAAGGAGGGAAGGTTGTGAAACCCGTAAATTCGATTTTGTTATTTTCTAATTATTAAATTGCATGTTTGCTAATTAATATTTTGCCAGATTACTATTATTATTAGTTAAATAGAAAATTATAAAATTCAAAATAAATAATCATGGATTGTTGTTTTGGCTGACCCATACCCGAACTCGTTCCCGAATCCCGAACCCGACTCGAATTTGTTTCTGAAATCGATCTCGGTTTCGTATATAAATCATAAGTTATATATAATTATAATTATATTTTTCTTTCTTAAAGGAATTACTTTCCTTTTTAATCTCTTTCTCTCTGTTACTTAGTACTGGAGGCTTTTATTTCCCTCACAAAACCGACCCGACTTCCCTTCTTCCCCAAACCGCTACCGACCACCCCTCTCCCTTCCCGTAACGGCATGTGACCCCTTCATTTTTCCTTCCCATAACTCCTATACTCCTCTCCCTATAAAACCCCCATCCTCCTTCACCATCCTCACACACTCACCATCTTTCCCCCTCACTTTCCCTAAATCCCTAACCTCCAATCCAGCCCTAGCCGAGCCCGAGCTCTGCCCAAGACCAGCGCCTCGAGCTTCTCGAGCGGCGACTCTCTCCACCGCCGCGTCCCTCGCCATCGGCCCCGACTCCGGCGCCGATCCCGACCGAGCGGCCTCCGCCGCTGTCCCCGCGGCCGGCCGACCGCTGGCGACCAAGCCCCACCCCATGTGTGCGCCTCCGGCACCGATTCCGTTCCCGCAGCCGTGGTGTTCCGATCCGGCTATCACGTGCCCCGGCTTTCCCGATCCGCTGTTTCAGTTTTCGTGGATCGCTTCCCGCCTCAGATTTAGTGCTGTTCGTGCTCTCTGCGACGCTGTCCGTAGTTTTCGTAGCGCTCTCTGTGACGCTGTCCGGAGACTTCAGAGTCTGTGACGGCGTGTTCCGAGTCCGAGGCCACCCTTCAGATTCCGTCATCAAGCTTTTGGGTAATCTCTGTTAATCTCAGTAGTTGTCCCTTGGGTTTATGTTGTCGATGATGATACGGTTCCCGATCCCGCAACGGGAATCGGTTTTGCGGTTTGGGTTTCGGACTTTCCGAAATCTTTTCGGAATTGGTTCTGTGGCTTATTTTTCTTTGAGTGTTTCTGTTGGTTTTGGAATTTTCGAGGAGTTTCGGTTTTCCGAAGTTCATTTCGGGTTTTCCGATTTTATTTCAGATTTTCTGAATTTCCTTCGGAAACGTTCTGTGAATTAGATTTTTATTATGGATATAAATTATTTCTGTGGTTCCCTGGTTTAGGATATTTGTTGGAATTGTTGGAGCATTTTCCCAGTTTTGGGTTGTCCCAAAAACAGAGGAGATGCTGTCCATATTTTTATAAAAATTATATAAATTCAAATCGGTTTTCGGAAATAATTTATTAATTGGATTTTTGGGCGACGACTGTACCGGTCAATGGGCCCTTAGCGAAATGCAAACAAAACCGGTTTTGCCGGACGTTGAGGCATTAGCTATTTTGACGATTGGACCAATATCTGAGACTCATAAATTAATTCAATTTAATTTAAATTATTATTTTATTTTGTAATTAAATTATAAGATAATTTTTTGAGACTAACCAAAGTTTTCTTCTTATTTAAATTCATGTAAAATGGTCTGTAAGGGCATAAGCCCATTTATTTCTGCTAATTTTTGTAATAGCTAGTAGTGTGTTCGTATTTTTTTTCTAATTTTGTTCGGAAACGTAAAAATTTAGAAATGATAAATAATTATAACATTTTAGAAATTCATGTTCTTCTCATTTAAAGAAAAATGTAGTTTTATTATATAAATTATAAAATACCAAGTTTTGCCAATAAACCGATAAATACAAAGTTTTTCGAAATTAAATATAAAATGATCTTTCCATCATAATTAAATGTAACGCATTAGATAATCGAGTTTTGTTTGTGTTAGTATAATAAAGATTAAAAATTGACTAGGACAAATTTAGAGATTGTAACTAGCACATCTAGCATGACAACTTTTGAAATATAAGGCAGACTTCTCGATTGTAGGATTTCGAGGACAAGTCTGAAATTCATCTCGGAGACATTACCCTCATTCCAGTCAAACCAAGGCAAGTACATTTTGTGGTAGTCGTTTTATTGCAAGTTTAAACCACGATGCAACACGGAACTCTCTCTCTGAGAGCATTGACTGATTAACTGTTGGGTACTGGGGGAGTAGTGTAATTAGTATGACCACATCCAAAATAGTATAATGACTGTGTTAGCTTACCCCTCATACACACGGGGATAAGCCATATCGTATCAATAGGATACAACTGTACAACCCAATCCGGTCATATTCATTGCCTATTCACATCACAATGTTTTATCTGCTGGAAAACTATTTATTTCAAATTGTTTAAAAGTGCATAACTCTATTATTATTTCAATTGTTAAATTATCATGAATTGTACTTTGCTCCCTCCTGACTGGAGACTACATTTTTAGGTTCTATTGATGATGCAGAGCTACTGATTAGTAGTTATTATGATCCTGAGTTGTATCCAGCTGAGCTACCAGATGAAGCTGAGCTTGGAGATGACGAGCCTATCTTTTAGCTGTTGTCATTTTCTATTTCCAGTTGTTGTTGTTTGAAAAGACTATTTCTATTATCAGTTGTAACATTTGTTGGACAAGTTTTAATTATCGAAAATATTAAGTTGTGGCAATTAGTCTGTGTTGTTGATTACCTGCATGAGTGATACAGCTTACTGCCGCCGTCTCAACAACGGTGCAGGCCGGACATGATCCGATTCGACCCAAGAAATTGGGATCGGGTCGTGACACCCTGACTTAGTTTTGAGAGGAGAATGGCCTGGCATCAGTTGGCTGTTGGCTGTGGATCTCTTCGTTCAAAGTAGTTATGTCCTTGTAGAAGAACACGTAATAGTGAATCTCGAGATGCATTGGAAGACCTTGTTCGAACCTGAACAACATCTTGGCAGTCCTCGTGCTTTGTCAAAAAGTTGGGGTGTCATGCTATGCCCTTCTCAGAAACGGTCTAGCATTCCGTTATGCCGGAAGAGCCACAGGTTGTGCTAGGTCCTGCTCATTCGGGCATTCGAGGTTGCGCATACAAGAAAGGAGGAATACGCTTCGATGCTTTCTTCTGTGAAGATAAACCCTCTTGTATGTGCACCAAGAAGAATAAGGGTTACACTTCTGTGAAGATAAACCCTCTTGTATGCTTCTTTAGGACTTTCTGAATTTGTAATAGATGCTTTCTTTAAGAACAATATGAGTCTTTGTAATAGATCATTTGTAGAAGAACAGTATGAGTCTTTCTGAATCTGTAATAGATCCTTTGAACACATATTAATAAAAGAACTTCTTTCTATAACTTCTGTTTGAATTTTATTTTTCTCTGTCTGTATATTTTGTAACATATGCTGTGTCTTCTATAATAAAATTACGGAGAATATGACATTCACAGTACACATGAGAATGTTCATTCTCCGTGTTAAATTACAAGTAGAATGTTCATTTTTCGTGTAATCTAACACGGAGAATAACATTTTCTGTTTTAATTAAACTGATAATGCCATTCTCCGTTTACTAAATGTCATTCTCCGTGTTGAATTAAACGGAGAATGTCATTTACAGTGTTATAACGCATAAGAATGTTCATTCTCCATGTAAGTTAAAACGGAGAATGGATTTTTCAGTGTTAAAATGAATGAGAATGCTATTCTCCGTGTAATATAAAACGGAGAATGTTATTCTCCGTGTCGAACTACACGGAGAATGGGATTCTCATTGTTAGAACGAATGAGAATGCTATTGTGTAATAATGACGGAGAATGGCATTCTCCGTGTAATAATGACGGAGAATGGCCATTATGCATTCAAAAACTGTAAAATATTAGATATAACATATTTCAAAATAGCACCATTGATATCAAAATTGTAAGAAATGTATTTTTTAAAAAAAGTTATATAAAAGAAAGAATATATGTATATGTATTAACGAGGGGGCGCTGCCTCCTCGACCAACGTAGAAGCACATGGGGGAAGAGGGAAAGTGCTGTGATTGTGATTACCTAAGTCAAGACAATTATGACACCTCATCTTCCTCTTCTCTTTTCCCTTGTTTTCATAATTGCTCTTATATCGGTCCGCCTTTGGTCGGCCGGGACCCCGTTTCGGAATAGGGGGTAGGACCAAATCAGTTGAATTATTTTCAAACTGTTTTCCAGAATCTGGAACTGGACGAATAACACATGAATATAGCTTCTGGTAGAAATCTGATGTCCAATACTGCTCCACAAAATTGTAGACAGGTTTTCCTGAACCAAATCTGATGCATTGGATTTCATGGCTGCATGGGAATCCATATACCTTCCATCTACGACAACTACAATGCCAATCAAGAAGATTCACCAAGTGGAAGGAAGTATCTGCCATCACCTCAAACTCGAAATCACCAGACCGATATACCCTATAAGACATGCCATCATCTGTAAGCTGCTTCAGCATATTCTCGGCGTATGGAGTCAATATGTTATTGAAATCACTTGCATCCTTGTGGCGATCCGAAATCATCTTTATCATCTTCACTCGGATGACATTTACAAGTGCTGAAATAGGCATTTTCTTTTCAGCCTTTATCCATGAATTGAATGACTCTGCACAACTAGAAACAACCTCGTCGTATCTACATCCAGGGAAGAATATATTTGACCAATTTTTAGGCTTTTGTTTATCCATCCATTTCACAACATGACGACAATTCAAATCATAAATCTTCTTAATTTCTTGTTTATACCCACCTTTATACAGGGGAAAAATAATTAATAAAGATGGAAATCAAGGAACAAGCACATGAAAAAACAGGGACCATTCTCCGTTTAATTTAACACGAAGAATGTCATTCTCCGTGTATTTTTAAACGGAGAATAACACGGAGGTTGATGATGAAAGTGTTAAAACGCATGAGAATGATCATTCTCCTTGTTAATAACACGGGGAATGCCATTCGCCGTGTCAAGTGGAACGGAGAATGATCTTTTCAAGTGTTAAAACGCATGAGAATGACCATTCTCCGTATTAAAAAAACGGAGAATGCCATACTCCGTGTTACAATCACGGAGAATGGTCATTCCCTTGTTAGAACGCATGAGGATTGTATTCTCCGTTCTAAACTAACGGAGAATGGAATTATCCGTGTTTAATGACACGGTGAATGCTATTCTCCGTGTATTTTAAAACGGAGAACGAACATTCTCCGTTCTAGGTAACACGGAGAATACTATTCTCCGTGTTATTTACACGGAGAATGTTCATTCTACTTGTTAAAATAAAGGAGAATGCACAGAAAAGCAGCATATATCTGTCTCATTTACACACCTGGAGTTAGAGCATATACTCCTTGCCTCCAAGCTTCAAGTACATGTGGATACACTCTTTCATTTTCTTTCTCTTTCAGCGGTATGTTATTCTTCATGTGATAATAACAATAGCTATGGTAAGCAGTAGGAAACACTTTGGGAACTTCAGAAACTAAACCGGTGCCTTGATCTGAAAGAAAAATGATACGCCTACCACATCCAACAACATTCTTGAGATTTTTAAGGAACCATTCCCAATTGTCGCCATCTTCGCTCGAGACTATACCGCAAGCAATAGGGTAGAACTGTTGGTTACCATTCTTTGCTGTAGCAAACATCAAACACCCTCTAAACCTCCCTGTAAGGAAAGTCGCATTCAAATATAGCATCGGGCGATAATATTGAAAGCCTTCGACGCAAGCCCCATATGAAAGAAAAAGCTGCTGAAACCTTATTGACGTATCATCTTTCTGAAAGTCGATAATGGAACCAATATTGGTTTCCTTTACCTTGTCGACATACCAACACAAGTCGCTGTAAGCTCTAACATCATCTCCGTACATTTCTTGGTGCACCAACCTAATGCCATGGTATGCCTGCCCGTAGGTAAGAGATAAACCGTAGTCAACCTTGAATTCATCAACAACTGATTTTGTCGACTTTTTAGGATCCATCCGAACAATGTCACTAACCAAACTTTTCACAAACTTTGCTGGAACAACTAGATTACCTTTATCCATATAGCCAGCTCCACAATTGTGTTCTCCCACATACCTCTTCACCTCAAAAATTTGATTATCTTTCGAAATGGATATAGCATGGAAGCTCCACAAACAAGCATGGGTCTTGTAATTCTTACAGCAAACGGTGTACCTTCCCGGCTCAGATTTTAGAATATGGAATGGATGACGAGATTCAAAACATACCTTCCTAACAGCGTGCCTAACTTCTTCAACACCATTTAGGAAAATCTGACCAACGCCTGTAATTGATCCAAGCCACATATCCGATTTCCTCTTCTTTACTGTCTCAATTAAGCCCTCATAAAATTCTACTACTCGTTTATCTTTTACAGTAGGAGAACATCTACTACTTAAGGAACTAGAAGAGGAAGACGAAGATCCCATATGAATGCTTTGACAAGGAAAAGATGTCGATGAAGAACATGGAGGGTATACTTGCTCCACAAATAGATCAAAGCTCACGTTATGGGTACCATTAAAACCCCCAACCAAGGACCGAAGCCAAAAATCACTGTCAACGTACAGTTCAGTCCCATCAGAATGCAAAAACTTGAAACGAAAGGCAAGTGGATCCAAAGAAGTCCATCGATCGCACACTTGATGCTTTAAAAGTTCTACGGTACTTTCATGTGTGACACGGCAGGAAACTATGTCTCTCTTGAAATAAAGATTAACTAAACAGCTTGAATCCATTCCTCCACCCCCTGATAACATAAAAACAGAATAGATCACAAAATAGGACAACACATTTCTGACATTCTTCGTCTAAAACTAACGGAGAATGATCATTCTAATGATCATTCTCCGTCTAAAACTAACGGAGAATGATCATTCTCCGTCTAAAACTAACGGGGAATGGTCATTCTCAATGAAAATGGTCATTCTCCGGCTAATACTAACGGAGAATGGTCATTCTCCGTCGAATTAACCGTCATATTCGCACAAAAATAACGAGATTAAAGATCTCTATAATTGTTACTCAGTTAATAATCTTCATAACAAATTCGAATTCTGCAAAAAATTTGCGACTGTACGAAGATGATGAATGAATTTATACATATCTAAACTCTCACATTATTTTAAGATCTATAAAAAGACAAGAAGATGATCTTCTCTCCACAATTGACCTAATTGCCGAAAAACTTCAAATCACTCCACGAAGAAGATGATGATACTGATGATGAGCGATGATGGAAGTTCGACTGAAAAAAATCACAGTGAACAACGAACGATATTTGCGATCTCTGCTGAAGATGAGAACAATAGAATTCAGATCTCTCGTGAAGAAGAAGAAGAATAAAATCGCAATCCAAATCTGAGTTTGTGAAATTAAAATGATATATATATGACCAAATTTGCGCGAAGGGGTATTTTTGGAACTATACAAATGACAATAAAGCATCTAAAGGGAATCTTAGAATATTTAACGTAGAAATATATAATTCTGAGCATTTCATAAACCCCACCCTGCGGGTAGATTTTTCATAAAAACCAACCCCAAAATTGGGTTTCACAGCAATTTTCAGTTTTGTTATAGTTATCTAAAAATTGAATTATACTTGTAAGAGCATCAATAGTAGATGGCACTCAAAAATGCATTTGAGGTTCAAATTTGTAATAAAGATATAAATGTAGAAGGAGTTTGATTTATATGAGAATAAAAAAAATTCTTTAGGTCCAAATGAGAGAAATGGATATAGATCCAGATGTAATACTTATTTTTTTAAAAAAAATCTTGAATCTATAAATTTAGGTTCCAACTTTAACATTACTATTATACAAAATGAGTTTCTACATTCTTAATGTAGAAATTTTGAGGTCCATTCTATAGCTCATGTTGCTGGAATATAATTATCATGGAACTCTAATTAAACTTTATTATTCTATAAAATGGACTCCGACAAAAAGATTATATGCGACCATTAGATGTATCGTGAATTCATGATATATTTAGGCGACCAATTACCTTCTCTACGGAAAAAGAAAATTAATATTTTTGTATGTCTTATAAATCTTTATGAGTAGTCTTGTCTTGCCAAAACAAGGTAGTACCTGGAGTCACCAAAGGTCCAGTTAGTCCAAGTAAAGTGTTTGTTGATTAAAATTGGCCTGCTTTTATTTGGTAAAAATGAGTAGGAAAATAAAAAGTTTTACGTAGAAACATAATCTTATTTGTATATAATTTATTATTGCTTTTCTTCCTTTTCCCTCTTTCTTTTTTTTTTTTTTTGAAATCACACGCACACACACAATTGGGGGGCTCGAACCTTGCCGGCCCCTCCGGGTGTCCGCTCTAATACCACTAGGCCAGAGAGCTCGGACCTTTTCCCTCTTTCTTAACAACCATACAGAGTTTAAGTTTTGTTTGGGTTGATGAAAGTGACTTAAATTAAGAGAATGAAAATATAACACTCAACACGTTTGATGATCCATGTATACATGTTTTTATTTTTTTTCTCCATTTTTTATTAGGGGTGAGTATTCGATTTATTCGGTTCCAACCGAACCGAATAACCGAAAACCGAATTGGACCGAAATCGAATAAGCAAAACCGAAATCGAACCGACTCGATCAATAACTGAACCGAACCGAATTAAATCGGTTCGGTTTTCGGTTTATTCGGTTTTTGGGTTTTTTTTGTATTTTTTTTGTTTATATATAATACGTACATATATACCTATAGTATATACCTATATATATTTAGTATATATCTATAATTAATATATATATATATATATATATATATATATATATATATATATATATATATATATATATATATATATATATATATAATTTTTTTATTCGGTTTTCGGTTTTGGACCGAAACCGAATAAGAAAATTTAGTATTTTCAAAACCGAAATCGAACCGATTTTTTTTAAAACCAAACCGAATCTCTTATTCGGTTCGGTTCGGTTCGATTTTCGGTTCAAAACCGAATAATGTTCACCCCTATTTTTTATCACATTTTAAGAAACAAAACACAACCTCAAGAGTAGTACATTTTTTTATCCAATACAATAAGTGTCGTAGGATTTTTTTTGATCCATCCCAATCTTATAAATAAAAATAACGTCTGACATTTGATTGTACTTGTATTTCTTTTAACATGGGTGTCGTGAGGCGAATATTGGAAAGTTTTGGAATAGAAAACTTGTAGATTGTCCAAAGGAGCATCCTTGGAAAAGAAAACATGACAATAGTGCCAATTATAGCCTAAGAAGAGGAAAGAGGGTTATATTGATCGATGATACATAACAAACAAAATTGATAATCTTACTTAATATACAATAGTAAAAGCACGTGCAATGCCCGCTAAATAATTTTTCTTATTTCTAATCAAAATATAATTTAAATATTTTAACTTAAATTAAGATTTGTTATATATATATATATATATATATATATATATATATATATATATATATATATATATATATATATATATATATATATTAAGATTTATAGAAATTTAATTTAAATTTAATTATAATTTGTTATGGATATATGTGAATAAAAGTGAAGCTATTCGGTTACGCGGAAGAAAAATAAAAAAAGAGGTTATTCGGTTGTGCCGAAAAAAAGGAAACAAAGTTTAAAATTACAATTTTTCATAATTTTGTAAAATAAAATAGTTGATGATAACATAGGGCTTAGATGGCTAATTTTTTTGAGCGGTTTCAAAGCTGCATTATATAGTAGAAGATAATTGATTAAACAAATAATTAAGCTATGCTCACTTCATTACAATATCAAAATTCAAACCCTCGAATGGACACATGGAGAACCCATAAAAGAATTTGAGGGGGAAAGGGGGAGGGGGCCTAGGCCTAAGATAGGTTAGCCCCTACATGAACACACACATCAACATAGACAAGAACTGAAAGTCATATTTTGGATTATGAAACAGAGAGCAATAGCTCGTCGCATAACAGAGTGGTTTCCAGAGTTATGTGACTGATCTTGGCAAATATTCTCACTAGTCCCACCAGCATGTCTCTTCCTACTAGAGGAGCTCTGCAGCTCTCCCCTTTACTCCCTTTTCTGCTGTACGCCACCATCCGTCTAATGGTCACCCCACCATGCCCTCCGTTTTCCGCTCCAAGCATTGTTCCCCCCATGATGTTTGAGCATTAGAGTTGAAAAAGGAATAGCAAAATATGTATCAATTTTATGTGCTTATCCTGTAGTTTGTTGATCATAAGATTCATCAAAATGTTGCTTCATATGCAATGGAATTACTCTTTGCTGAGTACCTAGCTAACATGAAACCGTCAGGATAGATGCTCAGCTACTACCTCATTAAAATGCCGAATCAAAGTACTTGGACCTCCTCAAACATCATAAAACTTGTTTGGTCACATATAATTTTATTTTTATAAAGAAAGAATTTTCAGTAGTAACATTCTACTTCTGTTACTCTATGATAGTAGCATTCTACTTCTTTTACTGTATGATTTGTATGCTTTTAAGATACAGTTCCTTTCGTCAAACAAATAAAATAAAAAAGATGAGTGGATTATATAAGAAAATTTTGTAAGAAAAATAACGAGAAGACAAAACATTTACACACAGTAAAACTCTCGTGTGACACAATTCATATCGGTGGGAAAAAAACTACAGAATGCAAATTGACTATTAACTCTTTTTAGGTTGTGTACGAGTTGTCGATTGCTATACTGGCATATGTATAAAAAGAATTTTTAATATTTTTAACAACAGTTAACAAAATCACCCATTTTGCATTTGTTTCCCCTGGCTAGTTGCTCATACCTAATTTTCAGATTTGATAGCATAGTGATGTTATAGGAACAGTCTTCTTGTGCTTCTTATGTTCTCGTGTTGAATAGGTGAAATTAGGTGATGTATAAACCCATCATTCACTATACTTGATTAAAAACATAAAAAAATCTCATAAATTACAAGCAGGCTAAGTTGCAAATTCAATTCTTGGCTTGCTGACCTAGCTAGAACAATATAGATGCATGTTGCTATGGTTTAGTTTTTCACTCTCTTTTTTTTTTGTGAAAAAATTCCTAAATTGGAAGGTTGTATCTCTGCATCTCCCTCTTTCCTAACCAAGTAACCAACAATTGAATCCTCGTGCCGGACTCGAATACAGATGTCAACTGACGTGAAGATACAGACACAATACTAATTTGGCGTGCCCTATTGCTTTTGGAGTTTCAGTGTGTGTCGTGTTCAACATGGACACGACACCACTCATGTGGCACTCGTTTCTATCATTGTACTTGCAATGCTCAGACTTATTAAGAGGAGAATATATATTCACCTCTCTAAGGTTGACAAGTTTGACTTCCTCGTCGAGTTGGCCTATCCTAAGTTGTGTGTTTATCAGTGCTCCACATTTAGAGATTTTTTTCTTTTCTTTTCGAAGAACGTAAATTTTATTGAAAAACAAAAGCTGGCATTACAGAACTATTATTCCAACCAAGACACAAAATGAATTCATCTTGGGTCTAGGATATCTATATCAGTTTGTATTTTTCTTTGTACAATGATTATACTGGTGGCTAGGCCCTCAAATGCGTTGGTTTCGTTCTCTCCAGACATGCCACACCACCGCACCGAAAATCAGCCTTAGCCGTCTGTACTCTCTTGGTCATTTTCCTTTGTGAGCTTTGACCTCATTCAAAGCAGATAATAGCTCTCTGTTCTGCATAGCCGGAAGTCCAAAGCATCTGCGCTGCTGGTTCAGCCATATCTCCCAAACAAAATCGCAGCATAAAAAAAGATGGTCCCTGGACTCATCTATGTGCACACACAAGCAACATTTCTTGTTTGGACAGTCCACCTCAAACATGCTAAAGCGGTCCCTAGTGAGTAAGCAATTACGGATCATCTTATATAGACATAAGGAATTCTTGACCGCGCCTCTTTTCGTCCAGACCAGATCTGTCCAGTCCACATCCGCATGTCTGTTCCTGATTTGATTTAAGACCTTCCTAAAGCAGAAAGTGCCTTTATCCATATCCTCCCAAATCCAGTAGTCCTCTGTGCCCATTCGGTCTATTGACGTTGCCCGAATATCATTCGCATGAGCCACCTCTATCAAGCGACCTTGTAAGGACCATTCACTCTCCTGAATAAGACAATTAACCTGTTTAGTGGATCCCCTTAGCTCGTAAACATGCCAACCCTTCTATCAATCAAACTGTTATGATTGATCCAGGGATCATGCCACAAACTAGTTTGATTTCCATGGCAAATAACCCTAGTCAGTTTAGGTTTAACCGAGCTTCTCAACTTAATTACTATAGAATTTGGTATATGCCTATATTTAGAGTGCTAATTAACATAAGTAGTTAGATCTCTTACTAGCAAAGCTTAGAAGGATTGCCAAGTGCAGGTGGAACAGAAAACTAAACTTTGCATAGAGCACAAGCTGATATCACCGGTATCCTTGGATTTTAGTTCTACAGCTTCAATGCTTGATACTTCGTAGAGGTATTGCAAAACCGCGCTTTCCTTTTACAGTGTGTTGTTGCTATTAGTTACACAACTCTAGGAGTTTGTCGATGCAACCTTATGATCGTGCTGGATCTGTATATGAATCTGGAGATGGTTAGAATCAGAAAAATGACACCCCAAAGAGAAATTGGGAAAGAATTCATCACAACTTATTGTGCAGTACTTATTCACCATTTTTTCCTTTGCAATGTCTTCTTCTGTTTCTAACCATCTTGAGATCCTATGCTAGCAGTAAATGCCACCTCTACATAATCGTGTAATTGTTCGTGTCAGTACCGCTTAAAATAAAGCAAAATGGAGAAGAAAGATTAGTTCCTTACCTTTCCTGATCAAGTATCCGGCATTGGCAGAGTTGATGGGAGAACCCCAACTTTAGGACTAGGATACCAGGGATATATTTACTGCAATATCAGGATAGTACTCCCATGTCTCGGAAAATTTCAGTTCCTTCTACACTTCTAAGCTTCCCGAGCTTGCTAGTATGAGGTCTAGCACATATATTAGTGCTCGGATTATAGACATTCATGCTGATGAATCCGACAACAGAAAACACAACCATACAAACGAGGAAGTCGACTTTGTCCTCGTAATCAATGAGCCCAATCATTGCAACTACAATGATAGCCGTGAGAGCCCCCTGAGGAGGAGTCCACCTGAAGAGAAGAGTAGAACCAGCATCGTGCAGACCGAGTGTAGTACCGCGTTTGACATCTGTGTTTTGCGTCCGGCACGAGCATTCACTGCTGACTTGGAAAAGGGACCTGAAGAGTACGCAAGCTTCCGGATTAGTAATGTGTATATTGGTTGAAACGAATTAGGAGTGTAAGATAGACCACCTCTACCAACATGCACCTAGGTTAAAATGTTCCAAATAGTTCAGCAGCCCAAACATTAAAATGCCAACAGCCAACCTTGAACCTTACCAAGAAATAATCTATATTGCGCAGAAACATAACTGCGGTACCTATATTCATGCAATATAGGAGACTATATTGTACCTACACGAAAATATCCATAATCCCATATCCATATCCATATCCATGTCCCTTATTCATGCAACATACCACTTGCAGTTTCGTGAGTAAGCATATTGAAACAATGGAAGAGATTGGTATTGTAAGAGCCTTTGCTGTTGGCTTAATATTTCATTACTGATCAATGAGTTGTATTGTCCAGCGCTTGTAGCTTATATGGAAAGCAACGCGGACACCATACGGGCAGAATTCTAGCCCCCCAACTGTAAGGACGTGTAGGTATGTGTGGGTTGTAATAAAAAAATTAATGAGTTGTACCTAGCAACTTTCATTTGGGTATACAACTTCCGAAGAAGTATACAACGTCTGAATATATTCATATTTTGTTCATATGTAAAAAATTACCGTAATTTTGTTTGTTATAGTAATAGATATTCTTGTTTGAAGAAATTTTTATAAAAACTTACGAGTTCATATTTTTCTTCTTCTTTTGTTTATTAAACTACTAATTTTGACCAATTATTATATTGGCTAATTTATTTTAATAGTTTATTGTCTTAATAATTGTATGGTAACTAAAATCAACAAGAATTCTGGAAGTGGTATATCCAAGGGGCGATAAGCTTGTCTAAAAAATAAAATTGTTGCTAGATCAAAATCAGATATAATTACACAAGGAATTCTATGCGGATTGCCATGAGTCTATGTTGTGCAATGCATAAGAAGATTGAGTTGGGTTGGATGATTCATATGGTTGTTTGCATTTTACGTATTTAGACATCACGAGAGATTGACATTATTAGAGATGGTGTCAGGATTTCCTTCTATTTTTAAAATTTTAAATTTTGAAAACAAATAAATTCACACATTTACAAGGAGCATGCATACAGACTAGTTTTAGTTACAAAGGACAGGCAGGAAACATGTGGTCGACAGTCCATGCCAAGCAAAAGTTGCGTTTTTTTTGCAAGTTTTTGGTAAGCAAGGTGAGTAAAAGTACTGACATGATTAATCATGTCTCAGGCCCAGCATCTCGTGAGAGGTTTTAGGAACAATCTGCAGTGCAGTGCAGTGCTGTGCAGCAAAAGATGAGTATGCTTGATGATGTCTGTGCATAATTAAAACTCGAAAGACTTTCTTTGTTTCCGTCTGGAAAGCTTGGACACTCCAAAAATTTAAAGCCATATCGTGTTGGATGTATATTGGACACGACCCAATTGGTGAACGCACACCGACTAGATTCACTGAATCATGTACATGCTTCAAAGATTCAAAAATCATGAAGCTCTGCAGTTGGTTCATATTGGATGTGAAGGTTCATATTGGACACACAGACTTGATTCACCCAAATCATAAAGCAAATATGGAAAAGAAGCAGCAGCTAGCAATACATTTAGAAGTTACAGAACATTAATCTCTATATCAGAAATAATAATGTCATAGATGAGGGTGCTCATTCCAAATCTGGCATAACACATGGCTTTGTTAATTCTACATAAGGAATAAGTTACACTCCCAGCTGCTCTGCTATCTGAATCCAATCATATTTACTTCCAGCAATAAACTATTCCAATTTCTTGTGCAGATGCAGAGAGTTCTCTGCTATGCCGAGCAATGTACATCGAGTCCTATCTGTGTAGCTGACAATGGGTGTTTAGTGATCAAACCAAGAGTTGAGAAATGGCTTTTCAAGATGGAGATAAATATAATGAATTCGAGATGAACCCGTTCAGAGCCTGAAAGAAGAAAATGAATATCAACTCCAAATGAATGAATAAAGTGCACTAACAAAATTCACATGTGATAGATGTACTATTTCATAACCCAACTCTAGAATGGTAGAACCAACCTGTCAAATAGTTCTTAATGTTGTTACTCTTCTTGTGAACTTTGAAAATAGAATATTCCCTAAGAGTTCTAATTCCAATTTGGTTACTTCAAAAAGAAAGAGCAAGACTGCCAAAATACCATCATCTTATGATAGGTTATCCCTTGTGCAAAGTTAATCTTACACAATCATCATGTGCATAGATAGGCAAACTTATAAGAAAAGGAAATATTTTAAGAAATGATAAGGACTTCATGTTGCCAGCAAAACATTTGGCTGCAAGGTTTCAAACAATATATTTCAATGACAATGATATCCTATGGTTTATATAAAATTAAATTTCAATATTGTATTTTTATGGTTTTAAAGGAATGTCGGGCCTGGAACTTGAATCAGAAGGCTCATTCGCTACTCAGTGAAGCTTAGAAGACAGAAGAATACTACGAATGGACATCACACGAGGATTTGAGGTAAAGTGCAGATTTAAGGCAACAAAGATTTAATTCTTGTAAAAATGATGCACTATTAAACAAAAAAAAATGCAAATATATCTGAAAGATGGAACAAACAAATTATGGAGATAGTTTCCCACTTTGGCTCTTTGGCTACCTGTTCATCAGATAAGAATTCCAGTTACAAACATAAATGCTTTCTACTTCACCTTTTCATCTAGACTAACCATGACTGTAGTTGCATGAAAACACATCTAGACTAATCATGACTAATTTTGCTATTGTTTATATGGACGAAACAAAGACATATAAATGCAACAGTTAAGAATGATAGGATATTTAGTTTAAGGAGCTGCGAGAAATGCAGAAAAACATGAACAAACTCAGACCGAGCCATGAAAAAGAAGATGACATTTGGTAATGTTAGAGACTGGATAGACCTTAACTGAGAATAATGGAAGAAAGGGATCCACGTAGACGAATTCAAAGGTTTGGAATAAAGGATTTATCTTGTTATACATCCTGTGTATTTCAAGTAGATAATCACATTTTTGCAGCCAAACCTAGTGCAACTTGTGTAGCCTTAAACTGTCCTCCATTGGTTTATGTGTAGGGACAAGTATCAGCGACAAATCAGTTACCAACTGGCACTGCCTAAAACCAAAGGTGATGACTGGGATGGAAAAGTCACATGGTTATCCAGTGGATGAATATCATGAAACTTCCTTAAAGTAGGCTAGAGCCTGTGGTTCACATATGATCTCTTAAGTAATACATCTCTATCCTGTTGGGAAGGACTGCAGTAAAGCAGCTTTTATACCTAAAAGTAGTACTACCCGTTAAATTCTCAGTCAATTACTGGACTGCCCAGTAAAAGACACGCAGAAGTGATGCCATCTTTTGCTCGGCTTTGTGAAAATAAACTCTATTGATCTCAATTTAGCAATTTGATTTCGTTACCAAGCTGAACAAGATGTTCATGAACAAACAACTACTTCATATCATATTAGGACCAAGTGACAACTGCTATTAGTCACTAAATCTTAAATCTATTTGTCCTCGCTTCATGGTGGAGAATATGTCCACTTTTAAAAGGTGTCATATTGGTTAAGAGTCTTAAAAGTTAAAACAACAACATATTGACTATAGTGAATAGATACCACATATAATGTACTAGACACAGAAACTATCAAGGGTCAATCACCAATAGTGTTGGCCTTGTCTGAGAAAAATAGCTCAATATCATGTACAAGATTTTTCGCTCCATCGAGATAGCTTTATGCGGCCTATGAAGCCATGTGGTTATTTGAGAAAGCCTCCAGATATTCTAGAGTTGCATGGACTCTTTGAAAAAATTGCTTGGATATTTCTTGGAATATTCTCGATTTTTTCTTTCACCGAAACAACTTTGCGCAGTCTATCATGCCAGTGATTATTTGAGAAAGCCTCAGGAATATTCTAGAGTTACATGTCCTCTTTGGAAAGATTGTTTGCATATTCCTTCGAAGATGGAGCGTGCCCTTGCCGATGGACGGAGCGTACCCTTGCCGATCTTACATAACGTCTTGAGATCTTGAAAATGGATTCGATGGACATAGGGATGCGCATAGGCCCGTGGAACAAAGCAACACAAAACTAGAGTTATACGAAGGGATAAAGCGTGTCATCGCTCATCCATGGCAATATTTCGGAAGAAAATCTAAGAGATCCAATCCACACATGAGGAGCTCAAGGCACATCATGCAGAGATGACTTGCACGGGGAGGTTTAAGGCTACAAGGAAATCCTTCCGTAGAGTGCGAGATGCCAAAGAGGTGGAAAATTTCAAAGTGTTGCACATCGTGGACGAGTTTGAGAGGGTGAATACCGTGTCGTTCTATTTCACAGAAGATGTCATATTGTGGTGGTTGAGATGGAGAAGGGTATTTGCTCAATCAAGATTTGGGAGGATCTCAAGAAGGATCTCAAGTCTCCATTCTACCGAAGAACGTAGAGTTTGCGGCGAGTCGAAGCTTGCAGGAACTCGAGCACACTGGATCGGTCAAAGAGTACATTGCAAAGTTCACACGTTTGATGTTCGCGATATCTAGCATGAGCGAGAATGATCGCTTGTTCTTCTTCCTCGATGGACTTCAATCGTGGACGACTTAAGAATTCCATTGACAAAGGGTGCAAGACGTCGTCGCAGGAACGACCGAGACGCTCATCGAGTAAAGGTGAAATGACAACAAAGCAAGGCCAAGCAAAAGACCACTAAGAAAAATGGTGGGGGAGATGAGAGCTCTTATAAGGATGGTATGTCGGAGGTGGAGAAGCAAGAGAAGGCCCAACACGAACATACAGTTTCGTGCTACATTTGTGGAGAGAATGACTATGCTTAGGACTACCAGAACAAGTCCTTGTGTCGAAGACTCCGAGCAGAAAGTTCATGTATGTTGACATGAAAATCAATGGCATGAGCACACTGACGTTGGTCGATACAAGAACCAATCATAACTTTATCTTGGACACGAAGGCTCATTGCTTGGGTCTAGTATTGGAGATGGCTCTAGCAAGATGAAGACAGTCAATTTAGAGGCGCATCTTGTACAGGGATAGTCAAGAGAGTTCGCATAAAGGTGGGACATTGGTTGGGTGTTGTCAATTTCACCGCTACATGATTAAACAACTTAATATGATACTTGACATGGTTTGTTAATCGTTGCGGAAGCGATTCCAATACCACACTTGGAAGTTGTCAGTTTTATGGAGGCAGACTTGTCGTGCATGATGAATATTGTACGAGGTGGGCCGTCAAAGGAAAAAATCTCAACCATTTGACTCGAGAAATGTAGAAAAGCAAAGACGGTCTACTTGACGGTGTTCGAGACGAAGCACTTCTTTGAGGAATATCTTACAAGCAAGACCGAAGCTGTTGGAAAGGAGTTTCCTGAGGAGAGACTTCTACGGTGGGAGGTGGATCGTGTTATTAAGCTAGATCTAGACAAAAAAGAAGATATCGCACACTGCGAGTCGGAGGCGCCAAGGATATACGTGCGAAAGGGGGGTACACTTGATCATGTTGAGAAGGATATAGTCGAGCGCGGTAATGGATGGTCGAACGGGTCGAACAAAGCGTGGTCGAGGGTTTCAAGGTGCAGAAGGACGATATCGATCGTGTTGAGGAGGACAGATTCGCGGATTCCATAGTGAGAGGATTGTCGAAGAAGTATAGTCCTTGATCATATCGAAGAGGACATAATCAAGATATGTGACGTAGAGATTGAGCAAGAGGGATTGCCCCAGTCATGTCAAGAAGGGCATGGTCGGGAACATGCGGCCCAAAGGATAGGGAAGTTCGTTCGAGAAGACAAGACTCACATGTTTTAGCCAAAGAAGGAGCCTCGCTATGCAAGGGTGATGAGACATTTGTATAGAAGTTGAGTGGCTCGTACAAGAAGTCACTCAAGGATCTTGGTGATACAAAGTTGGACATTCGGGTTAATAAAGTTGTAATAGCATTCACATGCGCAGAGGTATATAGGATATGTAATCCCACAAGACAAGGTGGATCGACAATCTGATAGCCTGCTCAAGACTCTCTTCGTGCCAAGGAGGGTGCAAACTACGGGGATAAGTAACCAGTTTGCTTACGATCTTGAGGGGAAAGGAAAGTCTGGAGAGTCGCAAGGTAAAGAAAAAGATTCGGCACGTAGGGACCATGACTACGTCAAGTGATAAGGTAGTAAAAGACGTTCGGTGACTTGGTGCACCCGTCGACGAAAAACATGCAGAGGAGAATGCCACACAAGATTTTTTTTGCTCCATCGAGACAACTTTGCACATCCTATCAAGCTGGGGGTTCTTTGAGAAAACCTCCAGAATACTCTTGCATGGACTCTTTAAGAAGATTGCTTGGATATTCCTTGGAAGTTTTTTGGAATATTCCTTGCATCTAGAAACTTTTTGAGAATTCCTCCCATTTCTATAGGACTAGATAGTTTGTTGGTTGTAAATATTTTTCATAAGTGCATGTTAATATCTAGTCTCTAGATAGTTGTTAGATTTATGACACATCGCATCATCTTCATTATTCATGTGAAGCCCTTGAGGCTATAAAAGGAAAATGCCTCATTTGTTCCTCACCGTCCAAAAGTATTCTTCTTTAGCACAATGGAAGTTTTCAACTATCCATCTCTTTCTTTTGCTCTACATTTTCTCATTCTTACAATCTAGCTAAGCGTTTGGAAAATACTTGCACGAGTCTTCGAGGAGGAAGTTCGTGCGCCTCAAGCCATAGGCAAAACACTAAGTCCGTAACATTATTGATTATTGATGCTTACTAAGTGATGGTGCCCAAATTGAACCAAAGAATACGACCTTCAATTAATACCAACATGAATGGAGAGAAACAACTCATCAAGCACAGAATACCTAAAAGACAAGGACAGCAATATAATCTAGTTAGCAGCTTTCAAACTGTATGATATAGAACCAGAAGCACAAACACTTCAAATTTTTGGGCCGTGTCGTCACTGTCGTGTTGGAAAGGTACCAGCCACAAAGACTACAAAATACACTAGGACACACCAAAATAGGTTGTATCCGTGTCCGAACAGCATAGGCTGGTTCAAATTTACATTTAATTAGCAGTCCGAGATTCACCAACGTCATATCCATGACCATGGAGCGTCCTTTGGTGACAAAAGTTCAAATAAGGATTGAAGATGTTGTGTCCACAACATTGAACCTTCATCTTCTAAATTAATTAGACTAGTATATATGCACGTGCGTTGCACGTATTGTATGCTATTTGGAAAGAGCAAAATATAGTATATTATTACTAGGAAGACTAAAAGTCATCCACATTAATTATTCTAAACTTATTATTATATTACTATTATTATATTATTTTATACATGTATGTAAGACTATTTAGAAAGACCAAAAGACACATCTCGTAATTACCTAGTTACCCCTATTAACTATAAGCAATGGTATTTTTGGAAAGAAAACTTTCACAGTGAAGCCCAACTTTTGGCATTATATAGTAGTATAGATTATTTAAACCTAAATAAAGCTTCCTACTCCATCTTCACATGCCTTTCTATCAACATTCTTTCTTCCAACCTCTCCACAATTCACAATCAAAGATAACTCTGTCCCTCAGTATTAACTAACTACAGATGCTAACTTCCTATTGCACAACCAAAGATCATTTGCCATCTTACAGCTAGCACCACTTTACTAGCAAAAAAAGATTTGGTATCGTATATTCTCTTATCAATGCACAGCCAGCATGGAGTAATCTAAAGGCCATGACAACTTTCAGTAATTCATATATCCTACAACTATGTTGTCACATATCCTATGACTTTGTTGCACGGACATGGATTTGACAATATACAATTTGGACACACTATGGACAAATCACCAATTTGGATGTCATAGTGTATTTTTGGAGTGTCTGTGTTGTGTCTGGAGACAGGATGCTACATGTACACAGCACCTATTGTCAGTGTCCGTGTTTCCTAGTCCTTGTATAACCAGCACATTAACGAGTAATTATATTAGATGAGTGTGACATAAGCAACTTAAAGAAAACACTAAATTCTATCAAGTAAGTCTAGAGATCCATGAATTCGAGAATCAAGTGGCAATAGATTCATCTTCTTAACAGTTAGAAGGACAAACTAGACATATCATAACTTCAAATAAAAAGGTTAAATTGAAATAACTTGTCGAGGCCTCCTTGTCACCACTAGTCAATTTAACCACTCCATCTAGCAGCTAAAAATCCTATGACAACCTTGAATTAAAAATGTCAACCCAAGACGCACTCAAGGTAGATGGCTAGTAAAGAATAGCCGGGGCCAGTAGAAACATAGTACATTCTAAATTATGACCTCTAATTTCATACTGAAGTTTGTGAACTATCGGATACGAATTACTTCAGCACCTAATCTGAAGCAAGCATGTTCTGTCCACTACTACTACTACTGCCACGAGGAAAAAAAGGGACGAAAAGAAAAACTAACCCAAATGGGGTTTTGTAGCTAATAAAATTTCCAAGAAAAAGGCTAGCTACACAAACATAAGAACAATATACAAAAGGTTATCATAAACCTAATTTTGATATCTTAGAATTTTTCACTCTTTGTCTATAGTATTTGAAGACGGGAACTCCAATCGATTCTTTTATGCAATCAAGTAAGAATTAAACAAGAAAGGAAAATACCCTACCTCACTCCGCTCAAGTTCTAAGCAGAACCATCCATGTCATTGCCATCGACAACAGCACCACCATGACCAACACCATCACCATCACCATCTGTTCTCTCTTCTCCTCCCTCCTCCTCCCGTTCCTCCTGCCTCATCCTGGCTATCTCTGCCTGTGCTCTCTCCATATCTGCCTCTTCTGCACCTCCAGATCCCTCTGGAACTCATTCCTCATCCTCTCAAGCTCCGCCATCTGCTTCCTCTTGCCAATCTCAATCTTCTCATAAACATCCCCAAACTTCTTGATCGAATCCGCCAGCATCCTAAACGAGGCTGAATTCTCCCCTTTCCTCTTCGTCATTGTCGTCGCTGGCGGAAGCCCATCTGACTCATCCTCCTCCTCTTCCTCGTCCTCCGATCCGGTATCCCCAGGGCTATCCCTCATATCATTCACCCCATTCGCCCGGTTCATATAAACCCTCGAATCCGTGAAAACATACTCCCCCGCATCCACTCCGCACGGCAACCTCGCCGGAGGCGCGTCCGCCACGGCCACCGCAGCCTGCTGCGGCATCAAGAAGTCCATCTTTGCAAAGTAAACCCAGTCGCCCTTCGAGTCCGGATACTCCGCCAGCCTCACCTTCTCCTTCTTGTACTTCTTCTTGAGGGTGTCGATCCGGTTCCGGCACTGGGACTCGGATCGGACCGTTCTCGATGCCCGGTTGACCTTCTCGGCGACCTCGCTCCACTCGTCGGAGCGGAGGAGTTTGCGGTCGTTCTTCACGAAAAGGTCGCCCCAGGCGTCGAGCAGGACAAAGGTCGAGTCTTCCGACCAGTCGGGGGCATAGTTCTTCGAAGCATTCGGCTTGGGGTTCGGAGGAACCGCTGCTCTCGCTGCCGCCGGAGGAGGAGGAGTGGGCGGCTTTCGGGGGGCGAACTCGAACCCGAGGGTGTAGCGGTCGAGCTTCCGACGCTTCCCGCGGCTGTCGGGAGAGGAACCGGAGTTGTCGCTGCGGTTCCGTTCGCCCTCGTCCGAGTCTTCGTCGAAGTTGCGCTCGGAGTCGTCGGAGTCGGGATCGGGAGGGGATCGGCGGTGGGATCGGGGAGGCAAGTAGTTCCGGAGAGGGGGTTTGTGGCGAGGATGGCCGGCGCCGGCGTCCCCTCCTCCGTCGTCGTCGCCGTCCATGGCGGATGGAAGGGGGCAAGAATCCTAACCCTAGATTTTTGAATTGGTCCGAGAAGAGAGAGGAGGGGATTGGGTGGTATAGTTTCGTACCTGAAGTTGTTGGATTCCGGTGTGTGTGGGGACCACCAGGAAGTGAAGTGGAGTACTGGAACGTGTCAGGTTCCGCTTTCGGGGGATGCTAACGATGTCAACATCTGTAAATAATTCTGGAGTTTAATAGTCAAACAGTTCTTTCAACTAATAACTAACAGGATAAAAGAATTATTATTTAAGGTTTTTGGAAATAATCGATTTAAAGATACAGAAAGTACAGTATTAACTAAGGCCATCTTGATGGGGAGATCAACAAACTCCCCCCCCCCCCCCCCCCCCCCCCCCCCCCCCCCCCCCCTCTTCTTATTTGATGGAAAATTTCTCTCTCATAAAATAATTTTATCTTAATACTTAATCACACTTTCAAACTAGATTATAAAATTTTCATTTAATATTTTTCATCTTAATATTAGATAGTGTCATGTATAATAGAGAATATTAAATTATGTCCTAGTTGGCAGGTTTCTATCCTAGTTGAGGCATTGCACAGCTTTGTTGGTTCCACGCTTTGAGCCATCAAACACTCCACGCTTTGAGCCACCAAACAAAACAGATCTTTCAGTGACGAGAAAAAAAAAACTTGAACACGTCTTGATATTGAAGAACGAGCTTTAAAGCAAATCGAAAACGTGCACTAAGACAACACACTGAGAATATTTTCCTTGGCAACAAAAGAAGATAACTTCAATACTGTTCATAAAATGCAAAATAATAAAGTTGATATTTGCAGCTCTTAAAGATGAATGCTATATATCCTTTTTTGAACCGACTCCTACTACCTATAACAAATAACCAAACAAAAGTCCATATTTAGTAGCCAGCAGTGTGCGTATCTTCTTTTCTATATAAAATGATGGGAATAGAATTCCCTTGGCTTTTCGAATATGAACATGGTATAACATAGCTGAAGAAACGAGAATAAAATCTCCAAAGTATATCCCTTTTTTGGCATAATATTGCATACAATAACAAGTATTCTTGATAGTGAGGAAATGCTCAATAATAGATTATTTAGAGAATTGCCAAGAATGACGAGTTGTCTAACATCATTGTTCAAATGCTGTAGCTCCCCTTTCCGGAAATTTTGAAATATTTTATTGTTATCTATTTATTTAAATGGTAATTTTTAGACTTTATAAATAATTATTTAGTTAATTATTACGATAGGTGATTTTAGTCATGGTTAGGAATTGGAGTATAAGTTGACTAGAAATCGTGGCACGGATAGTGCAGTGGCGTGCTTTGACTAGTGTATTAGCCCTGGTAGAGAAGACCTGTCCATCAGTTGTAGTTTGATGATTTTATTATTTTTAGGGTTATAGTTATTCGAAAATAGTTAGAATTGTAGGATTATAGTTGCTGTGAATATAGTTAGGATATTTTTGAGCTGATTGTTTTTCCATCATTTTGTATGTTTACTGTTATATGCACAACAGTCTTAAAAATAGCTCAAAATGCCAAGTTTTCTTGTTTTATATTGGAACTTGAGCCCTTTGTAACTTTTAATAGTAGGATTAAACAGTATGATTAGTCTTAAAACTTTAGTCAGCTTCTAAATCTTATGTATAATCATATTTTGGGGTTCAAGCTATAATTTGTTCTTTCAGTACAAATACCATGACTGATGAATATGTATATTTGTTGTTTTATTCGTTGAATTAAATTAGTTAGGTGAGAACGGGTCAAGTCAGTTGCACTTATTTTTCTCGAGTAATAAAAGGTCGAGGATAGTTCAACGAAATGGTGACCATTTTTTATCTAGGGTTCCCAATATGGGAATTCATTGACCAATAAGCACTGTATTCCCTCAATCCTGGAAAAAAAAAATCCCACAACAGCTTCCAGCCCAAGCAGGCCCAACACCTCCGACTCTAAATCCTAGCCCCGCAAACCGACCCCTGGAAAGAACATCAGGCGTATATATGTAGGTATGCAGAACGAAGAGAAAATGGGAGAAGGGTTGAGAAAAATAGCAAAACCCTAAATACAATACGCCTGCGCGCCACCCCTGGACCCTCGCGCGTCGACTGCGCCGCCTGCCGAGGGCCGCCGGTTGCCGGAGTCGGTCGACCGCGCGCGATTTAGGACAGAGCAGCAGCAACAGTATGCAGCGATCGGGCCGTCTTTGCACCGACTTTCCGTCGTGTACACGCGTTCATTCCACGAGCCACTTCCTCACGTAAAGTCCCGAACTAACCCTCTCGGATACTCATCAATTAGTTTGAGTAGGTTTGTAATCGAGTCGACGGGAAATCGACTCAAAGTCGATGGTAAACCCTGTCCTGAAACAGAGTATAGGGCAGTCCTTGAATCCCTGTGGGAAGATCAATCCCGATCGATCCAGCGACCGTTTTGGTAAACCCTCTGAACAAATTTTAAAGACAACATATAGGAGATGAGGATCCTTCTTGTAGATTTATTTTTTCATCTAATATATGGAGAGATATTTGATTCCAAAATCCTAGAAAAACTCATTTTCGAAAACTGAAAATTCAATAAAATCCTTCGATACGACGTGCGTCCCGCCAAACCTGGCGACGTGGTTGCGGACCGAAAGCATCGAAAGGTGCGTAACGGCTTCGTGGACGTGTGAGCTTTGACGGAATTCAAATTGGTCGCGTGTGCGCGATAAATTTGATGCATATCTGTTAAAATTTACCGTATCGACCTCTGTGCAAATTCTCCAATTACTTTGTGCGCGCTTGTCAGATCGAGACGAAACTTGCGCCAACAGGACCGTATCATTTTTTGGTCCTGTATGCCAAGTTTGGTCCAATTCTGAGACAGTTGATTGGACCGTCGTTTTGCGGACCCCACGGTCTCACTCAACGGGCGATTTTGTGCACGGCATGCCAGAATCCAACTTTAGACATACAGTTGGATTCGTATCAGAAAACCGGACCTGTTGACATATAATTTGATGACTTTAGAGACCGTTGACTCTGGTACATTTTTCGGTGCAAAGCGGATCCAACGGCGGACACCGTTTTGATCCAAAATTATCGTTTTGCCCCTGTATCCAGAATTGGACTTAAGGATAGGCAATCCTAGCTAATTTGACTATTTTGAGAACGTTGATAATGTTTATTTCAGCATTCGGAGACTTTTTGCATGTATTGACTTTAGTGACTCATCTGATGTGGTTGTACTATCGGTTTCTCCAGCTAAGGACCTCAGGCAAGTGTACTTTCTGATTGCTTTCGATTCATAGTAGTCTTTCCATTTCATGTTTATACATATATCTTGCTGTTTATTGACACGTTCGTCACACGGAGTAGTCGGGAGGGAAAATATCTTAGTAGACATGTAGACTACCCAGAACTATCCCAATATGTCTAATCTTGACTGATAGCAGCTGCACACGACACGTGCAGGGTGCTGTATTTACCCCCTAGCCGTTCACATGTTAAAAATGATATTTCACAACACATAGGTAGTTGTCTTTTATTTATTTTCCTTGTCTTCTTCACCACCTGCCATGTCATCAGTTACTTTCTAGCTTTCATATTCCATATGTTATTTTCATGTCTTGTTAATTCTATTGTGTTTTTGCATTGCCGTCGGTTTGTGTACTTGTTTCATTCCTGACTGGAAACTAATATTTTTCAGGTTAGCTGTGGCTTCACATAGCTTGGGAGATACGGATGTACTTGCAGACAGAAACCTAGAAATAGATAGCAATTGTATCATTTTCATTAATTGTGAAAACTTTGTATTTTCTTTAAATATAAATCTTGTATCTGTTGTAATAAATTTTAGAAATATGAATGAGCAGCAAATGTTATATTTTATGATTTGAGCATCATGGCCGTGACAGCGTTCTACCACCGACTCTGCGGCGTAGGCTGGCTTGGACACGTCTCGTATCCAAAAAAAATGGGTGCGGGTCATAACAAATGCACCACAAACTCAATACAACAAAAATGACGACGTCTCTATCACCAGCACAATCCCTTACATAAATAGAAGTAACAATAGGCAAAAAAAATAGAACAATTATCAAATGCAACTAAGCATACAGATGTCACGAACAACCTCCGGTGTGGTGAAGCTAGCCGCTACATGCGGATGAAAGTGAGATACTCTGGCTCCATAGACACAATAAGTTATGCAAGCAAATGGACTCGTCTGGAGAAGCTTTCTTAGGACTTGCTAAGCAGTGAAGATTGACAAAGTTTTCCTTTATACACTTCATTTTCGGCGAGTATTGTATGACCTGCAGTTGGGACGTTTCTGACCAACCATATAAAAAGGCGCATCGGAGTTCGCTCCACAGTCATTACAAAGTATGCATACCTGCAAGTATTTATCACAAAAACCTAATTCCAAAGGGCAAACATAATTTTTTAATAAAATTGGTAGGAGTGTAGAGAAAAAAATCTCAGTCTAAGCTATCTACTTAATTCTCGAACCAAGTCCAGTATAAACGACGACTAAGAAGTTTTATAGGATTGCTCGGTACATACTTCTATACTCACATCAAAATAAATTCAAACAAACACACAATCTACTTGTCACGCTCCGACCCAGAAAATCGTTCGTCCTCGCATTGATTTATCTGAATCGTTCGTCCTCGCTAGGACGTGATGCCGTACGAGTTTGGAGTTGCACTCGTACAAGACAAGATGACAAGTTCTCAAATGGTTATCTGTGATTTGATATTAGTAGTGAAAGAAAAAACAGAGTATATGAAATAATTTTTTTTATTGATAAATGAACTGAGATTACAAAGACTTTCAATAGCCCAACTGAATTTGTCAGATTGGCTACAACACTCAAGTTCTCTCTTGTCCACAAAGGATTTTATCGTTCCATACATCATGTCTTATATATCTCGACCGCATCAATCATGTTGCAAGTCCAAGCGTCAATGCGATTGCACGCTTCAAATACTACGGTATTCCATGCCTCAGCGCGATTGTAACACCCAGTTTTCTAAATGAGGGTAATTTTGAAATTTTGAAATTTTAATCTTTTATTAATGATATTTAAATCATGATATGATTCTTGGTGATTTTTAATCATTTAAAACTATTTTAAAATCATGACTTGTGATTTTGATGTGCTTGCTAGCGTAACCCGAGAGACTGTCTGACCTAGAGCCCAACCATGGCATTAGGATGGTTTATTTTCACTTTTGAGCATGAGGGTATTTTGGTCATTTGGCCTCTTTGAATTATTTAATGATTTATTTAATTGGTGTTTTTGATTTTTGACTTGAGCTAGTTGAGACTTGTAGACTAGCCTAGAAGCTAACCCTAGTTGGTGACCCTAGTTTAACTCAAGTTAACCTACTTTAGTAATTAGAAATTAGTTTTAAGGTAGGAAGGATTAGTTTAAGTGAAATTAGTTCATGACTAGTGACTTAAGTCAAAGACTTATGGCTTACCAATTTCAAGACTAGTAACTAAGCCATAGGCCCATGACTTAAGCCCAAAACCAATTTAAACCCACCCATGGCAACCACTATTAGGGTTTTCCCTTGCCTATAAGTAATCTCTTAGTGTGTTCTTGCCTCTTTTTAAGTTTGCCCTAATTTTGGAGGAGAGGTATTTTTTCCTTTGCTCTAAAATCCCATTTTATTCGTTTTAACTCCTTTTTAACCCTAGTCTTTTATATTAGGATCTAATTTATGTTTATTTACTGATTTTGGAGGATCACCTCAGTTTGTGTGCCATTTGGAGGATTGGAGTTGCCATTTGGAATCTCTTCTTTGAAGCTTTTCTTGAGTTTTGATACTCAATAGGTAAACCATCTAAACTCCTATTTTTTCCTAATTTCTTTGCATATAAGGTTAGGTTTAGGGTTACCTAACTGTCCACGAGTTTTGGGCACAATTTGTGTCCAATTCGTGTCCGTATCGGACACGTATCGTATTGGTAATATATGTGTTTGTAGAAATGCCACATAGGAAGTTATTTTCGTATTTTTGAAAAGTGATTGCATAGATTTGTAGATCTAGGTGAGTGTATTAATATTTGTGAAGGTGGTATGGTATTTTGTGTCCATTTGTATCGTGTTTTTCCACCTGGACACGCAGCACGAGCCTTTAGGCCGTGTCCTGCATCTCGGGGGCTGTATCTCGGGATACAGGACACGTCGTGACCTAAAATTTTGGTGGAAGCAAGGGGCAATGTCTGCCACCATGCTTCCAAAATTTGGGAGCATCTCGTGGTGTACACGTGGAGAAATCCCACTTGCACTGGCCGCGCGCTGTCGTGCACGGGCGGCTGTGCGCGTGCACAGTCACGACTGACACGGAGTTCGTGTCGTGTCTGTGTGTCACGTGGACACATATCAGGGTGACACAGTCCTAGACCTACCCTAGGCGCACCTCTGGACACGAACACGAGTTGTGTCGTGTCGTGTGTCGCGTGTTAGACGCGCGTGCACGTGTGCACGACGATTATTTATGCACAGTTGTGTCTGGGTTCGTGTGTTATTTTGGACACGATTCGTGTCCAGTTCTTGGACACGAGGACCCTACCTAGTATCTTCACATGTGTAACACCTATTACCAACCTGTTGTTCGTAATTTAGATGAGAATTTGGGTTCGAATTTCTCGAATTCCCATGAACACTGATACTCACTGATACGTGCTGGAATTGAGTTTTCTATTTTTTTAAATTGTTTTATTAACTATTTTTATGATGATTAAATGAGTAGATAGGTTCACCCACAGATGTATTAGGTTAATGAAATGTTGGATTATGATGGGTGTTCGAGAATCGTTTTCGAATGAAGTTTTTCCATATTTTTGATGCAATAGGCTGAATATGTAAACTGTCGTATTGGTTTGGGTTCAAATTTGCATTCCCAGAATTAATCTCCTGATTTTTATCCTTCTTCTTAAACTGTTAGATGCTGATTGAGTGATAGTTAGTTCACCTACATGTATGGGGATGAGATGTGAGCTAGGTTGTTCTAATTACCTGTCAAGTTTCAGAAAAACTGAAACCTGTGATTAATTCCTAATTAATTCACTCACATTGCCTCCCCACATGTTATACACATTCACACATTTTTCCCTCAACCTATCACTGTTTTCCCTGTGATGATTCACACACACACATGGTTTATACATTAACACACACACACATACACATGCCAACACACGAAAACTGGAAACTATTTTCTCCATTCCTATCACTGATTTTTCCTCACATTGCTATCACACACACACACAAATCATATACACGCACATATGAATTTCCCTCACACCACACACACACACAATCTGAAATAGTCACTCACACACCCTACAATATGTCACAGTCCACACTATGCACACACAACTTATATCATGACACACACATTCATATGCATACACACACACATTTATGTATCCTTTATATGTATATATATATAGATATTACCTAACCTATGTGTATGTGTATTTACATATAGATATATTATGTGGGTAAATAGTTATACTAGTGTGTAATGTGAAATGTGTATGTGATTAGGTAATATGATATGGTTATGGCAATTGCCTATGTGAAATATGTAGTGACTCGTGTGTATTTAGTTAGTTGACCTAGAATTGACTTGTTAAGCTTAGGTATGACCAACCTAGACTAGTTTGACCAAGTTTAACCTTGTTTGACCTAGTTTGACCTAATTAGACTAGAATTGACCTAGTTTGACTGTTAGGGTTGACTAGAGTTGACCAAAGGTTGACTTTAGCCTAGATTGACTCCAAATATCATGTAGATGCATTGTAGCAGTCTATTTCCTTATTTTAGACCTGTAGTGACTTGTACTGTTCTATAGGAGACAGACACCACTTCTCGGACAATATATTCTCTTCGGACATTCAGGATACCAGGCGAGTACATTCTCTGATCATTTCATATCCTATTAGAATTATTCTTCTGCTTTAAATTACTTTACTTGATGTTGTCACGTTGGTCACACGGATTAGTACTATATGGATCCTTTCTTGAGATGTTATCCCCTCAGGGAGCATCGGATACTACATGTTCTGTGCGTTTTACTTACATTGTGTATCACTATGCTTCATGGTTCATTGAATCACTTGTGATATGTACTCTCATGATCACAGAGTCTTCCATGAATCACCCATTTATTGGCATTCCTAGAATCTCCATTTATGGGACTATCATGTATCGCCCTTCGGGGGCCATTACATGAATCATAACATAACCTGGCTGGATCCTTGTGTATTGATTGGGGGTACGGGGGAGTAGAAGTGGACATGTGAATAATATCCAAGTAGTGTAGCATCAGAATCATTCTGTAGTGTAGCATTAGAATCATCTTATGCCATTCACATGTCTATATTGTACTCTGACTCACTAGCCACTGTTAGTTCTCTATTTATAGTAGATATTTCCATTACAGCTATCTCCTTTATATTCTGTACTTTCTTTCAGTTTTCTGTATCTTATTTTACTGCATGGTTATATTTTCTAACCTGCTATGATCTGTTGAGATGTATTGTGCTCGCTCCGTCCTGATTGGGCACTGTTGATATGTTTACAGAGGACGAGGATGAGGCTGGTGTTGACACTTTTTATGGGACAGCTCTAGATGACACCTGTGATCCGAATTTCCAGCCGGATCCACTAGCTATAGAGACTGAGGCTCCCTAGTTTAGGTTTTTATTATTTCTGTCATTTGAGATCTGGATTGTATATGTTCTTTTATATTATGTAGTTGAGACCTTGTATTTCTGGATGTTTGCTGAGTTGTTATCTTAGACACTTAGACTCTTCTGATCATCTGTATTTCATTTTGAGTTCTATATCATATCGTGCTTCTTCTTCCTTAGTTGTGATTGAGTTTACATTCTGCTATGTCACCCCCATTCGGGGAGTATAAACTGCTTAGCATTATACTGTTAGATGGATGAGACCTAGGACAGCGTTCTACCGTCGACACTGCGGCGTAGGCTGGACGTACCCACGTCTCGTGCCCTTACTCTAGGGTGCGGGTCATGACAGCGATCAAGCGAAGCTTCGCCGCAAGCAAAAAGTATCCTGAACCTACGAGTAATCTAGTAGGGGATTAGTACTTTCGTCCTCACTGTACTGATAAAAGACCCACTTAAATAAACCGACATTTGTTATGTATTGATTCATGCAACATACAATTTAGTTATCTTTTTATGTTCTCCTTAGGATCTGTTTCATGACATATTCGAAAGTAGTAAAGCATGATATCATGGCAAGCATATTATTTTGATTCGCATAAGCAAGCAGGCAACTAATAGCAACCTCGTATTGTTTCGTGACTTCTTACCAAACATTGACGCCCTCGCCCTTGCACCGACGTAAGGTGAATACGCCTCATTCCTTTCCTGTCATGTTATAAGTGCTCTGTGTAGGAGCTTTGTGTTCCTGCACTTTCGGCCCACCATTCCTTAACTATATGAAGGTCATTGGCTTATCCGCGCCGGAATAGACTAACCTGTTTCTCTTTTCTTTTCTCAAACTGGATAACCCGGCAACCTCTCCGTACGGGTTTGCTGGCTCAGTATTCGAAGGACGTCGAACTTACCATCAATTGTGGCTTATCACATCATTATCAAATCGTAAGTCATCCAAAAGATGTGCACCAACAATGATTATTCATCCCTCCTAGGCCGAACGGTCCCGGCGCTCCAATGCAAACCCATTCGAAGGAAATTACCATACCCGTGCACAGACAATATCTCAAGACCATTCGACCATACAAAACGCGCATCAAACTCATACAACAAAACATAGTCATGAGTCCGAAACTCAGACTTTATGTCATCTCTGTTTGCAAAAACAAAAAGTTTATAACAAACTTAGAAAAGAGTACAAGAGTACAATTTGAATTCTGGGGAAGTACAACTGTAGGAATCTGATCAGAAGACGATCACTTTATTCATTGGACGATGTGAACTTGAAGACTCGAGCCTCTGGAGAATGCAGCAGCAATTTTGTAAGAGTTCTTGATCTCTCTGTGATGCTTTCACAATGATTAGAAACTCTATTTATAGAATTTTGGAAATAACTGTTTTAGCAGTTATTCTGATGTGCACGATGCTGGATTGTGCCACATTGGATTGCGCCAACCTGTTGTTGTGCCAACTTTCATTCAGTTAACAATCGTGTACTATCTGTATTTAGACGCGTGGTATCATGTGATTGAGATGCGCGTGGTCGTGTACAGAATAGTAGACACGTCTTGAGAGATTAGTGGCATGTGCGCCACGTCATCCTGCTTTGGAAATAAAAATTATCTCAACTTTATCAGGTTGCGCGAGCTTCAGTCAATAAGTTAAACTGCGCCTGATTAGGCTGCACCTAGACATGTGGCAGCTTTTGAGAAGAAGTCGTTCAGATTGCGCCTAGGCGCAACTAAGAAACTTGTTTAGATTGCGCCTATGCGCAACTCATAAGATGTGCAGGACAACTGTCAATCCAATCTCCTTGAGCGACATAATTCGAGGGATTCGAAAAGATTTTTCTTGTTTACTGTGCTGTCAGTTGTCAGTGCTGTCAGGTAATGATGACCATTAAATGTCAGACGTCACATAAACTTTGGCACAATGTGACTGGGCGCAGTCTGATATATGGCGCAACCTAATCATTGGCGCAGTTTGATCTCTGAGCTTCATATCAGTGGCACAGCTTAATTTTTGGGGCACAACTTGATCGCTGAGTAGTAAATACATGGCACAACTTGATTTTTAGGCTCTATATGACCCCCTTCAAAGTTTTCAAAACTTAAAAATATTTCAAAGTTTTGAAATACTTTGAATTTATAAAAGTTTTGACTGAGTCAAGTTGTGCCAGTCAATGCCCAGTCGTCATAATTAAATTTCTTTCTCGAAAACACTCAATCTCCTCTTCGTCTTCCCGAGTTTCATTGATGATTTTCAGTTTTCCATGAGGAATATGAAGAGTTAGTTTGGTGATATATATGTAGGGACCGATCTTTATACTCATCCTTCACTTCTGTACTTCGATGGCATCTAAGAAGAAGGAGATGGAGACAAATGCTGACATTGCAATCAAGTCCCCTGAAGCAAAACCCGACGTCACGCCTTCGACTTATTTGTTGGAGACTGACCCGGCACTGAGGGCGGTAAACTTTTTAGACTGTTTTGGTTTAAACCCAACAGTCTTCAATCGCTTGAGTGGTGGGCCATCCTCTGAAGAGCGCGGCGATTCGGAGGGATTCCTTAATCTGATACGTCGTTCGGGGATCCGCAACATGCAAGAATTGGATGCCGCCCTTCGTCAGACCAATGAAGACAAGAAAAAGAAATAATGTTTAGGAGTGCCAACTATTTTCTTTCTATGTGCCTTCTCCTACTTGTCTGTAGGGATCTATCCCATCCCTATAATAAAATTTATAATTTTTGACATCATTATTGTGTGGTTGAGATTCCAAGTAGCGCATGTAGATATACTCCTTAGACGAATTCAATGTTTACTGTTTCTTTGAGAGATACTTGGCGACCATCTCACGGTTTTAGGCACCTATTGTTTAGATCTTTCCCAAAATAGGCTCCTAGAATGGTGCGCCTGTTTTCATCTTCAATACTTTAAAAATGATAGCCAAAACGAAAGAGACATTCATGTTTTCTCAAAATAAATGACTTCTCACAAAGTCCCACTATCCAGCAAAAAATCATCATCCATAAGTTCACTTGCGCCACTTCATCCTGATGCTATTCTTTTGTATGCTGCGCCTTCGAAAGTTGGTAAGTCTCAACAAAGAACCAATGGTTTTCACACATGAACGTTTTACTTTTGTGCCACTTTTGAAGATAGACACTGATTTGCATGTTGTAGACGCTGTTGATATGCGCTAACTATTTATGAGAATAAGCGCGCACTGTGGTCCAGTGTTTAGCTTCGATCAGAGATGCGCACTGCTGATAGGCACCTGTTTGATCGACGTGCACTGTTTGAGATGCGCCTGTTGATTGGTGTGCTGTTTTGATATGCACCTGTTGATTAGTGCACACTGTTGAGATGCGCCTATTGATCGGCGCGTTGTTTTGATATGCGCCTGTTGATCAGCGCACACTGTTGAGATGTGCCTGTTGATCGGCACGCTGTTTTGATAGATTTTACTAATTTTTCTTTCTTTGTTCATATTTGCAGAAGTTTGGTTGGCAAGCTTCTTCAAAACTGGCATCGGTGACCTGGATGCTATGAAGAGCATTCTTCTGACACCCACATCAGACAGCTCATGTGATTCTGACACTCAGATCAGACAGCTCAGAACTCTCTGTATTCCAGAAGGGTCTTCCTCAGATGGTAGGAAGAGCCTTTATACATGAGAGTTGGATGGTGGAGAGACAAAATTAAAAATTGTATCACAAGGGTGATATCATTCCTTGTTCTCCTGGCGGGTCGTCTTCCCTTCACCAGTTGTATTGACAACAGCTTATCTTTGAGCTGATGTACTCTGTGGTTCTTCTCTCGTCTTTCTGAGAGAGAAGACCAGAGTTGATTCCATTGTCTGGCTCGTTGCTTCAGGTCGAGACGACAAGAAACTGGCACCAACAAATAAGAAGATCCAAAGATGTAATAGACCTTCATTTGTTATATTTAGAATAAAAATCTGAGATGTAGTAGATTTCTATCAGAATGTATCTATGTTTTTAAAGAAGGAACAAAGAATGATTGTCTCTTCTTTATGATTTGATTTTGATGTGACAACATAAAATTCAAGAGAAAATGCGGATGTGACAAAGTTGTTGATGTAAATAATCAGAATTCAGAAGTGTAAGGGACGTGAATTCTCGTTATGAAGAGTGAACAGTCACTTCAATTTTCGAGGAAGAGAATAAATGAATGAACAATCACGTCCGTTCTTGAAAAAAGGACAATGAATGATCAGTTATAAATAAATGAACAGTTATAAATGAACGAACATTTGTGCTTCTTTCAAAAAGTCGCATCAGTTCTCGATGTTGACTATCTAGTTATTCTGTCTATAAATAAAACAAAACTTTCGTAGATATTGTCAATTTCTTTCCTTTCTGTACAAAATGTCTTCCAAAGATTTGCTCACTCCGAAGATTGAAGGAAAGGCCGAGATGCCGCCTACTGAGCCTCCAGTACCTCTTCAGAAAGAAAGGGGTGAAGGCTCAACTGCTTCTGCACCAGGAAAAGACTTGATTTCCAAGCTAGTGGAGCCTGGGAAGACTGCCGAAGAAGAGGCATTGAGGATGGCTGCTTGTAAATTTTTTGTGAGTTCAGACAATGAAATGTTTGAACTGTTGGCAAACTATGTATTTAATCAAGAAGGATCGGGGCCTCCTCCCCGTCCTTAATATTATGTAACTCCATTCTGATTTTGAATAAAATGAACTTTTATTTATATCATGTCTCTGGAATAAAGTACATTTTGCCTTTATATATAATATTTCTTGAGAAATTTGTCATTGATAGGCATCATAGCAACTCTGTCATCCATATCTGTTAATTGATAAGCTCCATTTGAGAAAACTTTATTTATCACATACGACCCTCTCACCCTCACTTTTCTAATATAGGGGTAAAATGATAATTTTCCATTTTAGAATATTTTTAGGAATTTTATTTCATGAATATTAATATTTAATGATTATAGGAGTCGGGTTCGAATTTCATCGCATTCCGACTTAATTCGGGACTCCGGGGAATTTCGACTTGAGTTGTATTTAACATGTTAATTAGCCATGGCCCACCAAACTTAACTTTTAGGTTTAGGAGTTTGGACTTAGGTTTAAGTATGATTTTTATTTGGACTAAACTAACTCCCAAAACCAACTTAGGAGGTTAACTTAGCATAGAAGTAATAGGGAGGGGCAAACTTGTAAATAACAAGTGCCCCACAACCCTCCTTTATGGTCGGCCACCCTCTCCCCATTTTCTTCTTCTTCCACTTTAAAATTTCTAAGTCTTCTTCTTCTCCAAGCTTCTTCTCAAAAGTAAGAATAGGATTTTCCTAGAAATCATCTCTAAATAATTCTCCTCTTCCCAATATTCTTCCATACAACTCTTCCTCTATCCCAAGTAGTATTTCTCCAAGCTTTTGGGAGCAAGAGGTGCAAGGGTGTGTCCTAAACAATTCGTTTCGTGTCGGAGCCATGTCGGAGGATTTTGCTTTGGATCCATCTTCCGATAGGTACAACCTATTCTCTAACTTACACTTTTCATCATGTAATTTAGTTTAGACCCCGTAGGATTGATCCCCGTGTTCGTGTCCCTATTCGTGTCAAGTTTGAGTCCGTTTGGAGTGTCCTAGGAGAAGTTGTGATTGGTGGTTGTGTCCTTGAGTTTTTCTCCAATTTGGACACTTCTAGAATAATTAGATTTGGCCTCTAAGTGGTTCAGGCATTTCTAACTTCATATTTAGTGTGTGTGTGAGTGTGTTCATATATATATATATGTGTGTGTGTCCATATACATATATATGTGTGTGTGAGAGTGTTTATATATATATATATATATATATATATATATATATATATATATATATATATATATATTTATATGTGTGTGTGTGTGTGTGTGTGTGTGTGTGTGTGTGTGTGTGTGTGTGTGTGTGTGTTCTTATATATATGTGTGTGTGTATATATATATATACTTGTGTGTGTATTTATATATATAGAGAGGGGGATGAATGAGAGATTGGTATGTGTGTGATATATATATATTAGAGAGATTGAGAGGAAGTTTAGAGAGATTTAGAGAAGGAATTAGAGGAGAGAATGGAGGAGAATAGAAGGGATTTAGAGAGGAGAAGAGGGGAGAAGAGGAGGGCAAGCAACAGCAGCTAGGAGGGAGGCCAAGGGACTGCTGCCCCCCTCCCCCCACAGCAGCTGTAACGCCCCAGTCCCAAAATACGTAGGACCAAGTACGTAGACATGCCAGCTGTATACATACGAAATATATTGACCTCGTATGTATACATAAGCTGTAAATGTAGTAATCCAAGACAACTAAATCTCATCCACAATGAAAGGAATAATAATATAGAAATCAACTTGAATATTTGTGATACAATCGTTGGACGGAGACAAAGTCCACTACCAACTAATTTAAATAGAGAAGAAATATAAAAAAAAAGTGATTGGTCGAGCGAAGCAATGACAAGTCCAAAAGCATTCGTCACGAAGGAAGGAATGGCCTTAGCTAGAGCACCTGCAAGAAATCACGAAAACACACACCTGGGGAAAAACCAGGTCCTCAGAGGGACGTAACAAGACACATAATATCATGCCGATAAACTGAATAAATAAGCTCAACAGGAAAGTATGCATGAGTAAAGGTTCCTAACCATCCTATGTGATATGCATTTTGAGGACAACGTTCTACGCAGAGGCTGTAACGGATTCACGCAAGCAAGTAATAGAGAGTGGCCAGCAAGTAGCGCTCATCCGAGACGCTATCGACCTGGGCAGAAGGTAGTGCTCATGAGAGTTACCCTCGGCCCAAAATGTGTGTAAAAATAAAATGTAGCTCCTACGCTAATAACTGTCCCCTCCCCCCAATGATACTATACACGTGTCGACTCCATGAAACTGTTTAATCCTTAATAACTGCCAAGTCCTTCTATACAAATCTACTAGCAGTTATATCCTAACGCACGCGCACGGGGGATCAGCCCACACGCAAGTGACCTCTATATGATACTCACAACTCTCACACACAACTCGTGTACAATCGTGGTAAGTCAATGAGACACACTAATTTGACGGTAGTCTCTTAACTCTAAGCCAAATTTCATAAAATATAGTAGTTTGCATTTACATATAACTTAAAAAGAAACAACTAAAACATGCATGATATTGAGCAGAAAATTTAAACAGTAAAGGCAAAGTGTCTTGCCTGGTGTGTCGCCTGGTGTGGTGCGATGATTCGACATATTCCGATGTGTGCAATAGCCTTGGTCGATGGGCAGAGGTCTGAAGTCGCGAGGAAATAGATATGTATGATTAGTCATGACAAATGACGATAGTCGAGGAGAAGTTGCGGACAAAAATATATATATATATATACTATTTTTAGAAAACATAATATTTAAAAGTAGGTTTTTATTCGTCAAATATGTTTGTAGGAAATTACTTTAAACTATATTTACTAGTAGAAGAAAAACAATTTTAGGTATTATTATAAAATATAACAATGAGACATAATAATCATAATAGTAATTATAATAACTTCTAAAAATTAATAAAATGATAATAATTAATATAAAAATACTTGGAACTATTTACCTTAATATTTTAGAGAAAATTAATAATTATCATGATAAATAGTAAACTAGTAAAATGATAATTTATATTTGGTTTTGTACTGATAACTAAAATCAGTAAGAAATAATAATAATAATAATAACAATAATAATAATAATAATAATAATAATAATAATAATAATAATAATAATAATAATAATAATAATAATAATAATAATAATAAATAATATAACTGTAAAATAGCTGTAACAGTAGCAGCAATAATAAGATTAAAAAAATCCTAAACCTTTAAACCCTTCCCCCCCCAAAACCATACAGTGAGAGGGAGAGAGAGAGAAAAGAACGAGTGGAGGAAAGAGGGTTTTTACCTGAGACTGGTGGCTCCGGCGACCGGATCTAGGCGGGGCCGCCACGCGGCTAGGTGTAGCACCCAGTTTCTAAATGAGGGTAATTTTGAAATTTTGTAATTATCATTATTTAATAATGATATTTAAACCATATTATGATTTTTGGTGATTTTTAGTTAATTAAAACTATTTCCTAAGTCACGACTTATGACTTTGTGATTTTACTAGTATAACCCTAGTGTAAATCCTAGAGATTTCATAACCTAGAGACTACCATGACCATGTAAGCCTAACCAAGTGATTAGGATACCATTTTAGCACTTTTTAGCCTAAAGGGTATTTTGGTAATTTTCTAGGATTTATTTGGAATTATTTGTATTTATGTGTTTTTATTATTATTTAATTATTGTTAAGTGTCATGAGAGCCCCTAACCTAGTTTAGCCTAATCTAGGGGTTAGCCACTAACCTAGAAGACTAAGTGTAGGTAATTACTTTATGTTGTAAATATCTTAGGATTGAAATATCTTAGATATTTGCTTTATAGGATATTTTTCATAAAACGTAGAAAGATCTTCAACCCTTTACCTTGAAGTCAAACTTCCTTCAAGGTGAAGCAAGCCAAGGACACCCTCCCCTACCCCCATGGCAGCCAACCCTACCCCCATCCTATATGAACCCCCCCTTTTTCATTCAAGCCTCTTTCCATTACACTAAAAACCTAATTTCCCTACAACTTCACACCCTCACCACTTAACCATTTCAACTCCAAATTGACCCTAGTTTCTTGTATTAGACTCCCCTACACTAGAGGATACCAATTGTGGCTTGCTAGCAAGAAATTGTGGAGCTTTGGACATTGGGAGTTGAAGGAGGATTTCATTCAAATAGGCCTATTATTGAGGATTTTGCATTCATAGGTAACATGCCCTAAAACCCATTAATATTGTGTTTTCTCTTCATAGTTGCATGCACCTAGGTACCATGGAACTGTAGGTCAAGTTTGGTAGGAAGTAGGTTCGATTTGGTGTCCGTATCGGACACATGTCTGTGTCTTAATTGCAGTGTTTGGTAAAATGCCACTTAGGAACAAAAGTTATTATTTTCCAAAATAAATTATATTTTTGGGTAGCCCTAGACATGTAGGACACAACCTTAGTGGACTGAGCACGTTATCGTGTCGTGTCCGTGTCCAAAATGGACACGAACATGCTGTGCGTATACTGTGCACTGTGTCCTGCTACCCGACCCCCTTTTCTCCCTCACCTGGACACGTGGACACGTGAAACTTGACACAAACCTAGGGGCAATGTCTGACAAGACATCCCCAAAGTTTCGTGTCAAGTCGTGTCGTATCGAGTGAGAAATTTGACACGCACTGACCACACACTGCACTGCACGAACACGTTTTTCCTCACTAACACGTGAGTCATGTCGACTCTGGACACGTCGTGGACACCTCGTGGTGACACGAGTGTGTAGGCCAACATGTGGGCTACACGTGGACATGACCACGTGGCCCTACGTGGTGTGTGTCGTGTCCACGAGACACGTGCACCGCCGCACGACGCAGTATAAACAGCGTGTATCAGTCGAGAAAACCCGACTGATACGGGCCTCGTGTTGACACTGTGTGACACTTGGACACGAGACAGACACTGGGACACCTAGCCTGACCCTAGGCGAACCTAGATACGTGACTACGAGACACGAGGACACGTGTGCTGTGTCCTACACGCGTGAGCATCTCTGTACGACGCTGTGACACAGTGCACAGTACACTGTATTTACCCGATTGGGATTTTTCATTCCTGGACACGCCGTGTCGTGTCGTGGTGGACTCCCATGGACACACACGACACGTACACGTGTGGGGGCACAATTACCAACCACCACTTTGGCGTCTTAGCTAGGTTTTGTGTCGATTTCGGGTTTATACCAATGTTCAGAAATGAACAGTGAATCCTGGGTTTAAATTCAGTATTTATTTTGAATTTTGAATCGATTTCTATGTATATATATACGTACATTTGTGTGTATATATACTGTATATATATGTATATAAGTATATGTGTGTGTATGTGAGTATGTGAGTGTGTATATGTATGTATATATGTAGATATGTGTGTGTATATAAATAGGTATATGTATGTATTGTGTGTGTGGTTCTCAGTTTTCTGAGAACAGAAACCCCCCCTCCTTCACAGTGACACACACCACTGCCTCACCATCTCTCACTCTCTCTCTACCTATATATGTATGTATGTTATATATGTGTATATATATATGTTATGTATATATAGTGGTATATATATATATATATATATATATATATATATATATATATATATATATATATATATATATATATATATATATATGTTTTATATATATATATATATATATATATATATATATATATATATATATATATATATATATATATATATATAAGGGTATTATATATATATATATGTGAATGGGTATATATATATATATATATATATATATATATATATATATATATATATATATATATATATATATATATATATATATATATATATATATATATATATAGATTATGGTATTATATATATAGTTAACTATATATAGATATGTATATATATATGACTTTATATAGGTTTATATGGAAACCTATATGAAATTAGCCTATGGTCTAAGTTACTAGACTATGGCCATTAAGGGCTAACCCTAATTGACCTAATTGACCTAGAATTGACTAGGATTAACCTAAAATGACTAGTTTAACTAGTTTGACTAAGACCCTAACTAGTCTGGCCATGTTTGACCTAACTTGACTAGTAGACCTAGTTGACTAGATAATTGACCATTGTTGACCAAAGTCAACTATAGGTCAACCATGACCTAATTGACCTAGAGATGGCTTGGATGAACATAGAAGGACTTGTTGACTAAGATTTGACTAAACCCTAGGCTATTAACTAGTTGGTTTAGGTTTGACCTATATATGAGTATATTTTTATGACTAGGATTTATGTAGATAGTCCTATGTAGATTAAGATATGTATGGGGTTAAGTGGGATACTTAGGAGTTGTGTCATGATTTGTGTTAGCCTTAGAGAATTGACTAGAAGTTGACCATTAGTCAAGATTGACCTAATTACCTTATTGACTAGTCTATGTTTGACCCAAAACCTTAGTTAGTCTAAGTTTGACCTAGACTTGACCTAGCTTGATCATGTTGGCTAGTATTTGACTAGTCTGACCATTGTTGACCAAAACCCTAGATAACTTGACTACTTGACTAGAATGTTGACCAAGAGTTGACTTTAACCTAGATTAGACTAGTTTGACCTTGTTTGACCTTATTTGACTTAGTTTGACTTCCTGTGACCTAGTTTGACTGTTAGAGTTGACCAGGTTTGACTTTGACCTAGATTGACCTAGAATCATGTAGTATGCATTATATACTCTATTTTTACCATTGTAGATATATTGTGACCTATTTTACTCTAAATAGGACTCTGTGATACCAGTTCGGACATCTATTCATATCAGTCATACAGGGTGACAGGCGAGTACATTCTCTGATCATTTCATACTTGTTAGGATTTATATTCTTGCTCTAGAATACCTTACATGATGCTGTCACGTCATTATCACGGATTGGTACTATATGGATCTTGTCATGCGATGTTATCTCCCTCGGGGTGCATTAGATACAGTTGTCATGTGCTTTTTACGAACATCTTGTATTTCATGTACACCGCTTTCATGTATACTCTTGTGCAATCTTGTACTCTCATGATCACGTGAGCAAACATGATAAAAACCTCTTGTATAAGGTAACATAACTTGACTGGATCTTTGTGTATTGATTGGGGAGGGTGAGTAGGAAATGGTTATGTGATCAAAATCCCATCTTGTACAAATCTTGTGAAATCTTGTGAAATCTTGTATATGTTCTAAACCCGTTTATATAACCATCTCATGCTCTAAATCACAGGTTACCTACAGTTCTTACTTATCATATATATAGATATTTCCAGTTATCAAATCTCTCTCGTTTTTATATATATTCTTTACAGTCCATGTATCTTACTCTATGCATGCTTTACATTTCCCAACATGATATGAACTGCGTGAGATGTATTATGCTCGTTCCTGTCCTGACTGGACCTGTTGAAAATATTACAGATGATGATGGTGACTGTCCTACCTTCTATGGGACACATGAGGGTGACCTTCAGGAGCCTGAGGAGCATTGTCACTCCCCGTTCCCGGAATGCATATTTTTATACGTATACCGCTTGCCCGAATTTATTTAGTATCTGTCATGCATTTATTTTGTATTTAATTCTTTTAATTTCATGCTAATTATTTTTCTGTATTTTATTTTCTGCTTTCTTGGCACTTGGTTCATTTTGGTTCATAGTAAACCAACTTGGTTTGGTTTGGTTCAACATGGAAAGGAATGGATGGCTTGGATTTGGTGGAGAGAATGAATGGTGGAGATCTACTTGACCTTGATATAAAACTTCTTCCTTCATTCTCTCTCCTCATTCATTTACATTTACTCCTCCACCAAACCCTAACCCACTTGTGAGAGGCAAGTACATCTTGCACAATCATGGAGGATTTCATGCATGCCCATTTATTTTTAGTCTATTGTGTTTGTCTCTTCTTTCTCTATATGTTTAGGTCTTGTAGTTTTTGTTTTCCATGGTTAGCTTTGTGTAGATCTAAGTTTTTCCTTTTTTGGTATTCTTGGGTTTTGATCTATCAAACTTCATCATTTCCATGTTTTGATTGTTCTATGTTGTAGAGAATTCAATTCTACCCAATTTTGGCTTTTGAAAAGTTAGATTTCGACTTGATTTGAGGAAATTATGGCCAAAACAATTTTGGTCAAACTTCTATGTTCATCTGTCCTGATTCTGGCAGGGACGATGAATAGTGTCTAGTCGCATGACCATTTCTGGCCGCATGACCATTTCTGGCCGCATGAGCATTTTTGAGCCGCATGACCATTTCTGGCCGCATGAGCATTTTTGAGCCGCATGACCATTTCTGGCCGCATGAGCATTTTTGAGCCGCATGACCATTTCTGGCCGCATGAGCATTTTTGAGCCGCATAAGAATTTCTGGCCGCATGAGCATTTTTGAGCCGCATAAGGATTTCTGGCCGCATGAGCATTTTTGAGCCGTATAAGGATTTTTGAGCCGCATAAGCATTGTTGAGTCGCATGAGGCTGATTTTGGCTGATTTTGATTGTTTGATGCTCTTTTTGACTGTTTTCTAGCCCGAATCTCTTCTAGCTTCCAACATAAAAGTTGTAGATCTTTTCTTTGGCTTCAAGAATATGTTACCAACTATTTTATGCAAGTTTCTCTTATTATTGATATAGAACTTTTGACTGCCATGCCTTGTCAGGAATTGACAATGATTGTTATCCTGACTTAATATTGATCATGCATTCCTATGTCTGGAACTAAGAGACTGGCTAGTCGTCTTATTGTACTAAATGGGACACGTTCATGTATGAACCATTGAGAACGACTGGCTGATCCCGATCATTGACAATGTAACCGTGCTGATCTCCAACTTATAATTATGTACATGAATTTGAGTAGGTACTATGGCACCGATAATTAATTTCGTATTACAAAAGCAGCACGTGTATCCTACTGTCAAGGCATGGTTATCCCGTGGATAGGTTTGATTGTTGCATTACGCTATGTAGGACCTACAACCCAACCGCACTGGCATCGTTGTAGAGTTATGCATATCGTACCTTGTACGAAAGTACTCATGCGAGATACTCATGATCCACGACATGAGATTTCAACTAACATAGGGCTAATTAAGCTAAATAAAATAATTACTACATGGAGAGAATGGATTTCTGAGTTCTTACATGACGGCCGTCCTTGGGACAAATAGTGTCCCGACACGCCGGCTGGTTCCCACGGATACTGCATATCTACCATACGGGCAGAGAGTGGTATCCGGTTTACTTTTCCCGATCGACGAGCGTCCCGCTGGGACTCGTTTCCCTGCATGGCGCAACTGATTATTGGATCGACCAGCCTTGTTTGTCTATAGTAAGAACTGAGAAATTCCCTAATGCACGGTTCCAGGGTAACTTGGAGCTCACTAGTAGTAAGCTGTAATAATTGCCTGGCCGCTTAAACTGATTTGATTGTGGGTTGTATCCTACTTTGCCAACTATTGAGGTAAGCTGAACGTCCTGACGTGACGGGCCAACTTCTGTCCTTGTTTGGTTGGGGAGTTGGTTCGGAGTGTCAAGACGCTAGGCGTACCTTAGTAAGAGGCAAAGATCTATTTATCTCATTTATATCCTTAACCCTTATTACTGGTTTTAATTCTCTATGTCGTGCTTCCTTTGTGGTGCTTGCTATTGGAGGTCTAACCTCTCTGGTTTTGTATGGCCAGATCTAGAGCCAGCTCCCGAGGACTCAGCTTACTTCTACCCTCAAGATGGTCAATACTAGAAGGATGACCGCAGGAGGCCACGAGTGGGTTCCTTGACTCCCTACTCGTCTTGTTCTTTACTTTACTTTTGCCGTTTTGGCACCGACCTGTTAGTCGGACTGTCTAGCACTTGCTTTTACATAATTGTAATTAATTCAGACTGCAGCTGATAGCGATTGTGTATACCTTATCATATCATCTGGCTATGTTTTGTAAAGCCAGATCTCAAGAACATTTTGACAGAGCGTTTGGGACGCCTTACTGCTTTATCATATATGCTCTTTATTTACTGCTACTTGATTCATTGATTGAGACAATAGATGTCATGTGACCCTAACAAGACTTGTATGTAGTATGCACCCCCTTGTCTAGTTTACAGCATTGATCGTATTATTCGGTATTTCTTCTATCCGTAATACGTAGCTGGCCAAGTCCGTCCCCGTCCTCCGGTATTTTGGGTCTGGGGTGTGACAAGGTTTTAGTGGTGGCCCATGCAGGTCTGTTTTCAGACTTGTGGGGTGCTTTTATTTTATAGGAAGTCTCAATCACACATGTTATCCCTTTGATCTCATGATTCGTTGCTCTCGATCCCATCTTGACACCCCGGTATCCCTTGACTTCGTTGATCTTTCATGTCCGGTCGTTTGATTGTTCTCTTGTCCCTTGTATTAGGGGCTCCTCGTCCGCGTCAGAGCAGCAACAACCAGAGCAGCAGGACCATGTTGGTCAGCAGCAAGGGCCAGTGCTTCCCCAAGAGCACGTCCAAGCAGAGGTGATAGTAGAGCCAGCCGTTGGGCCGCAATATCCGGAGGTTCCACCGATGATTCCGTCCACTCCGGGGGCAGTAGATACCCCAGCCCTCCTAGAGATCATCAGGGGATGATGGCCACGCAGCAATATCAGATGTTGGTCCAGCAACAGATGCATGCTCAGCAACAAGAGCAGAATGTGTTACTTAATCAAGGCTTGCAGACGGCATTAGAAAGAGGAGTGAGGACTGATTCAAGAGCGTCGACCCGATTCTGCAAGTACAACCCCCGACGTTTCGAAGGTACAGAAGATGCTATCATAGCAGATGCGTGGCTCAAGGATATTAAGGCCATTTTGAAGGCAGCCAAAGTTCCAGCGGAGGAGCAAGTGGACCAAGTAAAGTTGTTACTCCAGGATCTCGCCCGTGATTGGTAGGAATCAGAGGAAGTAGGTGCCAGGCGTCCTATTGCATGGGACGATTTTTCTACCAGATTCAAGACCAAGTACTATGGAGTGGTAGCTCAATTCGAGCTACAGCAGAAGTTCATCAGCCTCAAGCAGGCTGGGAAGACCGTGGATGCTTATGCAGCGGAGTTCTGCAGATTGAGTAGATTTGCTCCAGAGATGGTAGCCATGGAGAGCCAGAGGGCCATGAGGTTTCAACAAGGGTTTCATCTTGAACTCTTGCAACTGGTAGAGGGGCATAACTACCAGACTTTTGATGAGGTACTGACGGCGGCCCGGAGGCATGAGATCACTATCCAGAGGATGGCGACTAGGGCTGGGGGCCAGAAGAGGTCTCACAACCAGATGGAAGGAGGAGGGGGAGCAGCACCCCGATCGACAGTACCGTCTCCTGGCGTCCGCATTCATGATGTGGCGGTACGAGGGCCAGCACCACCAGCCAGACAGCAACAGCAGCAGAGGAAGAATCAGCAGCCACCCGCGGGTTGTACTTATTGTAGGAAGGCAGGGCACACTAAGAATATATGCCGGGCATTTAATGGGTTATGCTTGGTATGTGGAAGCCCGGATCACCGAGTTTCCACTTGCCCCATGAGTTCGAGGCCAGGAGGGCCAGTGTAACCATTTCCTGCCGTGTCAGCACCAGGAGCAGGCCAGTATCGAGGGCCAGCGGTAGCAGTAAAACCATTGGCTCAACGCCCATTATTGACACAAGCTCAGATGTTTCGACAGCAGGGACCGCCGATACAGCAGCAACACCAGAGACCACCCCAGCATCATCGAGGCAAGGGCCAGCAGCAACACCGGACAGGGCCGCAGCAGGGAAATCAGCATGGAGGCCAAGGACTGGCATTCAATCTATCCTTGGAGGAGGCATTGGCATCGGGGAACGTTGTGGCAGGTAACGTTCTCGTCTTCTCGTCTCCCGCAGTAGCATTGTTTGATTCAGGAGCATCACATTCATTTGTATCTACACGATTTGCAACATGACTAGGATTGGAATTTGAGGCATTGCCAGAGAGGTTGAATATACTCACTGGTAATGGGCTTGTAGGAGTTAGTAGGATTATTCCAGCATGTAGAGTCGTAGTGTACGGGCGTTCCTTACCCGCTAGGTTGATAGAATTTCCTATGAGAAATTTTGATGTTATCTTGGGCATGGACTGGCTGAAAGACAGTCATGCTACAATAGACTGCCATAGAGGGAGCGTATCTTTTGATATTCCAGGCATGGGACAGTTCGCTTTGGTCAGGCCGGGAACAGAACAGTTGGAGGCGGAGTCGTAGCAGCATTGGAAGGAGTTCAAGTCCCGAGGGTAGTGGGAGAGTTTCTTAATGTATTTCCGGAAGAACTACCAGGTTTACCACCGAAGAGAGATGTCAAGTTCAGTATAGAATTGGTGCCAGGGACCGAACCAGTGTCGGATCGAGTTTACAGAATGCCAGATTCAGAGCTGGCCAAGGTGTACCAGCATATAGAAGAATTGAAGGCGAAGAAGTTCATTCGGGACAGTGAATCACCATGGGGAGCACCAGTAGTACTTGTAGGGAAGAAGGATGGGTCATCCCGATTGTGCATTGACTATAGGAAACTCAATGCGGCAACAGTAAAGAACAAGTACCCACTACCGAGGATCGACGACTTGTTTGATCAGTTGAGCAGAGCCAGAGTATTTTCTAAGATAGATCTTCGGTCAGGATATCATCAAGTTAGAGTTCGGGAGGAGGATATTCCTAAGACAGCATTCAGGTCGAAGTACGGGCATTACAAATTTTTAGTTATGCCGTTTGGATTGACCAATGCTCCAGCAATATTTATGGATTTGATGAACCGTATTTTTAAGCCATACTTGGATCAATTTGTCGTTGTGTTCCTCGACGACATTCTCGTTTACTCAGCTAGCGAAGAAGAGCATGAAGGTCACCTTAGGAAGGTATTGCAGGTTTTGAGAGAAAACCAGTTGTACGCCAAGCTCAGTAAATATGAGTTTTGGTCGGATCGAATTTCATTCCTGGGGCATATCATATCAGGGGCAGAAGTATCAGTGGATCCTAAGAAAGTGGAGGCCGTAGAAGGTTGGCCAGTACCTAAGACAGTAGCAGATGTGCGGAGTTTCTTGGGATTGGTAGGATATTACCGAAGGTTCGTGTCAGATTTTGCAAGAATTTCAGCACCCATGACCCGTTTGACACGCAAGGATGTGCCATTTGTCTGGTCGGCAGAGTGCCAGACATCGTTTGAGAGTTTGAAGCAGAAATTGATCTCGGCACCCATACTTACATTGCCCGTTGGACCCGGAGGTTTTACTGTATATTGTGATGCGTCAGGTAAGGGACTTGGATGTGTTCTCATGCAACATGGGAAGGTGATAGCGTATGCATCTAGACAACTTCGGGACCACGAGAAGAGTTATCCGACTCATGATTTGGAGTTGGCGGCCGTAGTATTTTCCTTGAAGCTTTGGAGGCATTACCTGTACGGCGATCGAGTAGATATATTCACCGACCACAAGAGCTTAAAGTATATTTTTACTCAGAAGGAGCTGAATATGAGACAAAGGAGATGGTTGGAATTAATCAAGGATTATGAAGTAGAGCTTCAGTACCACCCAGGCAAGGCTAATGTAGTAGCGGATGCCCTCAGTAGAAGGGGCAGTGCATTCATGTTGACATCACAGAAGCAGATTCTAGAGGATCTTCGAGAGATGGGCATTGAGGTTATACTTCCTGGAGATGTAGGGATTTTGGCTAGTCTACAAGTTCAATCTGACTTGGTAGACAGGATCAAGGCAGCTCAGATACAGGACCCAAGGATTCAGAAGCTCAGAGCAGAATGTGAGTCAGGACTCCGGAAGGAGATGAAAATTTATGAGGATGGAACACTTAGGTATGGATCGCGTCTATGTGTGCCTAGTGGAGATATCAGACAGGAGGTTATGGCAGAGGCCCATAGTTCTCAGTATTCTATTCACCCGGAAGGTACCAAAATGTACAGGGATATTAAACAACATTTCTGGTGGAACAGAATGAAGAGGGAGATAGCTAGATTCGTCTCCCATTGCTTGATATGTCAGCAAGTGAAGGCAGAGCAGCAGAGGCCAGCAGAATTATTACAGCCACTTCCTATCCCGGAATGGAAGTGGGAGTACATCACAATGGACTTTGTGACTGGATTACCGAGGTCCCTAGTGGTAAGGATGCCATCTGGGTTATAGTGGATCGACTTACAAAGGTAGCACACTTCCTTCCCTTTAGAGTAGGGCAGACTACTGAAAAGCTAGCAGAGATGTACATGCAGCAGATTGTCAAACAACATGGAGTTCCTGTCAGTATTGTGTCGGATAGAGATACCCGGTTTACGTCGTATTTCTGGAAGAGTTTACATCAGAGCCTTGGTACCAAGTTAAGATTCAGTACAGCTTACCACCCGCAGACGGACGGACAATCAGAAAGAACCATTCAGACCTTAGAAGATATGTTACGAGCCTGCACTTTAGATTTTGGAGGATCCTGGGAGAGTCACCTGCACTTAGTAGAATTTTCATATAATAATAGTTACCAGGCCAGTATTCAAATGGCTCCGTTCAAGGTACTGTACGGTAAGAAGTGTAGATCGCCGTTGGCATGGGATGATATTGGAGAAAGGAAGATGTTGGGACCAGAGATGATTGTCCAGACAGTTGAGGTTGTTAAGGGAATTAGAGAGCGACTTCGAGTTGCACAGGATCGGCATCGTCATTGGGCAGACCAGCATCGCAGGCCGTTGGAATTTTCTGTTGGGGACCACATGTTCTTGCGGATTTCACCTACCCGAGGAGTCATTAGATTTGGTGTTCACGGGAAGTTGAGTCCGCGATACGTGGGCCCATTTGTTATCCTTGATAGGGTAGGCGATGTTGCTTATCGTTTATCCCTTCCGCCTTCGCTAAGAGAGGTGCATGATGTATTTCACGTGTCTCAGTTGCGTAGGTATGTATCGAACCCAAGTCATATTCTCGATCATTCTAAGCTGGTTGTGGGTACCAACCTGTCTTATGAGGAGCAGCCTGTGTCCATTTTGGACCGAAGGGAGAAGATACTCAAGAACCGAACAATTAACCTTGTTCGTGTTGCTTGGGGCCATCACTCCTTAGGAGAGTCAACATGGGAACGGGAGGATGATATCCGATCGCGGTACCCGCACTTGTTTGACTCACAAGGTATATTTTATTTCCATATGCCTTGATTGTCTTGATTCCACATGCATATCCCCGTATGATTAGTAGCTTGGTTTCATGGATTGATAGTATAGTTGCATATTAATGGTTGATGGGTATCATAGGGTGATTGATTGCTTGTTGTATTACTTGTGCCTGGCCCTGAAATTTCTAACCTGTTTGGATTTGAAATTTCGAGGACAAAATTTATCTAAGGTGGGTAGAGATGTCACTTTCCGTTCCCGGAATGCGTATTTTTATACGTATACCGCTTGCCCGAATTTATTTAGTATCTGTCATGCATTTATTTTGTATTTAATTCTTTTAATTTCATGCTAATTATTTTTTTGTATTTTATTTTCTGCTTTCTTGGCACTTGGTTCATTTTGGTTCATGGTAAACCAACTTGGTTTGGTTTGGTTCAACATGGAAAGGAATGGATGGCTTGGATTTGGAGGAGAGAATGAATGGTGGAGATCTACTTGACCTTGATATAAAACTTCTTCCTTCATTCTCTCTCTTCATTCATTCGCATTTACTCCTCCACCAAACCCTAACCCACTTGTGAGAGGCAAGTACATCTTGCACAATCATGGAGGATTTCATGCATCCCTATTTATTTTTAGTCTATTGTGTTTGTCTCTTCTTTCTCTACATGTTTAGGTCTTGTAGTTTTTGTTTTCCATGGTTAGCTTTGTGTAGATCTAAGTTTTTCCTTTTTTGGTATTCTTGGGTTTTGATCTATCAAACTTCATCATTTCCATGTTTTGATTGTTCTATGTTGTAGAGAATTCAATTCTACCCAATTTTGGCTTTTGAAAAGTTAGATTTCGACTTGATTTGAGGAAATTATGGCCAAAACAATTTTGGTCAAACTTCTATGTTCATCTGTCCTGATTCTGGCAGGGACGATGAATAGTGTCTAGCCGCATGACCATTTCTGGCCGCATGACCATTTCTGGCCGCATGAGCATTTTTGAGCCGCATGACCATTTCTTGCGCATGAGCATTTTTGAGCCGCATGACCATTTCTGGCCGCATGAGCATTTTTGAGCCGCATGACCATTTCTGGCCGCATGAGCATTTTTGAGCCGCATAAGAATTTCTGGCCGTATGACCATTTCTGGCCGCATGAGCATTTTTGAGCCGCATAAGAATTTCTGGCCGTATGAGCATTTTTGAGCCGCATAAGGATTTCTGGCCGCATGAGCATTTTTGAGCCGCATAAGGATTTTTGAGCCGCATAAGCATTGTTGAGCCGCATGAGGCTGATTTTGGCTGATTTTGATTGTTTGATGCTTTTTTTGACTGTTTTCTAGCCCGAATCTCTTCTAGCTTCCAACATGAAAGTTGTAGATCTTTTCCTTGGCTTCAAGAATATGTTACCAACTATTTTATGCAAGTTTCTCTTATTATTGATATAGAACTTTTGACTACCATGCCTTGTTAGGAATTGACAATGATTGTTATCCTGACTTAATATTGATCATGCGTTCCTATGTCTGGAACTAAGAGACTGGCTAGTCGTCTTATTGTACTAAATGGGACACGTTCATGTATGAACCATTGAGAACGACTGGCTGATCCCGATCATTGACAATGTAACCGTGCTGATCTCCAACTTATAATTATGTACATGAATTTGAGTAGGTGCTATGGCACCGATAATTAATTTCGTATTACAAAAGCAGCACGTGTATCCTACTGTCAAGGCATGATTATCCCGTGGATAGGTTTGATTATTGTATTACGCTATGTAGGACCTACAATCCAACCGCACTGGCATCGTTGTAGAGTTACGCATATCGTACCTTGTATGAAAGTACTCATGCGAGATACTCATGATCCACGGCATGAGATTTCAACTAACATAGGGCCAACTAAGCTAAATAAAATAATTACTACATGGAGAGAATGGATTTCTGAGTTCTTACATGACGGCCGTCCTTGGGACAAATAGTGTCCCGACACGCCGGCTGGTTCCCACGGATACTGCATATCTACCACACGGGCAGGGAGTGGTATCTGGTTTACTTTTCCCGATCGACGAGCGTCCCGCTGGAACTCGTTTTCCCGCATGGCGCAACTGATTATTGGATCGACCAGCCTTGTTTGTCTATAGTAAGAACTGAGAAATTCCCTAATGCACGGTTCCAGGGTAACTTGGAGCTCACTAGTAGTAAGCTGTAATAATTGCCTGGCCGCTTAAACTGATTTGATTGTGGGTTGTATCCTACTTTGCCAACTATTGAGGTAAGCTGAACGTCCTGACGTGACGGGCCAACTTCTGTCCTTATTTGGTTGGGGAGTTGGTTCGGAGTGTCAGGACGCTAGGCGTACCTTAGTCAGAGGCAAAGATCTATTTATCTCATTTATATCCTTAACCCTTATTACTGGTTTTAATTCTCTATGTCGTGCTTCCTTTGTGGTGCTTGCTATTGGAGGTCTAACCTCTCTGGTTTTGCATGGCCAGATCTAGAGCCAGCTCCCGAGGACTCAGCTTACTTCTACCTTCAAGATGGTCAATACTAGAAGGATGACCGCAGGAGGCCACGAGTGGGTTCCTTGACTCCCTACTCGTCTTGTTCTTTACTTTACTTTTGCCGTTTTGGCACCGACCTGTTAGTCGGACTGTCTAGCACTTGCTTTTACATAATTGTAATTAATTCAGACTGCAGCTGATAGCGATTGTGTATACCTTATCATATCATCTGGCTATGTTTTGTAAAGCCAGATCTCAAGAACATTTTGACAGAGCGTTTGGGACGCCTTACTGCTTTATCATATATGCTCTTTATTTACTGCTACTTGATTCATTGATTGAGACAATAGATGTCATGTGACCCTAGCAAGACTTGTATGTAGTATGCACCCCCTTGTCTAGTTTACAGCATTGATCGTATTATTCGGTATTTCTTCTACCCGTAATACGTAGCTGGCCAAGTCCGTCCCCGTCCCCCGGTATTTCGGGTCTGGGGCGTGACAAGCATCTAGCTCAGTAGAGGGTGCCTAGTCTAGTCTAGTGTTTATAGTTTTCATTTTGTATCGGATTGTTCCGATTGTCATTTGTGACTTAGTTATATTTCAGGTCTTGTACTTATTTGTGTTGGACATCTACTTTGTGTGGTGTGATAACTCTATTTATTTTCAGTTACTTCCTTTCATCTGATTCCATATCATGTTCTATCTTTCCTAGACTTGTGTTGAGATATAGAGTTGAGATGTTATGTTATACCTCCGTGCGGAGATGACAGGTTTATATATCTTATTGTTAGATGTTAGATGTTATAGATGACCTATACAGCGTTCTACCGCCGACACTGCGGCGTAGGCTGGACGTACCCACGTTCTCGTATCCCTAATCAGGGTGCGGGTCGTGACACTAGGCGCGGTGGGCGCTGGAAGATGAGGCGGCAGATGGCAGCTTCGAGCGCCGGGGAGGGTGTTCCAACGGCGGCGGCGAGGTTCCTCGGAGAGGAGATGGCGTCGGGTACGGCCGGGACCGTGGAGAAGCGCGGTGGCGGTAGCTCGCGGTGGAGGTCGGCGGACAGGCGGATCCGGTGGTCGTCTCCGGAGGAGGTCGAGGCAAGGCGGCCTCGACGAAGGGCGAGATCTGGGGCGGCGCGGTACTCCGGGAAGTCGGCGGCGAGACGGAGGCGAGCAGCTCGGGCCTTCCGGCTGGTGGAGCCGCGGACGAGGGCGGAGACGCTGCCCGGCGTCAGGTCGGCTCAGCGCGCGCGGAGGCGGCGCTCGGCGTTCACGAGCGGGGGCTCTCGACTGCGCGGCGATTCGACGGCGTCGGGTCTGAACCTCGGCGACGGCGCCCTGCCAACTGTGGCGCGGCCCAATGCGGTGGTGCAGAGGACTCCGTCGAGGTGAGGGTTTCGTTTTCCTTCCTCTTCTTCTTCTGTTGATGGTTGCCGCGGTGGCGGTGTTGGTCTTGGATGGGGGTTTTCGGCGGTGGCCGGGATGCGGTGGTGGAGACAACGACGATGGTGGTGGCGATGTCCTTGGTGTTGGGGATGGTAGCAGCGGAGAAGTTGGTGATGGGAGAACCGGTGGAATTTCGGCGATGGCCGGGAGGAGATGAACCGATGTTGGTGGTGGCTGGAGGATGGCAGAGGGTGGTGGTCGGTACAAGAGGCGTGGCGCTGCGACTAAGTGGCCGGTTGTTGGATGGCCGAGGCGAGGAAGAGGTGGTTGTGGGTAGAGCTAGGATTGGGGATTCGATGATGTCGAGTTGGATGTGTCGTGTCGGGGGTGTCCGACACGGCTGGGTGGGCGTCCGGGATTGTCGGACGCGGAGAGGAAATCACTGTAACTGTAATAAATAGAAATATAGTGGATGACAATAGGACACGGACACAATGCACGTTGGATATTTTGTGGAGAAATTTGTGGGTGTGAGGAATTTTGGAGGAGTACCTGCCTATTTATAGGATGTGAAAATTCCCAATTAGATAAAGATTGGGATTGTTTAAATCCCTATTAGATAAATTCAATATTAATTAAAATAGTTTAAAAAAATGATTGGAACGAATCCAAATCAAATATGGATATCTCCTAGATTTAAAAGTGTATTTAAAACAAAACCTTTCCCAATTTAAATTATCCAAATTAATAAACTATTAAATTAAACAAGATTAAAAATATCTTTTTCACATCTATTAAAATATGCTATTAATTAATTTCGAAAAATACATATATATACTGCTGAATAATTTTAAAATATAAAACTTATTTTTCTAATATACCATTTTATAATAATCATATTTATTATTATAACTATGTAAATAAAAGGCTTTATAAATAAAATAACAAATTTGGAAATTTTGGAATGATAACTAAAATACTTATTATATATTTTGAAACTATAAAAAATACGAAAAATGTTTTTCCTAAAAATATGTATGCTCGCACATATTCGCACTTGTCGAGCAATTACGAAAAATAAAATTTCGTGCGCGACGTAAAATACGACTACGCGACAATACAAAAATTTAAATCAGTACCAAAATTTAAATAATAAATAAAAATAGTAGAAATTTAGGGGTTTTACATCCTACCCAACTTAAAAGAATTTCGTCCTCGAAATTAAAAATAAGTAGGGGGTTCGAGAAGGTACAAAGGTAGATAGAAGGGTTCGAAGTTTATATGGTCGTAGTCTAGGTTGAGGATATGATTAAGAGACGATTGTAATCACTCTTAAATTCAAGTGATTAGAAAGTCAAGAAAGGGTCGAGGGAAGGTCGAGTAGTTCAAGACAAAGATATGGCAATATCGAGTGATAATGGTCAAAGTAATAGGATAGCTAGAGGAAGTTCTAGTATAACGTCTTCGTCCATCTAAAATAGGTGAAGGCGAAAGCAATAGGGAGTTCAAAAGAGGCGATATTATCGATTACGAATACGTGGTTCAAGGACGACCGAAAAAGTTCAAAATGAGTTGCCAAGGCAGTCGCGGATGGAAGTCTAGAGGACAAGTTTAGCTATGTCCCCATCCACGTAGAACGATAAATAAAAGCGAACCAAAGTGCACTTGGTTGATCAGACCATCATGCACCGGTTCTAATTAGACAATATGTTAGTGGGAGCGACCCAATAAAATATGTCATGATCAAGCTTGATAAGAAAATAAGCTTGCAAAATTTATGCCAAGTTATCATTAAAAATAGTCAAAGTATAAGTAAGGGACCATGATAAAGGGAATTAAATAGAACAAAATCATATATCGGGTTGAAAGAATGGAGTCGAGGTCGAGTCTCATCTATAGTTTAAAGTATATTGGTTCCACGGTAGAGATTTGAGTCCAGTCATTTTGATCCGAAAGTCGCAATATGAAATTAGAGTACAAGGAGACGTGTTTTAGTGGCACGTGATATACCTACATGAAGGTGGGCTCGTGTAGGTCTTGCTTGTGAAATTTGTGGGAATAAAACGTCTAGTGTTGTGCTTCAAATATCCAAGTCACGGTAAAGGACACAAAAGAATTTAAATAGAAAGTGGGAGTTCATGAGATAATAATTAACGCACGAAATAATTGACAAGTTAAAAGCATGAAATAAAGATAATTCAGATTCGAGTAAATAAAGGTAAAATAAGTTAGAAATACAGTTTCTAAAGATATGATAACCACTTAGATGGAGTATGAGAAAGTCACGATAAAATCTAGGTTAAGGGAATGTCGAGTGGGTCAAGATTGAGATATCTTCACATAGTTTGACAGATGACTTAACTACACTTGAGTACATACAACTATCATGGCAATTGATGAGGAATACTTGTATCCCATTAGGGTGACTTGCTTACTTCTTGGTCTTCTACCAATATATGATCTAATTTCAAATTTCAAGTTTCTTAACAATTTCGAAATAAGATCTCAAGATACTCCATCAAGTATTTAGTCATAACTTTAAAGTTTAATTTCCTTTAAATAAATTCCAAATAACCTTCATCATATCAAATGTGGCACAACTAAATTTTTATAATAAGTCATCACTTTTAAAATTTTTTAATTCTCTAATGTACCTCGAGATAAACTCCGTTTCATCAATCGCAAATCATGTAACTCAAATTAAATCCTCCTCTTTTTTTTTACCAAAATTTAAATATCCATAATAAAAGGCCTTAAACTCGAAATTTAAATAATTCTATAATCATAGATCATAGGACAAAATTTAAAATTTGAATTTTTCCTTCAAAGTCGATATCTTCCAAAAATTTTAAATTTTTTTTTCTTCTTTTCCATCATCTCTTCAAAATTAAATAAACTTATAAATCGTACGCGCAATTTAAAACCGCAAGTTCTCTCCCTTCTAACTTTTGTCTCTCTAGTCATCTACAAATCATAATTTAAACTCTAAAAAAAATCTCGAGATATCCAACTTAAAGTTAACCGTAAATCAAGTGTCATAATATAAAAACTCAAGATATTTCTCAAATTGATTTCATATCCCTAATAAATCATAACTATTTCACAATTTCAAAATTCATAAAAATTTTGTTTTCTCGATCTAGCTATCCTCTTGTGTATACTACCTTGTAAATTTAAATAAAATTTAAACTATCCTTTTGATGGCAGCAATATACTACTACCCAACTTGGAATAAACTAATCCTTAAGATCAAATTTCTAGGAAACATAAATGCTTTTATACACAAATAAGACCTCAATGCATACTAATTGTCGAGGTAATCCTTCTAGCCATGTGTTTGACCTATGAGCATATACGAGTGTAGTCATCTTTCTAATTGTCACTAAGCACGAAATTAAGAATTTACGGTAGAAGGAGTCAAGCAAGATGCAAGTCAATGAGGGCGAAAGAGAGTTCAAAATTTGAAGTCAAGAAAGGATGTCAAGTAGATGGATGAGATTCCTAGATTCTAATCCTATATTGCAGGCTCACATCGGTACAATTACGTAACCGAAGTGACAAACTTGACCTACATGGGCCACCACAAAAACATGTAACGCCCCAGTCCCAGAATACGTAGGACCAAGTACGTAGACATGCCAGCTGTATACATACGAAATACATGGACCTCGTATGTATACATAAGCTGTAAATGTAGTAATCCAAGACAACTAAATCTCATCCACAATGAAAGAAATAATAATATAGAAATCAACTTAAATATTTGTGATACAATCGTTGGGCGGAGACAAAGTCCACTACCAACTAATTTAAATAGAGAAGAAATATACAAAGAAAGTGATTGGTCGAGCGAAGCAATGACAAGTCCAAAAGCAGTCGTCACGAAGGAAGGAATGGCCTTAGCTAGAGCACCTGCAAGAAATCACGAAAACACACACCTGGAAAAAAACCAGGTCCTCAGAGGGACGTAACAAGACACATAATATCATGCCGATAAACTGAATAAATAAGCTCAACAGGAAAGTATGCATGAGTAAAGGTTCCTAACCATCCTATGTGATATGCATTTTGAGGACAACGTTCTACGCAGAGGCTGTAACGGATTCACGCAAGCAAGTAATAGAGAGTGGCCAGCAAGTAGTGCTCATCCGAGACGCTATCGACCTGGACAGAAGGTAGTGCTCATGAGAGTCACCCTCGGCCCAAAATGTGTGTAAAAATAAAATGTAGCTCCTACGCTAATAACTGTCCCCTCCCCCCAATGATACTATACACGTATCGACTCCACGAAACTGTTTAATCCTTAATAACTGCCAAGTCCTTCTATACAAATCTACTAGCAGTTATATCCTAACGCACGCGCACGGGGGATCAGCCCACACGCAAGTGACCTCTATATGATACTCACAACTCTCACACACAACTCGTGTACAATCGTGGTAAGTCAATGAGACACACTAATTTGACGGTAGTCTCTTAACTCTAAGCCAAATTTCATAAAATATAGTAGTTTGCATTTACATATAACTTAAAAAGAAACAACTAAAACATACATGATATTGAGCAGAAAATTTAAACAGTAAAGACAAGGTGTCTTGCCTGGTGTGTCGCCTGGTGTGGTGCGATGATTCGACATATTCCGATGTGTGTAATAGCCATGGTCGATGGGCAGAGGTCTGAAGTCGCGAGGAAATAGATATGTATGATTAGTCATGACAAATGGCGATAGTCGAGGAGAAGTTGCGGACAAAAATATATATATATATATACTATTTTTAGAAAACATAATATTTAAAAGTAGGTTTTTATTCGTCAAATATGTTTGTAGGAAATTACTTTAAACTATATTTACTAGTAGGAGAAAAACAATTTTAGGTATTATTATAAAATATAACAATGAGACATAATAATCATAATAGTAATTATAATAACTTCTAAAAATTAATAAAATGATAATAATTAATATAAAAATACTTGGAACTATTTACCTTAATATTTTAGAGAAAATTAATAATTATCATGATAAATAGTAAACTAGTAAAATGATAATTTATATTTGGTTTTGTACTGATAACTAAAATCAGTAAAAAATAATAATACTAATACTAATAATAATAATAATAATAATAATAATAATAATAATAGTAATAATAATAATAATAATAATAATAATAATAATAATAATAATAATAATAACTGTAAAATAGTTGTAACAGTAGCAGCAATAATAAGATTAAAAAAAATCCTAAACCTTTAATCCCTTCCCCCCCAAAACCATACAGTGAGAGGGAGAGAGAGAGAAGAGAACGAGTAGAGGAAAGAGGGCTTTTACCTGAGACTGGTGGCTCCGGCGACCGGATCTAGGCAGGGCCGCCACGCGGCTAGGCGCGGTGGGCGCTGGAAGATGAGGCGGCGGATGGCGGCTCCGAGCGCCGGGGAGGGTGTTCCAACGGCGGCGACGAGGTTCCTCGGAGAGGAGATGGCGTCGGGGGCGGCCGGGACCATGGAGAAGCGCGGTGGCGGTAGCTCGCGGTGGAGGTCGGCGGACAGGCGGATCCGGTGGTCGTCTCCAGAGGAGGTCGGGGCAAGGAGGCCTCGGCGAAGGGCGAGATCTGGGGCGAAGCGGTACTCCGGGAAGTCGGCGGCACGACGGAGGCGAACAGCTCGGGCCTTTCGGCTGGTGGAGCCGCGGACGAGGGCGGAGACGCTGCCCGGCGTCGGGTCGGCTCAGCGCGCGCGGAGGCGGCGCTCGACGTTCACGAGCGGGGGCTCTCGACTGCGCGGCGATTCGACGGCGTCGGGTCTGAACCTCGACGGCGGCACCTTGCCAACGGTGGCGCGGCCCAATGCGGTGGTGCGGAGGACTCCTTCAAGATGAGGGTTTCGTTTTCCTTCCTCTTCTTCTTCTGTTGATGGTTGCCGCGGTGGCGGTGTTGGTCTTGGATGGGGGTTTTCGGCGGTGGCCGGGATGCGGTGGTGGAGACAACGGCGATGGTGGTGGCGATGTCCTTGGTGTTGGAGATGGTGGCAGCGGGGAAGTTGGTGATGGGAGAACCGGTAGAATTTCGGTGATGGCCGGGAGGAGATGAATCGATGTTGGTGGTGGCTGGAGGATGGCAGAGGGTGGTGGTCGGTACAAGAGGCGTGGCGCTGCGACTAAGTGGCCGGTTGTTGGATGGCCGAGGCGAGGAAGAGGTGGTTGTGGGTAGAGCTAGGATTGGGGATTCGATGATGTCGAGTTGGATGTGCCGTGTCGGGGGTGTCCGACACGGCTGGGTGGGCGTCCGGGATTGTCGGACGCGGAGAGGAAATCACTGTAACTGTAGTAAATAGAAATATAATGGATGACAATAGGACACGGACACAATGCACGTTGGATATTTTGTGGAGAAATTTGTGGGTGTGAGGAATTTTGGAGGAGTACCTGCCTATTTATAGGATGTGGAAATTTCTAATTAGATAAAGATTGGGATTGTTTAAATCCCTATTAGATAAATTTAATATTAATTAAAATAGTTTAAAAAAATGATTGGAACGAATCCAAATCGAATATGGATATCTCCTAGATTTAAAAGTGTATTTAAAACAAAACCTTTCCCAATTTAAATTATCCAAATTAATAAACTATTAAATTAAACAAGATTAAAGATATCTTTTTCACATCTATTAAAATATGCTATTAATTAATTTCGAAAATTACATATATATACTGCTAAATAATTTTAAAATATAAAACTTGTTTTTCTAATATACCATTTTATAATAATCATATTTATTATTATAACTATGTAAATAAATGGCTTTATAAATAAAATAACAAATTTGGAAATTTTGGAACGATAACTAAAATACTTATTATATATTTTGAAACTATAAAAAATACGAAAAATGTTTTTCTTAAAAATATGTACGCTCGCACATATTCGCACTTGTCGAGCAATTACGAAAAATAAAATTTCGTGCGCGACGTAAAATACTACTACGCGACGTACAATACAAAAATTTAAATCAGTACCAAAATTTAAATAATAAATAAAAATAGTAGAAATTTAGGGGTTTTACAGCAGCAGCTGCATAGCAGCAGCAGGCAGCAGCAAAAGCAGCAGCAGTAGCATCCCATAACCCCCCATTTGACCCCCATGACCCCCCTACATATACCCCTATATGTATACCTATATATATACATATATATACCCCTATATATAGATATATATACACCTATTTAGCCCACTAAAATAATCCCTAAGTTAGTCCTAAGTGGGAGTGGGAAATTGAGATTGAGTGAGTGAGTGAATGGGTTAGTTAGGATTTGGTGAAGGGGTGATTTTGAGTTCCGTGATTCGGAACGCATCCAAACTTGGAGGAGACTTAGCTAATGTGAATTAGATTATGCGGGTAGGCTCCTAGGTGGAAATCGGGGTTGCATGTGGGATTAGGAGAGTGGTATCACACGAATACCATCGTGTATCTTGAGATATTCAAGATAACGGGTAAGCGGGCGATACAGACCATAAGATGGACTGGATGTCCACTTACCCTAGGAAACTTGGTAGGTAATGGTTGTATAGGCTAGTACCCTACTACCCTAGGAAGCCCGGAGTGAAATTCTTAAGGAAAGGCCACTTGGCGTCAAGTTATAATGGTTTAAGGGTAAGTGTATTAAATGGGTAATCCGGTAAATTCAAGATACGGGGTTCGGGTATTCGGATTGACTTGAAACTTAGGTGACTTGTTAGGTACACCCTACAAATGTCATTTTTGAACCGATTTTGGCTCGGTTGACCCAGAATTAACTTTTTACCCAAAAGTCAACGATGAGTCAATACTTTGTCTAAATTTGACCAAATCCAAACTAGAGTTGACCAGTTGACTAAAAGTCAACTGTTGGTCAACATTTGACCAGTTGACCTAGGGTTGACCTAGAGTTGACCAGTATTGACCAGGGTTGACAAGTTGACTAAAAGTCAACTGTAGGCCAACTCTTGACCCCGTTTGACTTGCTTCGACTTGTTTTGACTTACGATGATTGGTATGACCTAGGGTTGACTTAGTCTGACTTAGATTGACTTGATATAACTTGATTTGACCTAGATTGACTTGACAAGACTTAGTATGACTCAGTGAGACCTAGTTTGACCTAGATTTTATATCATTCATTGTAAATCATTCATAACTTTGTTAAACCTAAATTAACATGAAATATCTCATCTTTAGGTCTCTGATTACCACTCTGAGCATTGATATACCCTACAGCTCAGGACAGCAGGCGAGTACATTCACTGATAGTTTTCATTGTCTTGATATCTGCTATATCCGATTCAGTCGTAGTGTCTTACTTGATTCTCAGTCACGATAGTTCACGGACTAGTATTGTTGGATTCCTGTCATGAGATGTCATTCTTGGATTTCCTGGGATACTGGTACTTGCTTGGTCTTGATTCTTGTACTTGTATTGATGCTGATTCCTGAAAAGGACTTGCTCCCCTCTTAGGAAATCCCGCGTCATGACGTGCTATGTCCGAATCCGTATACTATTCGGGGAAAATGAGGAATTTTATAGATAGTGTGATCAATGCCCACCTTGACTTACTACTTGTATCATAGCTATACCCTCACCTCACGATGGGTATAGCCTGACCTGTACTACTACTTGCTCCATAGCTTGCCATCCCGGCCGGGCCTTGTCCACGTACTTGTAGCCGGTCGGTTGGAAGCCTAATCTTGACCCATACCGATCACATTATGCTATAATATTCAAGGCGCATTTTACATTTACTTATCTTATCATATATCCTGATCTGTTCTACATTCAGTACTTTCTTACCATGCTATGATAAACAGTTACTCACATGCTCTATATGCCTTTACATTGTACCTTGATTGGAGACTAAGTTCTGCTCGGAAGAAGAGTTACAACCCCGATCCTTGTTTGGTTTAAGGGTTGTAACTCAGCTTCCGAACGGTTCCCAAGTCTTCATATATCTTTGTCTTGTAGTTCATTATATTGTCTCTTATAGAATTTGTCAATTCACATGGAACTGCTGTTAGTGCTTGTACTTGCTTATTTTTCTGACAGGATACCGTTATGATATATTACAGATGATTCTGAGTCGGACTGCTCGACCTATTATGGGCTCGAGCTAGATGGAGTAGTCCAGGACCGTGGCCTGATAGTAGAGCCACTAGATTTTGTTCTCCCGGAGTAGTGTAGATTAGCTAGGTTTGACTGGACTGCGATCCAGCTAGCATTATCAGACTGTAGCTTCTATGTTATATTTTGAGACCCTGTGATGTTGTATATATCTGGGCTTGTGTTGGACACTGGACTTATTTCCTTTTCATCTATCATATGTTTCCTTCTGTGCTATCTACCTTAGTTTTATTTTATGATTGAGACTGTAATGCTATGTCACCTCCATTCGGAGAGTATATACTGTACAGGTACCTTTATACTATTAGTCGTAGTATTTACAGACGTTATATACAGCGTTCTACCACCGATACTGCGGCGTAGGCTGGACGTACCCACGTGCTCGTGCCCCTCATAAGGGTGCGGGTCATGACACGTTTTTGTGGTGGCCCATGCAGGTCTGTGTCGCAATTAGTGTGATCTCGTAATAGTGTTCGACTTAGAGTACTAATTACGAGCCTGTAATTAGGACGTAGGACCTAGGATATGATATGAGTTTCTCAATCACACCTAGGAAAAATTTTCGATCTTTTGATTATCATGATTACTTCCCTTGTATTAAATTAACTGTCCTTCTTTGATAATATCTTCTCATGTGCCATATTGATCTCTTTGCTTTAATTCGTCTCCAGGATGACGAAGACGCACCCGCAGGCCACTGGATCGAGTAGCTTGCCCGAGAGATCTGACCAGGCTGAGGAAGAGGTTCACGAGACTGCCCCCAGTGATTCTACTATCCTGGAGGCCCTGGCAGTTGCACAGGGAGGTCTACCACCTCCACCCCAGAGGGTTTCGGTCGCCGTTCCAGAGATACTGCCGCCACCACCTCCGATACCGACGGATACACACCACATGTTCCTTCTCCTTCAGCAGATGATGGAGACACAGCGAGCCCAGGCAGAGGCGTCGCAGTGCCAGACGGAGGCGTCACACCGTCAGATTGAAATGCTGAGACAGAGCATGGAGAACTCGCATCAGCTTGTACTGGCAGTCGTAGAGAGAGTAGCACCGGGTACGGTACAGGGCCCTACTGGCCAGCAGCCGTACCAGCAGCAGTCTAGGCCAGGGACAATATTAGACTTTAGGAAGATGAGCTCCAGGGACTTCACAGGCACGGAGGGCATCCTTTATGCAGACGACTGGCTAGAGGACGTGCAGCGGAGTATGGAGCTGGCAGAGCTTCCTAGAGGACTTTGGGTTTCGGCCGCAGCCAGCCGATTCTTCGACATCGTGCTGACATGGTACCACACGAATCCTCGTACGTCAGTGAGAGGGCTGGCATGGGAGGACTTCCGGAGGCTCCTCAAGGAGAAGTTCTTCCCGGACGTGGCTCTTACAGCATTGGAGGGCCAGTTTGTGAGTCTAGTGCAGGGAAACTCGTCGGTGGACGAGTATGCAGCAGAGTTCTTCCGTCTTAGCAGGTTCGCTCCCGATATGATCCAGGATGAGGGGCAGAACGCTCGTAAGTTCCATAGGGGACAGTGCGCACCCGTACCTCGGGTCGCCGTGATGCGACGTTCGATCAGATATTGATGGACGTACAGATTACAGAGGAGGACTTCGGCCTCAGGACGAAGAGGAGCGGTGATGCCATGGGGGCGAGTTCCAGTACGGGACCGACCAAGCATCTCCACTTTCAGCATCAGCAGAGGCCATTTCAGCAGCAGCAGCCTCTGTTACAGATTTAGCAGGCACCAGCACGTGCCCAGCAGCATCAGGGTCAGGGCCAGAGGCAGACCCATCAGTGCGCTTTCTACGGAAAGACGGGGCACAGCAGAGATGTATGCAGGAAGAGGTTAGACGCTTACCTATTCTGTGGAGGGACCGACCACCAGCTAAAGGGCTGCCCTGTTCGGGCAGCCAAGGAAGGCCAAGACAGGGTACAGCCGGATAGAGGACCATCAGTGCAGCAGAGAGGTCCTCCACTTCAGATCCAGCAGCAGCACTTTGTGCAGCACCAGAAGGGAGCACCTGCGAGCAGGGTGTTCGCCTTGGCAGCAGAGGAGGAGGTAGAGCCCGTGGGAGATGTTGTAGCGGGTCATGTTCTTCTTGATTCTTTCTCTGCTTTCGCCTTGTTTGATTCTGGGGCCACTCATAGTTTTGTGTCTGTTTTCTTTGCTCTGAGACACAATATTATTGCTGAATATATGGATAGGACTTGCAAGATTATGATCGGGGGAGGCATTATCCTGGTTAATAATATTTGCAAGGGGCGAAGAGTCACCCTGAGAGGCCAGGACTTGAGTGCGTGTCTGCTCGTAATGCCCCTACCGAGGTACGATATGATACTCGGTATGGATTGGTTGAGCATGCACCATGCTAGTATTGATTGTAGAGGAGGCAGAGTTCTTTTTAGGCTGCCGGGAGAGCCAGAGATCGAGTTTGCTCGAGGAGCAGCGGAGCCGGAGGCTGGATTCTGTAGAGCTTTGTTGGCGGGGCAGGATTTGCCACATCTGTTGATAGCTGAGTTCTCGGATGTCTTTCCCGAGGAGTTGTCGGGGATGTCGCCAGACAGGGACATTGAGTTCTCTATAGACTTGGTGCCGGGCGCCGAGCCCATTTCACAGCATATCTATAGGGTCAACAACAGCGAGTTGATAGAGCTGAAGAAGCAAGTCGACGAGCTGCAGGACAAGGGGTTTATTAGATCCAGTTCTTCGTCCTGGGGAGCGCCAGTCCTCTTTGTGCCGAAGAAGGACGGTACGTCCCACATGTGCATTGATTACCGGGCGCTCAACAACCTCACTATCAAGAATAGATACCCTTTACCGAGGATCGACGACTTGTTCGATCAGCTGAGTGGGGCGAAGGTATTTTCAAAGATAGACTTGAGGTCCGGGTATCACCAGCTGAAGGTGAGACGGGATAACATTCCTAAGATGGCATTTCGGACTCGGTACGGCCAGTACGAGTTTACAGTGATACTATTTGGGTTGACCAATGCTTCCGCGGTATTCATGAACTTGATGAACAAGGTATTCCATCAGTACCTTGACAAGTTTGTGGTGGTCTTCATAGACGATATCTTGATCTATTCGAAGATGCAGGAGGAGCATGAGAAGCACTTGAGAGTTGTGTTAGAGACTTTGAGGAGGAAGCAACTCTACCGGAAGCTTTCGAAGTGTGAGTTCTTCTTGGACCAGGTCGAGTTCTTAGGTCATGTTGTGACCGAGCACGGGATCTCAGTAGACCAGAGGAAGATTTCGGCAGTCAAGTCTTGGTCTACGCCCAGTTCAGTTGCCAAGGTTCGGAGCTTTCTGGGTTTGGCTGGCTATTACCGGAAGTTCGTCCAGGACTTCTCGCGGATTGCAGAGCCGATGACTAGACTCACCAGGAAGGACGTGGAGTTCGTCTGGACTGTTGAGTGTCAGGCTGCATTCGATGAACTGAAGAAGAGGTTGACTTCAGCTCCGATCTTAACTTTGCCATCTTGGTCAGGTGGGTTCTCGATCTACATCGATGCTTCAGGGAAGGGCTTGGGTTGTGTTCTTCAACAGCACAGGAAGGTGATTGCCTATGCGTCCAGGCAGTTACGTCCTCATGAGAAGAACTATCCTACTCATGATCTAGAGTTGGTCGCGATTATTTTTACTTTGAAGTTATGGAAGCATTACCTGTACGAAGAACGAGTTGAGATCTTCACAGATCACAAGAGCTTGAAGTACGTGTTCACTCAGAAAGAGTTGAACATGCGGCAGAGGCGGTGGTTAGAGCTGATGAAGGACTTTGATATATCACTGCAGTACCATCCAGGGAAGGCCAACGTAGTTGCAGATACCTTGAGCAGGTATCCAGTAGCTATGTTCTTGACAACATATCGTCATCTTTTGGCCGACCTAGATAGTTTGGGTATCGAGGTCATCATTCCGGGCGTGGAGATCCAGATGTAGGGTTTGTAGATTCAGTCTGAGCTGATGGATAGAGTCAGGTCAGCGCAATATGATGACATTGTCCTGAGGAGCATCAGGGAGCAGATACGGACGGGTTTGCTCAACGATTTCTCTGTAGCCGAAGATGGGTCGTTGCGGCACGGTACTAGGCTGTGCGTTCTGTGTAGGGAGCTTCGGGAGGAGGTTCTTCAGGAGACGCATCGCTCTCAGTATTTTATGTATCCTGGGGCCAACAAGATGTACAAGGACCTGAGAGAGGAGGTGTGGTGGTATGGCATGAAGCACGAGGTAGCTCAGTTTGTATCGCGTTGCCTTGTGTGTCAGCAGATGAAGGCCGAGAGACAGAGACCAGGTGGATTGCTACAGCCGCTACCCATTCTCGAGTGGAAGTGGGAGCACATCACCATGGACTTTGTATCTGGACTTTCACGATCGCCAGGAGGAAAAGACGCGGTTTGGGTCATCGTCGATAGGTTGACCAAATCGGCCCACTTTTTGCCTTTCATGGTGGGTTTGTCTACGGAGAGGCTGGCAGAGCTATATGTTCGTCAGATCGTGAGATTGCACGGGATTCCGGTGAGCATAGTTTTAGACCGGGATAGCCGATTCACTTCCCACTTCTGAAGGAGTTTGCAGGCTAGCTTGGGCACCTCGCTCAAATTTAGTACCGCTTATCATCCTCAGACAGACGGGCAGTCGGAAAGGACTATCCAGACCTTGGAGAATATGCTTCGCACATGTGTGCTTGATCTCGGGGGTTCTTGGAAGGACCATCTTTACCTGGTAGAGTTTGCTTACAACAATAGCTACTAGGCCAGTATAGAGATGTCACCATTTGAGGCTCTATATGGACGGAGATGCCGTACTCCTTTGTCTTGGGACGATGTCGGCGAGAGGGCACTTCTTGGGCCGGAGATGGTTGTGGATGCGGTCGAGAAGGTCAGATTGATTAGAGACAGACTTCGGGTGGCTCAGGATAGGCAGCGGCATTAGGCCGATAGTCACGGAGACCTTTAGAGTTCGAGGTTAGTTTCAGTTCTTGTCGTATTTGTTTGTGATTGTTTGTTAGTTATGTGCTGAGTTTTGTCTTATGTCTAGGTTGGTGACATGGTGTTTTTGAGGATATTCCCGACACGTGGCACGATTCGCTTTGGCGGCGGTGGAAAGCTCAGTCCGCGCTACATCGGACCTTTTACCATCATAGAGAGGATCGGTGCAGTAGCCTGCCGACTGGACTTGCCGACTAGGCTCGAGGGAGTGCACAACGTGTTTCATGTATCTCAGCTGAGGTGGTACGTGGCAGATCCTAGCCATGTATTGGACCATTCAGCGATACAGTTGGGACCTACTCTCAGCTATCCGGAACAGCCAGTGGAGATTCTGGATCACAGGAAGAAGATGCTCCGGAACCAGGTTATACCCTTGGTTCGGGTTGCATGGAGACATCACTCTCCAGGTGAGTCTACCTGGGAGAGGGAGGACGACATGCGGGAGCGTTTCTCTTATCTTTTCGTGCCCTGAGGTATAAGTCTATTTCCTTTTATTTCTGTTGTGATTCCCGTGTTTGTTGTCTTCAATTTCGAGGACGAAATTTTTTAAGGTGGATAGACTTGTCACCCCCACTTTTCTAAGATAGGGGTAAAATGGTAATTTCTATTTTAGAATATTTTTGGGAATTTTATTTCATGAATATTAATATTTAATGATTATAGGAGTCGGGTTCGAATTTTATCGCATTCCGACTTAATTCGGGACTCCGGGGAATTTCGACTTGTGTTGTATTTAACATGTTAATTAGCCATGGCCCACCAAACTTAACTTTTAGGTTTAGGAGTTTGGACTAATCCCACATGAGTGTTTAGGTTTAAGTATGATTTTTATTTGGACTAAACTAACTCCCAAAACCAACTTAGGAGGTTAACTTAGCATAGAAGTAATAGGGAGGGACAAACTTATAAATAACAAGTGCCCCACAACCCCCTTTTATGGCCGGCCACCCTCTCCCCATTTTCTTCTTCTTCCACTTCAAAATTTCTAAGTCTTCTTCTTCTCCAAGCTTCTTCTCAAAAGTAAGAATAGGATTTTCCTAGAAATCATCTCTAAATAATTCTTCTCTTCCCAATATTCTTCCATACAACTCTTTCTCTATCCCAAGTAGTGTTTCTCCAAGCTTTTGGGAGCAAGAGGTGCAAGGGTGTGTCCTAAACAATTCGTTTTGTGTCGGAGCCGTGTCGGAGGATTTTGCTTTGGATCCATCTCCCGATAGGTACAACCTATTCTCTAACTTACACTTTTCATCATGTAATTTAGTTTAGACCCCGTAGGATTGATCCCCGTGTTCGTGTCCCTATTCGTGTCAAGTTTGAGTCCGTTTGGAGTGTCCTAGGAGAAGTTGTGATTTGTGGTTGTGTCCTTGAGTTTTCCCCCAATTTGGACACTTCTAGAATAATTAGATTTGGCCTCTAAGTGGTTTAGGCATTTCTAACTTCATATTTAGTGTGTGTGTGAGTGTGGGAGAAGTTGTGATTTGTGGTTGTGTCCTTGAGTTTTCCCCCAATTTGGACACTTCTAGAATAATTAGATTTGGCCTCTAAGTGGTTTAGGCATTTCTAACTTCATATTTAGTGTGTGTGTGAGTGTGTTCATATATATATATATATATATATATTTATATATATATATATATATATATATATATATATATATATATATATATATTTATATATATATATATATATGTGTGTGTGTGTGTGTGTCCATATACATATATATGTGTGTGTGAGAGTTATATATGTTTATATATATATATATATATATATATATATATATATATATATATATATATATATATATATATATATTTTGTGTGTGAGAGTTATATATGTTTATATATATATATATATATATATATATATATATATATATATATATATATATATATGAGTGTGTCCATATACATATATATGTGTGTGTTCTTATATATATATATATGTGTGTGTATATATATATATACTTGTGTGTGTATTTATATATATAGAGAGGGGGTATATATATATATTATATATATAGAGAGGGGGATGAATGAGATATTGGTATATGTGTGACATATATATATTAGAGAGATTGAGAGGAAGTTTAGAGAGATTTAGAGAAGGAATTAGAGGAGAGAATGGAGGAGAATAGAAGGGATTTAGAGAGGAGAAGAGGGAAGAAGAGGAGGGCAAGCAACAGCAGCTAGGGGGGCAAGGGGCTACTGCCCCCTCCCCCCCACAGCAGCAGCTGCATAGTAGCAGCAGGCAGCAGCAAAAGCAGCAGCAGGCAGCAGCTTTAGCAGCAGCAGTAGCATCCCATAACCCCCCATTTGACCCCCATGACCCCCTACATATACCCCTAGATGTATACCTATATATATATACATATATATGCCCCTATATATAGATATATATACACCTATTTAGCCCACTAAAATAACCCCTAAGTTAGTCCTAAGTGGGAGTGGGAAATTGAGATTGAGTGAGTGAGTGAATGGGTTAGTTAGGATTTGGTGAATGGGTGATTTTGAGTTTCGTGATTCGGAACGCATCCAAACTTGGAGGGGACTTAGCTAATGTGAATTAGATTTTGCGGGTAGGCTCCTAGGTGGAAATCGGGGTTGCGTGTGGGATTAGGAGAGTGGTATCACACGTATACCATCGTGTATCTTGAGATATTCAAGATAACGGGTAAGCGGGCTATACGGACCATAAGATGGACTAGATGTCCACTTACCCTAGGGAACTTGGTAGGTAATGGTTGTATAGGCTAGTACCCTACTACCATAGGAGGCCCGGAGTGAAATTCCTAAGGGAAGGCCACTTGGCGTCAAGTTAGAATGGTTTAAGGGTAAGTGTATTAAAGGGATAATCGGGTAAATCAAGATACGGGGTTCGGGTATTCGGATTGACTTGAAACTTAGGTTACTTGTTAGGTACACCCTACAAATGTCATTTTTGAACCGATTTTGGCTCGGTTGACCCAGAGTTAACTTTTTACCCAAAAGTCAACGATGAGTCAACACTTTGTCTAAATTTGACCAAATCCAAACTAGAGTTGACCAGTTGACCAAAAGTCAACTATTGGTCAACATTTGACCAGTTGACCTAGGGTTGACCTAAAGTTGACCAGAGTTGACCAGGGTTGACCAGTTGACTAAAAGTCAACTCTAGGCCAACTCTTGACCCCGTTTGACTTGCTTCGACATGTTTTAACTTGCGATGATTGGTATGACCTAGGGTTGACTTAGTCTGACTTAGATTGACTTGATATAACTTGATTTGACCTAGATTGACTTGACAGGACTTATTGTGACTCAGTGAGACCTAGTTTGACCTAAATTTCATATCATTTATTGTAAATCATTCATAACTTTGTTAAACTTAAATTAATATAAAATATCTCATCTTTAGGTTTCTGATTACCACTCTGAGCATTGATATATCCTATAGCTCAGGACAGCAGGCGAGTACATTTACTGATAGTTTTCATTATCTTGATATCTGCTATATTCGTTTCAGTCGTAGTGTCTTACTTGATTCTCAGTCACGATAGTTCACGGACTAGTATTGTCGGATTCCTGTCATGAGATGTCATTTATGGATTTCTTGGGATACTGGTGCTTGCTTGGTCTTGATTCTTGTACTTGTATTGATGCTAATTCCTGAAGAGGACTTGCTCCCCTCTTAGGGAATCCCGCATCATGATGTGCTATGTCCGAATCCGTATACTATTTGGGAAAAATGGGGAATTTTATAGATAGTGCGATCAATGCCCACCTTGAGTTACTACTTGTATCATAGATATACCCTTACCTCACGATAGGTATAACCTGACCTGTGCTACTACTTGCTCCATAGCTTGGCATCCCGGCCGGGCCGAGTCCACGTACTTGTAGCCGGTCGGCTGGAAGCCTGATCTTGACCCATACCGATCACATTATGCTATAATATTCAAGGCACATTTTATATTTACTTATCTTATCATATATCCTGATCTGTTCTACATTCAGTACTTTCTCACCATGCTATGATACACAGTTACTCATATGCTCTACATGCCTTTATATTGTACCTTGATTGGAGACTAAGTTCTGTTCGGAAGAAGAGTTACAACCCCGGTCCTTATTTGGTTTAAGGATTGTAACTCAGCTTCCGAACGGTTTCCAAGTCTTCATATATCTTTGTCTTGTAGTTCAATATACTGTCTCTTATAGAATTTATCAATTCACATAGAACTGCTGTTAGTGCTTGTACTTACTCATTTTCCTGACAAGATACCGTTATGATATATTACAGATGATTCTGAGTCGGACTGCTCGACCTATTATAGGCTCGAGCTAGATGGAGTAGTCCAGGACCGTGGCCTGATAGTAGAGCCACTAGATTTTATTCTCCCGGAGTAGTATAGATTAGCTAGGTTTGACTGGACTGCAATCCAGCTAGCACTATCAGACTGTAGCTTCTATGTTATATTTTGAGACCCTGTGATGTTGTATATATCTGGGCTTGTGTTGGATACTGGACTTATTTCCTTTTCATCTATCATATGTTTCCTTCTGTGCTATCTACCTTAGTTTTATTCTGTGATTGAGACTGTATTGCTATGTCACCTCCATTCGGAGAGTATATACTGTACAGGTACCTTTATACTGTTAGTCGTAGTATTTACAGATGTTATATACAGCGTTCTACCGCTGATACTACGGCGTAGGCTGGACGTACCCACATGCTCGTGCCCCTCATAAGGGTGCGGATCATGATACGGCCCTTCCCATTTTGCCTCAAACTTGCCTTTGCTCATATGTGTCATAGTCATAGGACGTCTGACTGTAAGAACTAACTCGCCTTCCTAGAATGTTCGCACTCTGACTTTACGATTAAAAGCTTTTTGAAATCTGGGCTTGATAAAGTTCATGCTGTTGAGCTAATAACCTCTTCTCGTCGAGCGCCTCCAATTATTGAAGCCGAAGACGATCATTATTTTCTGTAGTAAGCTCGTTAGCAATGGCAATTCTCAATAATAGAATTTGAATTTCCAGAGGTAAGACAGCTTCACATCCATATACTATAGAAAAGGTGTGCAATCTGTGGGGTTACGGACGGTAGTGTGATATGTCCATAGACATTCTCCAAGTTTATCACTCCAATAATGTTTGTTAATAGAGACAAACTTTTTAAGGAGTTTGATAATGGTCTTGTTGAATGCTTCAGCCAACCCGTTAGCTGCAGGATTATAGGCCGTAGAAGCAATATTATTGATTCTGTTGTCATCACAGAACCTATTAAACTTCTGACTGATGAATTGTGGTCCATTATCATGGATGATTCGGCGAGGGACACCAAATCTGTATATCACATGATGTTTGATGAAATTGATGACACTACTAGTCTTTACTTCAGCCAAAGGTATAGCTTCTGCCCACTTGGAGAAATAATCAGTTATGGCCAAGATGAACCGATATCCTTTAGATGAAGGAGGATTGATAGGGCCAATTATATCCATGCCCCAAGCTTCGAAAGGCCATGAGGCAGCGGTCGGATGAAGAAATTTCAACGGTTGGTGAATAAAATCTGCATGAATTTGACATGCACGACATTTTCTTGCATAGTCGATAGCATCTGATACCATAGAGGGCCAGTAGTAGCCCATACGTCGAATACGATCCTGTAGTTTAGGACCAGGCTAATGTGCTCCATAAACACCATCATAAGCTTCGCGTAATATCTGTTTTGCCTCATCACCAGCAAGATATCTCAAGAGTAACCCATTAAAAGTTCTTCGATAGAGAGTCTTAGTGGTATGATTATAATAGAATCGAAGTGATCGGCGATGAATACTTGCAGCTTCCTTAGGATCTTCTGGCAATATGTTATGTATTACAAAATCAATGAAAGGTGCTCTCCAGTCCTTACTAATGACATTGACTTCAGTTAGATTGCTGAATTCAATGTTGTGGTTGTTTTCAACACAAAATAGTTCTCTATTAGAGATAACAACCATTTGTTGTCTTTTGACTGGAACTGCCAATACCGCAGCTAGGTTAGCTAAGGCATCAGCTTCTGTATTACATGCGCGACGTATATGTTCGATGAAGAACCCTTTGAATGAAGAAGCTATTCTGATTGCTGCTTCATGGTATGGTACCAGATCTTGATGTCGGACTTCATATATGCCTCTAACCTGATTAACAATCAGCTTAGAGTCACCATATACTTCGAGATATTCAATATCCAATTGTTTGGCTAATTGGAGTCCAATGAATAAAGTATTATATTCTGCCACATTGTTAGAGCATGATTCGTCTAAGGAATAAGCCCTTTGAATAGCTAATACATCGGGTGAAATGAGAACAATTCCCACTCCAGCAACGAGAGTACCTCCAGGTCTAATTCTAGAAGCTTTATCAAAGAACAACCTCCAAGTAGGAAACTCTTCTGAGATCATATTTGATTCCAATGTTTCGTCTGAAATCTCGTCATAGAGTTTAGATGTTTCAGGGACATGATGAGCTACTAAAAAGTCAGCAAGTGCTTGACCTTTCACAGACTTTTGAGGAACATAAACCATATCATATTGTACTAATAATATGGCCCATGTGGCAAGCCTAGAATTGAGTTTACTTGGCTTTTTCATTAAGACTCGAAGATAATTGACTCGGGATATGACATGAATAGTTTGGCCTATAATGTAATGTCTTATCTTCTGAACAACAAACATTAAGGCTAAACATTCCTTCTCCACTGGACTATAACGATGTTCAGCTCCAATCATCGTTCGGCTAAGGTAGTAGATGGCTTGTTCATGACCTTCCTTGTTCTTCTGAGCTAGCAAAGCTTCCAATGAATGATCCATTGTCCGGACATACATTAAGAAAGGTATTCCTGAGATCGGTGGTACAAGAACCAGTAGACTCATTAAATACCACTTTATGTCATCAAATGCTCGTTGACATTCTTTCGTCCAAACGAAAGATATACCTTTCTTCATTAATTGAGTAAATGGTCTGCAACGTCCAGATAAATTCGAAATAAACTGCCTGATGTTCGCAAGTCGACCTTGGAATCTTCGTAGCTCTTTTAGGTTGCGTGGAGGACGCATCTCTTGAATGGCTTTGATCTTCTCGGGATCAACGTGTATACCTTTAGAGGTAATGACGAAGCCGAGAAATTTGCCACTAGAGATACCCAAGAAAGACTTGGTGGGGTTCATTTTAAGTTGATGCTGGCACATTAGATTAAAATAGTTCTTAAATCTTGAATGTGATCTTCCTTTAGACGACTTTTGACAGCAATATCGTCCACATAGCATTCGATAGTCTTCTGCAGATGATCTCGAAAGATAGTACTCATAGCCCGCTGATAAGTTGCACCTGCGTTCTTAAGACCAAACGGCATGACTGTATAACAGTACACTCTACGAGGAGTATGAAATGAAGTATGTTTTTCATCTTCAGGATTCATCCGGATTTGATTATATCCAGAAAACCCATCCATAAAAGAATTCTATTCGAATCCACATGTGTTGTCGATCATGACATTGTTTGCAAAAACAAAAGTTGATCTTTATTTCAACAAACTTTGTAAGAAGATTACAAGAATTCTGGGAAAGTACAACTATAGGAATCCGATCTGAATGATGATCGCTTTATCCCTTAGACGATGTAAACTTTGAAGACGGTAGCCTCTGAAGATTGCAGCAGCACTTTGGCAAGAACTCCTGATCTCTGGTAATGATTTCTGATGTATATGTGTGATAATGAAGGCTTGAAACTCTATTTATAGAGTTCTAAAAATAACTAACTTTTAGTTATTCTGACTTACGTAAGCTGGATTACACAGACTTTGGATTGCGCATGCAATGGACTGCGCAGGCAGTTACTCGATCGTGGACCATCTGTATGTGACGTGTGGCTTTGTTTGATTAAAATGCGCTTAATCGGGTTGCCACATGGTGAGTAATTAATGGCATGAAGGCCACGTGTACACTGTCAGTTATCTTGATGGAGTGCGCCACCTGAATTGTGCTGGCTTCAGATTGCGCTGGGATGGACCGCACTGCAGAGAGTCTGGCAGATTGTACTGCATATACAGCTGTCCTCGAGCACTATGCTGCACGATAAATGAACAGTTTTCTCATTCTCCGTGCTGTCAGTTGTCAGAAGATCTGATTCTCTGTCATGTAATGATAACGAGGCCACGTCAGCTTGCACACTTGAATGAGTACGCAGTTCAGCCTGCGCAATCGAATTGTTGCGCAATCTGTCTTCTGTGCAGTTCACTTGAAGGATGTATAATTTGATTTTTATGACTTCTTTGATGGATACAACTTGATTTTTAGGACCTACAAGACCCCCTTCAAAGTTTTCGAAGTTTGAAAATAGTCAAAGCTTCGAAATACTTTGAATTTTGATTTTAAAATCAAGTTGCGCAAGTAATGACTTGTCTGCGCAATTGGAGGAGTCAGCTCCCATTTCTTCGGCGCAATCTGAGGCGGCCGTTGCTCTCGAAAAACTATAAATAGTTCTCTTTGTTTTTCTTGTTATTCTTTACTTGTTTTTACTTTGCTTAAGAGAGAAAAATTCTCGAGCCTACTCCGACTTCCTTCTTTCTTCTCCGTCGACTTCGAATGGCTCCGAAGCGTTCTGCCGCCGACAAGGGCAAAGCCCCCGCCGAGTCTTCGACTCATGCTGCACCGCACATTTCGCGACACGAAGTTGGCACCCAGCATTGCAAGGTAGTTATTCGATCGAAAACCCTTTTTAGGGTTCTTCGACATGATTGAATCCCCAAACCTATCTCTTTTTAGAGATTTGGTTATACTGCGCCGTCCTGTTTAGGGTTTCGGTTGCACAAACCCAATAGTTTTCATTTTTATGAAGACTATTTTCTTGCACAATCGGTTGGAAAGCGCTGGCAAAAGTCAGCGCAATCTGCTAATTTTTTTTTGGACAGAATCTTTGATTTTACTTGTACTGAATTCTGTCTTTCTATTTGATGCAGTTAACATCAGAGAGGACCCAGAGTATGAAATCTTTACAGGGTCTCTTGCTGAACCAGAGTTTAAGGAAGATTTGTCCCATGTACTTTTTCTCCAATATGCTCTGTCATCCTTCCGTCAAGCCATCTTGGTAGCTCAGGACAATGAAACTTTATTGAGTCTGATGAATGGGCAACCCCTGCAGACTACCGATGCCATTACTCATAAGAAACCCATGTTCTTATTTGGCGAAGCTATTGACACAAGTTTTCAGCCGAGACCCCGTGTTGAGCAAAGACTCTTCCAGAGAAAGGAGAAAATAATCCTGTTATCGGACATTGCCAGATGCCTCCCTCTAGCCCGTTATGCCCATGCAAGCCATCCCAAGAGAATGGACTGAGATATTACCCCCCTCCAGCAAGCAAGGACAGAAAAGATTTGTGTAAAGAAAGGACCAAATAACAGGGATATGTTCTATAGCTCCTCTGAGCGTCATAGCACTTTGCTCAGAGGATTGAAGCCTGGCTGCATCCCTCCAAAGAACTCCTCCTTACTGCTGTCGATGAGGACGCCAATCTTTGCTAATGAATATACAAAGGTTGAGGGCAGATACCCGGATCAGGACATCCGGTTGACAGGTCTGGTGAACCCAGACAATAAAAGGTGGAACTGCATAACCAATTGGATATTGGTTCAGTTCGAAGACAAGCTCAAAGAGATCGAGCTATATCAAGCGGTATACGCTACCGTATATGGATTCCTCTCCAACCCTCATCTATTTCTGGCCTTGGCAGAGAGGTACAATTATAGGACAGGGACATTCATGACACCCTGCGAGGAGATTGGATTAGTCCTTCATGAGATGAAATACATCTCGTGCTTACCAACGGAAGACTTTCCTTATGAGGAATATATTCCAACAAACGACGAGTTAGACAGACTACGTCGAGAGAATGCAGAGATGGTGGCAGTTTTTGAAGAACTACTGTGCCACTACAAAATTTGCTCCATGTACTATAAGAGCGGTTCTTCCGGCACCTGTTATTCATCAAAGTGGTTGCCTTATCTTTTCTTTAATCATATAATCGAGAAAAAGACTAAGGATCATGATACGTGCAATCCGACTTTCTTCCAACCCCTCAGCCACAGTGAAGTAATAAGATTGATGGAAGAAAATAAGAAAATGGACATCAAAGTTAACGACGAACTTCAATTCCCTCCACTCAAGACCGGAGATTTTGTTGAGAGTTTTATGAGAATGGGCTACAGGCCCATGTTAAGGGAAGCCCAGCTGGCAGGTTTCCTGACATATTGGCTCCGACGCTTCGTCGTACCCAGAGCGAGCACCGTGGACCGCTTCCACCGTGGTGTGCTCTTTGCTGCTGTCCGGTTAGTCTTTGGCTACCGGATGGATTTGCTGTCGGCGATGACCTGTAGAGTGAATGCAGGTCTTCGTCTTTATGTTGACTCCATGCTCAAATGGAAGGGTAAGAATGAGAACTTCCCTCGACTAGAGTTGTCTTACACCTATTTATTCGGATGGTTGCTTCTGCACCATCCGTCATTGATGAACCCCGACATGGGAGCAGTCGGCGGTAGCTATCTGCGGAGATTCTCCCGGAGCAAGTGGATATACACTAGTCTGAAGGATTGCAGACGTGCCTTAAACCTTGGAAAGGGATGGAATTTTTATTGCGTTGCCCCTCCAACCGGTTACGAACATATGTCGACAAACCTAGTTGACCTTGGGAGGCAGCCGTTGGGTCGGGCAGCATTTGACTGGCTGAGGACGATCAGGCCGTTGCACTTGGTGTATAGATTTGAAGATGAGTGTTTCTTGGAACCATATCTGCCAAGCCGCTTCGCTCGTCAATTTGGTTACGACCAGTTCCACGTAGGCAATGCTATAACTTGCCTACAAGGAAAGGGGTATCTGATTGATGGTGCCAGAGCATGGGCCTATTACAACGCTCGAGACACAAGGACAGTGTTCTCGATACCGACCAAGAATGATCACGGCCCCCGAATGTTATATACATATTCACTTTTTTATACAGCTACAAATACATTCGCGGAGAACTTCAATCTTGTAGGTAGCTTCGCGACGGCGACGCGTTTGAAGAAAGGAGCAACTGCTATGCTAGCTCCAGGTAATGACGAGCAACATGAGCCAGTGGATGATCCCTTGGAAGCCTCAAGGGAAGCTAACTTCCCTAAGGAGGTTAATGAACCACTGTGGGTTTCTTTGAAAGTGGTCAAATCTCCAACCAAGGAGAGAAAGAGAAGGATTAATGAACCTTCTTCTCCGGTTGCAAAGAAGAAACTTATCTTAGACCCATCAAAGAAGGTCACCACCAGGTCACAGTCTCGGCAACTGGCCGAGTTGACCCAAAGAGAAGAAGCGACCACACCGACCTCTCTTCCAAGGCAGGTCGATGTAGTAGATGTGGAGAGTCCCGAAAGACCTCTTCATAGAAATAAACTGGCCTCTAGAAGAAGAAAGAGGGTGATCACCCCTCCGAGACAAATCTTGTCTTCGGTGGTGGCCAGTGCTGTCGCTAGAATAACCATGTCATCCCCTACGCCTGCCTCCGAGCCTAGGCGGGAGACTCATTCCCCAGAGCCAAGGGATGAGATTGAACAGAGGGATGAAGCTGAGCTAGGGGATGAAGCTGAGCTGAGAGATGAAACTGGGCAGAGGGATGAAGTTTTGCGATCTCCTTCTCTTGCGGTGAGAACTACCCAGATTCCTGCTACACCAGGAGGGCTCCGTGAAGAAGAAGATCGTCTAATGATTGAAGCTCTAAATGATTGCGACTTCGATCTGCAGGACGATGTTGATCAAGCCGCTGCCACAACTGCCAACGAGGAAGCTCCAGAGGATAGCATAAGCAATAAAGATATATCGACAGAAGATGTTGATGATACATTAAATCTCGAAGAAGGCACTGATATCCACATGTCTCCCGAAGCTGTAGACGACACACTGAATCCTGAAGCGGATGTGGAGGTGTACGTGTCTCCGGAAAGGAATACGGATGTAGAAGTAGCACCTGCTGAAACTACTTCTGCTGATCCAAAAGGTATTAAATAATTTTATTTACCTTCTTTTCATAGATTCAAATAGCTGACATTTATATTTTTATCCATGCAGAACTTGAATCTTCCTCGGTTCCTCCCGTGTGCACAGACATAGTGCCAGTAACGGCTATCGCTAGCGGTAGCCGGCATTTATCGGGTGGTTCTGAGGCCGGAAGTAGCCAGACAGTAATGTCTGAGGCTACCTTTGCTAGATTGGAATCTATGCCAACAGATGAAAGGCGTGTTGGTGGGGCAAGTCATGGTAAGATTGCCTTTAATCTTTTGATCCTTTTTAATTAATTGTTAATGACAACAACAATCAATGATAAGGTTCATTTGATTTTACAGAAGAGCATCTGGGAGGAGCAGCTAGCTCTACGATGGCTCCTCTGGCTAAAGAGCCGTCTACTCAAAGAGAAGAAACCGGACGTCTGTCTTCACAGATACCTGCTGCTGCTTCAACGTCAATGGGAGTAGCTGCTACCCCGGGTGCTCTGGCTACCAATCATTTTATCATCAGCTCTTTCAGCAACCTTTTCTTTAAGTCTTTAAAACCCTTAGTAGATAGGGTAATAGAAAAAGAAGAGGCTGGTTTCTCCACCGTCAGAGATCCAACCTCCTATTTGATCAATGCCATCCGTCATCAAGGCGACGAAGCTCAGGCTATTTTTTTCGAACATGTACTAGATGAGCTAGAGGCATCGGTCAAAATTTACAAAGAGCTAAATAAAGGAGAGATGGAGTCCTTGGTGCAAGCTGAATTTGAAAAGATGTCTCAAGAGGCTGCGGTTGAGAAAGTTAATTTCCAAATTCTCTTGGATGCTTTCACTACCAAGTCTGCTGAGTATAATGCCCAAGTGGAAACAGTGGCATCTGTTGCTGACGAGAAGGAGAGAAAGGTTGCTGAGCTGCAATCCGAATCTGCCCGTCTTAAAAAAGAGCTGAGACTTGTCCAGCTTGCTCTGGAGGACGAGGCTGCACAACAACAGACTGCAGTTCAACAGTTGAATGCTCTAACTCAGGAGAGAGATGAGTACGTCGTAACTCACCAAGAAAAAATCTCTCGCAGAATAGTGGCCATGCCATCTTTCGACGACAAGTCTGGGATGGAGGAAGCTAGGAAGCGGGTGATGGAATCTCGTGAGGACCGGCTGCAACCTTTGAAACAGCAGATGACCAGCTTAATGACTCCACCGGCAGAATAAGAAAGACTTTTGTATCTTCAATCTTTTTGTGATATGTAATGTTATAATGTCTTTCAAATTTTTGATCAATAAAAGACATTTTCTTGGTGGCTCTATTATTTGTTGCATATCTTATTCAGATATAAATAATAGCGATAGAAAATATATTCAGAGGTGCAAGACATGATATATTTTTTGATTTTGGAAAATAATCATATTCAATTATATCTGCTCAGAGGTAATATGGACATGGCAAATATAATTTATTGAATATCATTATTTCAATAGACAACTTAATCAAAGATGACAAGTTGCTGATATGAATGAAATGGATGATTCGTCGAAATAAAATGAACGAAATGAATCGTCGGGATGAACGGATGGACCGTCAAACGAATTAAATGAATGGGTGAACTGTCAGATGAATAGAATGAACGGGTGAACCGTCAGATAATTGTAATGAACGGACGAACCGTCAGATAAATGTAATGAACGGACGAACCGTCAGATAAATGTAATGAACGGACGAACTGTCAGATGATGAATGGGCGAACCGTCGGGTGGAATGAATATAATGAACGGATGAACCATCAAAAGGATATGATGAACGGACGAACCGTCAGATGAATGATTATGATGAACGGGCGAACCGTCAAATGAATGTGATGAACAGATGAACCGTCGAATGAATGTGTCGCTTCATAGTCTTACGACTCTCTGTCTATAAATAGAACAGAAAATCAGATGGGATGGTCACTTTCACTTTTTAACATAAAAATGTCATGTGGAGATGCATCCAAGAAGGCTGAAATTGCCTCGAAGGTGGAAGCAAGTACTGAGGAACATCCAGTTGAGCCGAACCAGCCAAAGCAGATAGCAGCGGGTGAAGGTTCGTCTGCACCCAAGCCGTCAAAGGACATCTTGGACTTCCTTCTTGAACCAGGGAAGACTGAAAAAGAAGAGGCCATGAGGATGGCTGCTTGCAAATTCCTGGTGGGTTCGAGCAAGAGTGTTCTCGGCTCTTTTGCTGATCATGTCTTCAATAAGGACGGCAGTGGCCCGCGTCCCAATTTTGAGAAAGATGATAGTGACCTTCCTTGATATTATGTACTATCATTCATGATGAAATAAAATTGAATTTTATTTATGAACTTGTCTGATGATTACAAGCAATGTCTTTTACATTTATACATAATACTTTTTGAGGAACTTGCCATTGATAGGCATCATTACAACTCGACCGTCTAGCTCTGTAAGTTGATAGGCTCCATTTAAGAAGACTTTGCTCACGATATATGGCCCTTCCCACTTCGCATCAAACTTGTCTTTGCTCGAGTGAGTCATAGTCATAGGACGTCTGACGGTTAGAACAAGCTCTCCTTTCTGAAAGGCTCTGACCTTAACTTTGCGGTTGAAAGTCTTTGAGATGCGGGCTTGGTATAACTCAATATACTGTTGAGCCATTAACCGCTTCTCATCGAGCGCTTCTAATTCTTGAAGTCGGAGAAGATCGTTGTTCTCTGTCATGAGTTCGTTGGCGATGGCAATCCTCAAAGATAAAATTTGAAGTTCCAGGAGTAGAACTGCTTTACAGCCATATACCAAAGAGAAGGGTGTACAGCCTATAGGGTTGCGGACCGTAGTACGATAGGCCCAAAGACATTCCCCAAGCTTTTCACTCCAGTTTCGTTTGTTAGTAGACACAAACGTTTTGAGGAGCTTGATGATAGTCTTGTTGAAAGCTTCAGCTAAGCCATTAGCAGCAGGATTGTAGGCTGTCGAAGCGACATTGTCAATCCGGTGATCGTCACAGAACCTTGTAAACTTTTGGCTGATGAATTGAGGTCCATTATCGTGGATGATTCGTCGAGGTACACCAAATCGATAGATGACATGGTGTTTGACAAAGTTGATGATGCTGCTGGTCTTGACTTCAGCCAACGATATAGCTTCGGCCCATTTGGAAAAGTAGTCGGTTATTGCCAGTATGAACTGATGTCCTCTAGAAGAAGGAGGATTGATGGGACCGATGATGTCCATGTCCCAAGCTTCAAAAGGCCAGGAAGCAGCAGTCGGATGAAAGAATTCTGACGGTTGATGAATAAAATCTGCGTGGATTTGACAAGCTCGACATTTCTTTGCATATTCGATGGCATCAGATACCATAGAGGGCCAATAATAACCCATGCGTCGGATACGATCCTGTAGTTTAGGACCGGGTTGATGTGCTCCACAAACACCATCGTGAGCTTCATGCAATACTTGCTTCGCTTCATCACCAGCAAGACATCGCAAGAGTAGGCCGTCATAAGTCTGTCGGTAAAGAGTTTTGGTGGTCTGATAGTAGTAGAATCGTAGAGACCGCCGACGAATACTCGTAGCCTCCTTGGGATCTTCAGGGAGTATGTCATGGACCACGAAGTCGATGAAAGGAGTTCTCCAATCTCCACTGATAACATTGGCTTCAGTAAGATTACTGAACTCAATATTACGATTGTTTTTGACGCAGAATAATTTTCGATTAGAGATAACCACCACCTGCTGTCTTTTGATAGGGATGGCTAAGACAGCTGCAAGATTGGCCAAAGCGTCTGCTTTAGTATTACAAGCTCGGCGTACATATTCGATGAAGAAGGCTTTGAATGATGTAGCCATGTTGATTGCCGCTTCATAGTAAGGCACTAGATCTTAATGGCGAACTTCATAGGTCCTTCTAACCTGATTAACAACCAGTTTGGAGTCACCATAGACTTCAAGATATTCAACGTCTAGTTGTTTAGCTAACTGAAGGCCGATGAGTAGAGCATTGTATTCTGCCACGTTGTTGGAGCAAGGCTCATCTAAAGAGTATGCTCTTTAAATAGCTGACCCGTCTGGGGACACAAGGACAACTCCAACTCCTGCAACAATGGCACCATTGGGTCCAATCCTGGATGCACCATCAAAGAATAGGCACCAAGTAGGAAATTCTTCGGAGATTATATTAGATTCCAAAGTCTCGTCTGGAATTTCATCATAGAGTTTAGATGTCTCTGGAACATGATGAGCTGCTAAGAAATCCGCCAGTGCTTGACCTTTGACAGATTTTTGAGGAATATATACCATGTCATATTGGGCTAGCAGAATGGCCCATGTAGCCAGTCGAGAATTGAGTGTGCTAGGCTTCTTCATCAATACCCGAAGAGGATTAACTCGAGATATGACATGAATAGTTTGGCCAATGATGTAATGCCTCGTCTTTTGAACAGTAAATATAAGAGCTAGGCATTCTTTTTCGACCGGACTATAACGGTGTTCAGCACCAATCATAGTACGACTGAGATAATAGATGGCTTGTTCATGGCCTTCTTTGTTCTTTTGGGCAAGTAAAGCACCCAATGAATGATCCATAGCACGGACATATATTAAGAATGGTATGCCAGAGATTGGTGGCACCAAGACTGGTGGATTCATGAGATACCGCTTTATGTCATCAAATGCTCGTTGACATTCTTCGGTCCAAACGAAAGATACACCCTTTTTCATTAGTTGCGTAAATGGCCTACAACGTCTAGACAGATTTGAAATGAACCTCCTGATGTACGCAAGTCGACCTTGGAATCTTCGTAGCTCTTTTAGGTTGCGTGGAGGACGCATCTCTTGAATGGCTTTGATCTTCTCGGGATCCACATGTATACCCTTAGAGGTAATGACGAAGCCGAGAAATTTGCCACTAGAGACACCCAAGAATGACTTGGTGGGATTCATTTTGAGTTGATGTTGGCACATGAGGTTGAAGATAGTTCTCAAGTCTTGGATGTGATCTTCCTTTAGACGACTTTTGACAGCGATATTGTCGACGTAGCATTCGACAGTCTTGCATAGATGATCTCGAAAGATGGTACTCATAGCTCGTTGGTATGTTGTACCAGCGTTCTTGAGACCAAATGGCATTACAGTATAGCAGTAGACTCCGCAAGGAGTGCAGAAAGAAGTATGTTTTTCGTCTTCAGGATTCATCCGAATCTGATTATATCCGGAGAATCCGTCCATGAAAGATATTCTTTCGAATCCACAGGTATTGTCGATCATAACGTTCGTGATAGGAAGAGGAAATTCATCTTTTGGACATGCTTCATTAAGATCCCGAAAGTCAATGCAGACTCAAATTTTGTCGGTTTTCTTTAAAACTGGGACAACATTAGCTACCCAATCTGGATGTTGCTCTTCTCGAATAAAGCCACAAGCGATGAGCTTCTTGATTTTATCGTCGATTGCATCCATCATTTCTGGTTTGAAGCGCCGTTGTTGCTGTTTGACCGATTTTGTATTTGGCAAGATGTTTAATTTGTGAGTAGCAACCTTAGGATCTAGACCTGGCATGTCTTCATAGCTCCAGGCAAAGACATCAATGTATTCTTGAATCAGAAGAATTAATTCTTGCTTATCTGCCTCTGGAAGGTTCTTGCTGATGAATATTGGACGAGGCGACCCGCTCTCTCCTACATCAATTTGAACTAATTGATCTTCAGTAGGAGGTTCTCTTTGTTCGAATCGGAGTTCCCATTGGGAATCTATTCGTTAAGCCCAAGGATCTGTTTCGGGATTTTCTTTAATATTCTCGTCATAGCCATCTGGAAGTTCGACGGAGACCATGTTAGAAGATACAGTCAATCGATGAACTTGACCGATGCTGGTGTTAGAATCCCATGATCTGGAATCAGAAGAGTTAGAGCGCTCTTCACTATCGGATTCAGAGGCTGCTGGGGATAATACTGAAGGAGAAGCATATCCGAGACCTCTTTTAGTCTTGCTGTAATACATCTCTGACTTTCTTTTCAGAACAGCCGTACAGATAGTTTTTCTACCCTTACCGTAGTTGAGGCCATTCTTGAAGTCATAACCCATCTTTCGGATGATGTCTTTTGATTGCTGACTATAACGACGGAGTTGAAGATGTCCCGTATTATTACTTTTGCTATCATCCGTATAGCTGAATTGTTGTTCCGGTCCTTTACTAAAAAGTATTGGACTCTCGCCTTTCTTTCGAGCAGGAACAATACGATATGAATCATTTGGATGTTCGAGTGAGACTTCTGTTTGAAGAGATTGTATAACTTCCATTGTAAATGACTGATAGCTATCTAACATATCCAAATAGCACTTAGCATGATAAACGACATCAGTATACTGGAAAGTAGATACTTTTTTATTAATTTGTACATCTGTATTTACAGCAGGACCTTTAGCCTTAGCAGGCTTGGTCAGATTGATTACAAGAGGGGGATAAGAAGAACGTGGAGGAGGATTGGTCTTGTTACGACGGAGGTCGATAACAAGCGGCTCAGAGGAGGTGAGCTCCCTTTTATCCTTGTTATGAGATAAATCAATAACAAGTGGCTCAGAAGAGGTGAGCTGCCTTTTTTTCTTGTTACGACGTAAGTCAATAACAAGTGGCTCAGAAGAGGTGAGCTCCCTTTGATCTTGGCCATCATCAGCTGGTTGCTTCTGGACTGGCAAGTGAATAGCCAGTGGTTTGGAGGATTGAGGACGAAAAATACGCCCTTTGACAGGAATGATGAGGGTGTCATTAGGCACTGCTTCTTGTTCTTCTTCAGTGTTCAGAGACAACACTACCTTTATGAACTCATCCTTGTACATACGAGCATCGTTACAGTATGCTTCGACGCCTTTGAAAGGATAGAGATCAGCAACCTCCTTTTGAACCTCTCCATTGTCATCGACATATTTGAAACATTGATGGAGAGTCGAAGGAACAATGTTATGTTCATGCAGAAATGGTCTCCCCAACAGAGCATTGTAAGAGCAACCATGGTTGTCAATGATGTAGAAGGTCACCTTTGTGCGAAGATTGCCTATTTGGAGTTTTAGGCAAATCTTGCCCAGAGGCTCACTCCTTCCCTGATTGAACCCAAGGATGGTGGTGATTGTACTAGAAAGACTATGCACCAGGATCTTCAATGCATCCAATATTGTCTTCGGCATGATACTGAGAGCAGACCCTGGATCTATCAGAATACGATCGACTTTCATCGAGTCGACGTATCCTATATAGTATAGAGGACGGTCATGCCTATTATCTTCCATTAACATGTCATCCTGTGTGAAAGTTATGTTTGGAATTAACTCCAACACACTATGACAATGGAGGCAAGAGACTGGTTCTACTTTCGGCTTCTTCAGCAGGGCTAGACAGGTTTTTGCATGCATGAGAGCCTCACTCAGAGTTTTCCGAGTCTCTTTAGAGAGGCGCAAGAGCTCGATGATTGACAGCCGGGCCGGTGTATTGGCTAGTTGAGCCAGTATATCAAAATTGTAAGGCTTCTCAAGTTCGGAAGGCGATGACTTTTTCAAAGGTTTATCGAAGCAGACTTGTTGTTTGCCTTTGTCGGCGACCGTCGGCTTGGGAGGAGTAGACTCTACAACCGGTGAGGAGGCAGCAGGGATGTCCTCAGTGGAAGCAGGCTGTACTGGAGCAGACTCAGAAGAAGAGGCAGGATTCTCTTGAGCTTCGGGATAATCCTTTAGATAGGCTTTCCCTGATCTGGTGCCCAACAGGATTTCCTTGTCAACTATGGGGTCAAAAGACACCATATTGCAAGTCTTTGTCTTGCCCTTGGAGCGGTACTTCTTCTTGGAGGAAGAAGGAAGTTCGAACTCTGAAGCAAGATCCGGATGAATCCACATAATCCTGCCATTATCAAGAGACAAGGGGACAAGACCTTCACTTCGTAGAGGAGGAAGATTCTCAATCTCAAGAGTAGCTTTGGGGATAGGAATGACACCATGCTGTACCATCTGCGGTAGGAAGTTGTCGAATTGAACTGAGACCATGTTCGCGGTAACAGTCTTCTCGTCTTGCTACAGAGTGACAACACCAGCGTTGACCAGCTCTTGAATTTTGCCTTTGAGCACATAACATGCTCGAGTGGGATGCCCAATGAACCTGTGATAAACACAGTACTTAGGATGATCAGTCTTACCGACTTCATCAGGCTTCTTAGGATCTGGGAGCTGGAGCTTATTGCTTTTGATCAAGCAATCAAAGATGCTCACTGTGTCATTCTCGTCAAAAGAGTACTCTACTTTTGGACGAGGTTCCCTTGGTGGAGGTACTGAAGGAGTAGAAATGGACGTAGGGGGAGCTACGTTGACCGCCAGAGATTCTTTATTTTTCAAATTGATATTCAAAGTTTCTTTTCCCTTGCGGTTGTTCTGGCGATTACCACTACCCGATGTCTGGTGTTCATCCCGATCGGGGTTAGACATTTGTACCCCTAGCTGCTTGAATTTGTCGGCGCTAACTTTAGCTGCTTTAGCATTGACAATGAAGGATGGCCAATCTTGGAACTGAGTTGACCCCGTCCACATGCTGATGATAGTCAAAAGATTTGCCTTGCAGATGTCTATAGTGACAGCGGCCGGAGTCCCAGGAGGCATTTTCAAAGCTTCCCGACGGAACCTTTCAATGAAACTCTCAGCAGTTTCATTGTGTCTTTGTTTAATTTTATTGAGGGCTGACATGGTCATGTCGTTGATCCCCTCATAGAATCGTTCCAAGAAGATTTGTTTTAGACCAGAGAAGGAAGTGATACAACCATCGGGCAAGCTTCTGTACCAATCGTATGCTACGCCGGCTAAACAGCCGACGAATACTCTGGTAAGAAAAGCGTCATTTGGCTGAAGTTGGACAGTCATTACCTCAAAGTGGTTAATGAACTGACTGGGAGAGGTGCTGCCATTAAACAGCGAGATTGTCGAGATTTTGTACTTTGGAGGGAATGGGACTTCCTTCCATTCCACTGGATAAGGTTGCTTGATCCCCAACCTCTGCAAGTTGTCCTTCTCTTTGAAGGCCTCGAACTGAGTATGTAGGAGCTTGACAGCTTCATTGGTATCTTCCACTGATGTAGAAGGAGCAGGCTGAGTCACAGTGTTAGGGAGAGGAACAGCGTGGTAAGCACTACCCCCAGCACCTGACTGACTGGGTGTAGGTTGAATCTGTACAGGAGGTACCTGAGGAGATGCTACCCCCAGTCCTGCATTGACAGGCACAGATGATGCTATGATTTCAAGATTTACAGGAGGTACGGTCGGTGGTACTGTATGTTGGGCCATAATGATAGAATGTATACTTGCAACCATTTCGGCCATGGTCTTCAACTTGTCTTCTAATGCAGCTATTCGTTGTTCTTGACTAGCTGAACTGGAAGCATCTGGGTCTTCAGTGACAACATAAGCTGTCACTTCTCTAGGTACAGTGGAGGATACTGTCTGTTTCGAACTTTTGCTGTATGCATCGTAGTCGAAGAAAGAATCGTCTCCTGAGTGAGAAAGAGGAAGATGACCGGAAGGATCTTGAAGATTCTTTTGACCGATTGTGTCTCGGCTTCGGGATCGGGTATGTTGGAATACTCCATCAGAAGATTCTTGGAGTAGATCCAAATACCGCTGGCTTGGCTTGCGAGGCTTGCCGTGCTTGGAGCACTTCCTACCCCCAGTGTCTCTGGAAGTCATGTTGACAGAAGCATACGAAACTTCGTCTTCATCTTCTGACATAGGTTTAGAGTTTGTAAAGTTCAGACGATCGAAGACAGATCATCTTGTGGTCCGATAACAACACTTGATGACAACTTTATGGTTACAATGGTGTCTAAGTGGTTGTACTGGAGGCGTTGAGATATTGTCCCGTTTTTGCTTGAGGTGTTCTCGGAGATCAGAAACAACAATGGGACGAGAAGAAGTTCGAGGGATGTATTCTTTGACAATATTCAGAACATGGTTTCGATTCTTCAAATGTTTTGTCCCTTGAGTGTACAGGGAAGTACTTATTTCATTGGCATAGGTGTCCAGATTTTTGATCCTAGAAATTTGCTTCTGATGCTGGTTGGTCTTCGGCATTGGCTGTTTGCGTTTTACCGAAGTTGGTCGATTGAGATAAGTTCTTAGATCAGCGAACTCACCCCCCGGGGTTTCTGTCTGAGACACCAGCAATTTTCCCTGTCTTGAACGGGATATCTTGAGAGTTGGGAGATCTTGGAATTCTGCTACAGGAGTAGGCAGAATACCTCTCTGATCAGTACACTTCCCTTTGGCAAGGAGAGAAGAAGAACCCTTGTTGGAGAGAGTTCTTGTACTGACTGGTGTCGGAGCACGTTCAGATTGATCTTCTACGGTAAAAACCGAGGAAGACTGAGAAAAGGCCAAAGGACCTTTTCCTTTGTTTTGTGAAGAAGGGTTAGCTAAAGAGCGTTTCCCTCTGTTGTCTTCCAAGTCATGGGACGAGGAAGTTTGAGAAAAGACCAACGGGCCTTTTCCTTTATTCTGGGGAGGAGGAGGAATAGCCAAAAGACTACCCCAGTGGATTGCACAGGAGCAACATGGTGTTTGAAAAGAGGAGCAGAGCTTTTCTCCTTGCTGTAAGAAGATGAGAGATTAGCCAAAGGGCCAACTCTTTTAGACTGCGCTGGCATAATTTGTGCAGGGACTGAAGTGGTTGCTGGCGTATTGGCAGGTTGCACATGAGTAACTCTGGCAGAAGGTCTTCTGGCCACAGTGTCAACAGCTTGCGCAGCAGAAGTCCTGTTGCCAGAGTATTTGGGTTGCACTCTGGTTGCTGGAGTGGTAGATTACGCAGGCAAAGTTGCAGCCAACTGCGCCAGAGGAATAGGAGTCTTGTACTTTAACAGAGTAGCATATGAAGTAGGTTGTGCCCTGGAAAGGAAAGCAGCACACTGCGCATGGGCAGTAGCAGCAGACTGCGCAACAGAGGTAGCAGTCTTAGGAACAGAGGCAGTAGACTGCGCAGTAGGCTGAACAGTAGAAGTTGTAGACTGTACAACAGTCTTGGGGACCCATACTGGGTAAACTTTGCTTGTGGCAGAAGTTATTGCAGTGCGAGGGGTGGTCCTGGAGTTGATCATCGCCTCGTAGGCCGTCTGGTTGACCTTTACAACCAGCATCTTCTGCGTCTTTCCGATAGACGCAACGTCACATTGAGTTGTCACTTCCTCGTCGGAGGAGAAAGTCGTCCCCAACAGAGTCGCCATTTTGTTTGCAAAAACAAAAGTTGATCTTTATTTCAATAAACTTTGTAAGAAGATTACAAGAATTCTGGGAAAGTACAACTATAGGAATCCGATCTGAACGACGATCGCTTTATCCCTTGGACGTGTTTGCCATTAAAATCGTTTGATTGCAAATCTTAATACAAACAGAACAGTGTTACAATATAGGACTTAGATGTAGTCCTAGGAGTACACTTTTGTTTAATCTGGGTCCTAAGTGCCAATGGAGCGAGTGGTAATGCGTTGACTCCATTGACGGGCTGACGACGGTTATCGGTTCTCTGAAGGTGTAGATTGCTCTGGGTGCTGGAGCTGGTTGAGAGGAGGAAGATGTTGAGTGTCTGTATCTGCCTCTCTGATGATCTCTGTCTGGATTGTTCGTATGTATGTCTCTGTCTGTGTGTGTGTGTGTGTAAGGAGGGGATGATTCCTCCATTTATAGCTGGGCAGGTTGACTGCTTATGCGCGTATATGTAGGATGCGTCGGTGCGTGGGGACGCCACGTAGAGATTGCTGATGGAGGCGCATGGACGATGTGCCCTACTCGCGGGGTTGAACTCTTCATACTGCTGTTGTGAGCCGGCACGTAGCAGAGGACAAGATCTTTCTTTTGCTGAGATCTTGGATGAGTTGAGTCAAAGGACACGTGTCGTCGACCCATGGCTCGGAGATCTCTGATTTAGTGGGGGGAATGATTTGGTGGGATGCACCTTGGATTGGGAGCATGATGAGATTTTGGCTCGTGACCTTTAGGAGTCACGAGCCGTTCTGGGCGCATGGCTTTTGAGGCACATGCAAGCGACTTTCCTTCTGTCTTTCGGGATCAGAGATCAGTCTGGGGCGCATGGCTTTTGAGGCGCATGTAAAGCTTCAACTGGAGACTCTTTTTCTGTCTTTAGGGATCAGTGAAGGGTCTGAGGTGCATGGCTTTCGAGGCGCATGCAGGTTTGGGTGCATGGCCGCGGAGGCGCATGCGGGTGGTCGAGTGGCCACGTGGCAGTAGCCGTCGGGATAGAGTCATGATGATGCTGACGTTGTGGACGCTTCGTCTTCTGCAAAAGCTGTCAGCCGTTCAGACTTGGGAAGGCGTGCTGCCAACTCTGTCAGTTCAGCATTTAATGTTGGTGACATTCGATGGACAGCTGAGTGGGTGCGTCGGTTGACGTTCCACTAGGCGTATGGAGGCGCATCTCCTTTGATGCGCTCGGTACAGGGCGTATCTGTGGGAGACGCTTGGTGTTTGATGGGTGTGATGCGCTGTCCAGCCGGCGCATCCGACACGTCTTTAATGATGCGGCTGTTTCGCTTCTCGAGTGCTTTTAAATAGCCGTTTGGCTGAAGTCGAGGCGTCCGGTTCATCCATTTAATGTGAGTTCATTGCTCGGAACTCGGAGAGCCATCCACTTGGCGCGTGGGTTTGATCTGCCCGGCCTATAAATAGTAGCATGGAGAGAAGGTTTGCCTCTCATTCCCTCACGTCTTTCTAATATGAACTCAGGTTCTCGGGTGCATTCTGTTGACGAAGTGCTCCCGAGGGTGAAGATGAGACGCCATGTTGTCATTGATGCTCTTGAAGGTGACTGTTACATCCAAAAGACGGAGTCGAGGGCTTCTGAGGCAGGCGGAAGGTGCCTGTTGCATCCAAAGATGGGGATGCTCGGGCCTTGTCTCCATTGTTCCGGAAGAGCCGTAGATCGGAATGGCGGTGCTAGGCTCTCTCTTCCTTCAAAGTGGGTGCTGCCCACTCTGATTGTGTTGAAAGCTGCCTTTCGCCGTGATTTCGATCACGGTCTTCCTTGGCCTTTGGAGGCTCTTTCGAAGCCTCCCCTGGCCACAGCTTTACGGTGCTCTTCTCTTCCTTGGTTCCAGCCAGAGGGTTAAATGCTTTGTGAAGCATTTATCAGGCGAGCCTGGTTGGAAGAGCGGCACATAACGGCTTTGCTCGGCCAGGTGAGCCTGGTTGGAAGAATAACTGGGCTGCTGAAGGGATGCACATAACTGGGCTGGATGCACATAACTGAGCTGCTGAAGAGATGGCGGGATGCGCCTGGTTGGAGGCGCATGACATCTGTTGTGCCTAACTGGCAGCGCATGGTGACTGACAGCGCATGATGACTGCTGCGCCTATCTGGAGGCGCATGGTGGCCGCTGGCTGTAGACTTAGGATCTTTTCTTTGTAGAAATTCTCCTTTGTACAACCTTTTCTAGACATGTAATAGACTTTTATATATAAATAAAAAGTCCTTCTTCAAATGTCTATGGTTATTGACTTTGCTGTGAAGTGTTCTGTGCGAGTCCTGGTACATGTAGTGTCTGGCGCATGGGCTTTCTGGTATAACGCCGTCTTTGGCCCATCAATAATTCTCTATTGCATATGTCCTGGTTTGACAAAGCTTGATCATGCTTACAACATGTCTACAAATATATGTTAGACAAACGAAACCAATATGATACAAGCATAGCAATATGATATAGAACATTTAGGACAATGCTAATATTAGGACAATGCTAAGTTTAAGTAGCAACAAAATAGTGATTACATGAATATTAGTGATGTCATTATGTTAAACTTTATTGATTAGCCATATTCAAAAACATGATATAATCATTGGGCTAACAATCTCCCCCTTTTTGATTATGGCAAATCCTTTAAGTTTAATATATATACAATAGATGCATGTATCACTAATAAACACATAATACTAAAAGATTGTATGCAGACTTAAACTTATTTCTCCCCACATAAACTTATTTCTCCCCCTTTGACATGATCAAAAAGAAGCTCCCCCGTAATTAGAGCTAAAATAAACTCAAGCATAAGTAATGGAGGAAAGCAAAAATAATCATGAGAAAGGATTAGGAGAACAGTGTAATGACAAGTGTAGAAAATTGCATAACTAAAGTAGAAAAACTTGTCAAAATACAACATAGTTGGTTGAACTTTAACAAAGAACACTGAAATCAAGCAATACATAGTTTACCAACTAGAAATCAGAAAAAAATGACATATGTTTTGAATGTCATTTGACCAAAAAAAATCTATCAATATAGTAGGAAACAATCATTGGTCATAAATAAATCACGAGGAATAAAGATTTGCAGATCTAGTATATATAAAAGAATCAAAAATATAATGAGACTTTTAACAATGATCACAAAAAAATATGATTCATAATTTGCCCATACAAATTAGTGAATCACATCAACAAAGAGTATAATCATTGAAAAGAAATCAAAATATGTATACTAGATTCTATGCAAAATCTATACCAAAGTTCATGCATTTGAATTCAATTACCTTAGCATGATATATATCCATCAGATAAACATGAAGGTAATGAAGACAAAATACTTGAGAAGGAGAAATTCAGTCGACTTGAATGCTCCCCCGCAAAGTATGATCAGTCTAAATATAGATAATCATGAACTTTGAGATAAACTCTCAATAAGAAATGCACAATCAGTTTAAACTCAAAAGAATCAATAAATTAAATTAATTCAAACTCAAGGAATAATCAAATAAGGATGATTAAACATATTTGGCAAGATAATTTTTAGAAACTCGAATGAGAGAATTTAAAAATAAATAAAAATAATCATATATTCTATTATCTAATACAAATCAAAAAAAATCATGAACAACTCAACAAGATATTTTAAGTAAAAGAATATATGTCCATGATGAACTTAGCTATACCACATATTATGGACATAAAATAATTGAAACAATTAATTTGCCCCCCCTTAAAATATGCGTATATAGTTCAAAAATAATATATATGCATAAAATAGATAAAATAAATAATCACAAGATCTAAGGGATATCCAAGATATGCATCTTTTCTTTCATTTGATCAAATGTATATAAAATTTCAAACTCAAAACAAATATCATCTTTAGGCAAAATAAAGAAATATCCAATGAATAAACGCTTAAAGATGAACAAATAACATATATCTCCAATATAAATAACACAAATCATTTCATGTAAGTAAAAGATTTTCGAAAGCTGTCTTTAACAATAACATTTGAGTACCAGACAGATTCAATAAATCAAAAAGAAATCAAAAAGACTTTTCAAAAATGTGGAATTTATTACGAAAAACTGTCTTAATAAATGTTCGAATGCGTCCATTTAGTCCTTAGACTGAAAGCTGTCGATTCGAATCACGAAAATAATTTCAATAAAAGAATCCATAAATCATAAATAAATCCATTTGAACAAATAAACACAACTAGATAAATGTCCAAAGAAAAGTGTATTCTAGATATATGGCATGTCAAGGGGCTAATTGACTTGAAACAATTAACTGCTCCACCTTTACATGGCTATATCCAAAAATAATAATATAGATAAAAAATTTAAAAAATAAAATTCAGAGACATATTTTCGAAAGTAGAAAACTAATTCAAAAATATTAGGTCTTCTTATCAAAGTTCATTTCTTCCCTTTTAAAGCCTTAGCAGGGTGTCCACCTGACAACCGTAAGGTTTAAAGAAAAGAAACGCTTTGAAAGAGAGAGACATTCAATATGCATGACTTCTCCCCTGCAAAGAATTACTGTTGTAGACAGTAAGTAACTTGAATAAGAAGATAATAATATAAAGCTCAAAATCATTAATATTATGAATATTACACAAGCTAAAGATGAAATCACAATACCATAATATTCAATGAGTAGTCATAAAAAAAAATCATCTTTAGACAAAAGAGGAAATATCCATTAAATGAACATTTAAAAATAAAATATTCAAAATATATTTCAAATTAGCATGATGAATAATCGTATAAGTCAAAAGATGACATAAATTGATCTATGTTATAGAATCTCACAATCAACAAGATAGATCAACATATGCTACCTTTTGTGAAAATAAATCATTAAATAATATTATTCATCAAATCTAAAATTCAAAATCCATCAGATAATAATTGCAATTAGATCTCAATAAATCTTTAGTTTATAAAGCGTTGATCAATCTTGGGTTAGCTGTAGAGGTACTGTCCCAGCTAACGGAGGTTCACCGGGGAACACTTAAGTACCGCTTCGCTTCGACCGTAGTCGTGGTGACAGACAGACCTTTTGTAGGCGTGTACCCAAAATAAATCTCTTCTTTAATAACCAAGGATTTAAGAAAAATTAGTGCAATATGAAATCAATTATATTCTATGGACTTAAAGAAATCTTAGAACAATGTAGCATATAGCATAAGATGTATCAATTACATTTATCCATATGTGCTACTAAATCATTGGGTAACAATAAAATATAAAATATTTGTAAATCAAAATGTAGAACCTAGATACGTTGATGTATTCTGGAACCTAGGGGACTGGGTTCTGTACCTTGGATCCAGAACTAGACGATAGTTGCAAGTACACCTTAATAAATCTTAAGTCTATAAAGTATTGATCACTTCGGGTTAGCTGTAGGGGCCGGTTCCCAGCTAGCGGTAGTCCGAAGACTAGTGCACCGTGTCGCTTCAGGCTATTTATACCTGTATGACAGAAGGACCCTTTCGGCTAGTTCCCAAAAAGATTTCTACTCTTAAGAACTTAGATTCAAAGGAATATATGCAGTATCATCGAACATCGTCGAAATCCAGAATCCCTAAAAGTAAAATAAGTAAATACCTAAAGAATGGTTTATCAAGATCAAGATATTAAAAATATCATGTATCCAAAAAGTCAACCAAAAAGCCAAGAGAAACATACATCATTAAAAGAGGCTTTTGAGGAAGAAGCTAATAAAAATAAGAACATAAATTTGTTCAAAGTAATCACTAGCTTAAGTATGAGATAAGTACAAGTTTAAAAACTACTTTTCAAAATAATATAATATAGAACTTGAACTTAACTCATAAATCCCCATAAAGATATTTATAAAAAAATATAAGAAACATATTAGCAATATATGAATGAAAATGAATTATTCATGTATCATTAACAAGCATCAAAAACATACATAAATAAACTTTGTCAGATAAAGATGTAATTGATTCATAAGAAGGTAATCAAAATAAAATATGAGAATCAATAGTGAGGTATATTATGCAAGCACAAGGTTAACATAAAAGTATATGTATATACTTTTCAAGTAAATAAAAGACTTGTGCCAAACATACATACTCACAAAATATTGATCAAAGTAAATATGACATGTTAAAGACAAAACGGTAAGAAGTGATCATTAAAAAATATTAAATACAGAGAGTCAAAAACATATTAACCAAAACAAAGTTAAGCTCCAATAGACTAGAGTGGTATGCATGCTTTAAGAATAAAGATTAAGAGTAAATAGCATACATAGACAAATGTGTCACACTAATAGAAAATAAAAAATATATATAGTGTGAACTAAACATTTGAGCTAAACAGCTAGTCAAGCTAGGATTATGTCTCACATTGATTCAAACAATAAACAATTTAAAAGACATCAATGAAAGCTAATATGAAGAAATCAATAAGAACATGCTAAATATTAAGAACTATTTAGAAAGAATGTTACCGAAGTGGTTCTAGTGACTACACTTCTGTTGGTGCAATTGCAAGGAAGATGACCTTTGTAGCTTTGCAATCACCAACATGTTCCATGGTTCTATTTGATATGAGAAGCTTCACCTGCAATATTAGGTGAAGACTTTGGTATCCAATAATTGGATCCATATTTGTTAGCTTTGGGAACCCATTTGCACAAGTTCATATCAACTAGTTTTCTAATCTGATAATAATTAGAAACATGTCCATTCATACCACAATAATGACAGAAAGAATTAACATTAGTACTATGTACAGCAGTATGAGAATGTGCAGTAGTGTGATATGATGTACGTGGATACTTGTAATAGAAAGCATGGTTGTGTGAAGCTTTAGCTTTGCTTGCTTCCTTTCTAAAAGATCTGACATGTGTGACTTTATGATGTGCTAAGTGTCCTGTGTTAGACTGAGTCGTAGGTTGTATTACCTGCTTCCCAAGTCTAATCTTTAACTTTTTAGAGTTAGCACAGATCTCATCATACTTAGCAGAAAGAGCATCAATTCTACATGAAGCAATAGAATACTTCTTCTTTTCTGATTCTAATTCCTCCTTAAGTTTAGCATTTTCTTGAGTGCTTTTCTCAATGCAATCAAGTGCCTCATGCAATCTAAACTTCAGTGTGGAAATCTCAGTAGAATTATCAGAAGTAGAAGTATCTCTAGCATCATTCAATAAGCAAGTAAGCTTTTCAATCTCACGCTTATAGGATCGAATATCCTTTTTAGCTTGCTTATATTTATCTAATACTTTCTTGTGTTCTTCTAACAGATCACTGAAAGCATCAGATAAATCATCATAAAAAAATTCACTCTCTCCAAAAAAAGAAATATTTTGTACCTCGTTAGATAATGCCATTGAGCATAAATTTGCAGCTTGATGAGGTCTCTCTTCTTCTTCATCATCATCTTCTTCTTCTTCTTCAGAAACGCTTGCTTCGCTTTCACACCATATGCCCGATGATCTTCCTTCATTTAATTGTTCACATTGACTCTCCTTTCTTGTAGTAGTACAATCTTCTTGGATGTGGTCTATCTTCTTGTAGTTTTCACATACAAGCTCTTCTTCGTATAAGGGATGATGCTGTACTTTAAATCTAAATTTCGTCATACAAATATTTGCATCATTATGAAGATTATCCTTCTCTCTGGAGTTGCTAGCTTTGCTTTCATGCCTGCACTCATAAGTAGCTTCAAGAACTTTCCAAATTTTATGAGATGTTGTCCAAGTAGAAATAAGATTGAATACATTTGTGTCTACAGCACAATAAAACATATGCATAGCTTTTGCATCAAGGCTAGCTAACTTCTTCTCTTCATCCGTGTAACTATAATAAGGCTTATTGATTATAGAGGATGTAAGAATAGAAGTAATAGTAGGCTTTTTGTAGCCGGTGACAACAATTGACCATAAGTCAAAATCTAGAGACTTCAAGTAGAAGCTCATCCGTGTCTTCCAATAGCTATAGTTTGTTCCATCAAATAGTGGGAGTCTATTTGAGGATTGCTCTTCAGTTGTGAAGTACATACTTGACATATGTGATATTGTGATCTATGTAATAGCAGTTATATAATAATAATATTACCTCGTTTTACCTGTATAACCCGATCTGTTAATAAGGATTTGCTCCAAGGATGTTAAGCCAAAATATCTATATACGGAGCACCACTAGATGGAGAGCCTGCTCTGATACCAATTGTAGGACCGATTGTAGGAACGAGTTGTAAAGCGCAATACTCTAGAGGGGGGTGAATAGAGTAGGCAGCGGAAATTAACTATTTAAAAATGTTAGTAACAAGATCACAGATAATATATCACAGATATGTAAATAAAAAGTAGAGAGTAGAGAGCAAACGCAAACACAAGGATGTATACTGGTTTCCCTCTGTTGAGGACTAGTCCAGTCGGTAGAACTCTTGCTACCAGTTGAATCCATTATGGAAAATCACCACAAGTTTTCATCCGAAGATCTTACAACTTCTACAACGCGAGCTTTGATCCGAAGTACTCGACCAACTTTAATTGTGAAGTGTGTAACTTCAATCAAGCCTCCGATTACAAATACTCTGAAACTTCTAGACCGTACCGCACTGGCAAATCGACTAGAGGATTGTAACTGGCTTGGGATTTGAAAATGAAAGCTTAGAATACTTTGGAAGAAGTAGTAGGCTGATAGAGAAGAGATATGAAAGTAAATTGGTGAGTTGAAATGATCGAAATCCTTCTCTATTTATAGTTTTTCCAAAGGCAGAATTCTGACAGAATTCGGGCAGAATTCGGACAGAACTCGATGAGAAAATCTCGGTGGAATCCGTAACTGCAGGAAGACCAAGTTCAAAAAGCAACGTTCACTAACCGAACTCTGGCCGAACTCTGGCCGAATTCTGGCCGAACTCTGGCCAAATTCTGTCCGAGTTCTGTTGGAGTTCTGTCAGGGTTTTTGCAAATTGGTTTTGGGCTTTTTGAAAAGTCAAACAGTTAGGAAGTAGTTTGGGCTTTTGTAAGTGGGCTTGTTTTCAAAACGAAAGGGTATTTTGAAAACGTTTCTTGGGTAGCCTATTTGCTAGTACGATGCAGTTTACATCGTATTCCTAGACTAAATAAATATGCAAAATACATTGACGAAAATAGGAAAACCAAGAGCCCTTTGATGACGCCTTTCTTCAAATATTTGAGCAGACTTGAAGACGCCTTTTTCTTTTGACGGCAATCGTCCAAAGATAAACAGATCTGGAAATCTGAATACCTTTTGGGGGCTTCGCCCCCGAACCCCTGACGGGGGGCGCTGTCCCCTCGACCCCTGTCCGCTGACCGGGCAGCGGAACCCCCGATGCGAGGCCCCGGATAGGTCGTTAGGCGATTCAGAGAAATCTTCTTGTATAATGCCGTCTTTGGCCCATCAATAATTCTCTATTGCATATGTCCTGGTTTGACAAAGCTTGATCATGCTTACAGCATGTCTATAAATACATGTTAGACAAACAAAACTAATATGATACAAGCATAGCAATATGATATAGAACATTTAGGACAATGCTAATATTAGGATAATGCTAAGTTTAAGTAGCAACAAGATAGTGATTACATGAATATTAGTGATGTCATTATGTTAAACTTAATTGATTAGCCATATTCAAAAACATGATATAATCATTGGGCTAACAAGAATCATCCTACTCAGAGGTGTGATGGACGTGGTAGGAATGATCCTGAGGGATACGCTGAACAACTCAGAGGTGATGTGGACATGGAAGTTCTGCGATCAATGTACGACAACGCAGGGGTTGTTTGTACGAGATGTTTACTCAGAGGTAATGTGGACGTGGTAAACATGAAGGGTAGCGTCGGCTTACGTAGCGTAAGAGTCCGCTTTGTAGGGTGTAGAAGAACAACTCAGAGGTAATGTGGACGTGGTTGTCTTTCTACCGAAGGATGCCACGGAACAGCTGGGTTCCAGAGGCGTATGAGTTTGTAGAAGGAGATTGTGTGTGAGCCCTGATGATTGGGCCCACAGATCCTCTTTTGGGGAAGTACATGTCTGAAGGATGTCAAGAATAGTACTTTTTTAGGAACTTGCCATTGATGGGCATCATGAACAAGTCCCCATTAGGTTTGGCGAGGCGGTAAGCACCGTTTGAGTATACCGTCTCTATGATGAAAGATCCTTCCCACTTGGGCTCGAACTTTCCTGGTGTCTTGTGAGTTAACACCATCGGCCTCCTGACTGCCAGAACCAGGTCACCAACTTGGAAAGTCCTCTGTTTGACCTTCTTGTTGAAAGCCTGTGATATACGGGCTTGGTAGAGTTCGATGCGTTGTTGAGCTAGGAGACGCTTCTCATCGAGTGCCTCCAGTTCTCGCAGACGACGACGTTGATTGTCTTCTTCTGTGAGTTTGTTTGTTATTGCTACACGGAGTGAGGGTATCTGGATCTCGAGGGACAGTACCGCTTTGCTTCCGTAGACCAGGGAGAATGGTGTGTTACCTGTCGGGGTCCGTACCGTTGTGCGGTAGGCCCAGAGACATTCGCCAAGCTTTTCATCCCAGTCGCATTTATTGGACGACACGACCTTTTTGAGTAGCCTGACGATGGTTTTGTTGAACGCCTCTACTAACCCGTTTGCTGCCGAATTATAGGCGGTGGATGCCACATTTTGAATGTGGTTCTTGTCACAGAACCTGCTAAAAATATGGCTGATAAACTGAGGACCGTTGTCATGAATGATCCGCCGGGGTACTCCAAAACGGTAAATGACATGGTGTTTGATAAAGCTGACCACCCTGGAGCTCTTTACTTCCGCCAATGGGACTGCTTCTGCCCATTTGGAGAAGTAATCGGTGATGGCCAGGATGAAGCGGTGTCCTCTTGATGAAGGAGGGGTGATAGGTCCCACGATATCCATGCCCCAGGCTTCGAAGGGCCAGGAGGCGACTGTAGGATGTAGTGGTTCAGAAGGTGTATGTATGAAGTCAGCATGGAGTTGGCATGCGTGACACTTCTTAGCATATTCAACAGCATCGGCGGCCATGGTTGGCCAGTAGTAGCCCATACGTCGCAGTCGATCCTGTAACTTAGGCCCGGGTTGATGAGCTCCGCAAGTTCCGTCATGAGCTTCTCGGAGGGCTTCGGCTGCTTCTTCGTTGGACATGCATCGAAGGAGGAGCCCATCGAAGGAACGTCGGTACAACATTTTAGTAGCTGTGTCGTAGTAGAATCGAAGAGAGCATCTCCTGACTGAGACGGATTCCTTTGGGTCCTCTGGAAGAATTCCATAGACAGCAAAGTCGATGAATGGGAACCTCCAGTCTCGGACATTAACACCAGTGTTCGTCGACATGGCGTGGGCCACTTGCAAGCACAGGTTGTTTCTGGGACAAATCAAGTCTCGGCCTGTTACCGTGACATAGTGTTGAGTCCCAAAGGGCGCTGCCAATGAGGCTGCGAGGCCAGCCAGAGCGTCAGCCTCCAAGTTTTGTAGACGAGGCACGTGTTCGATAAAGAACCCGATGAAGGTTGAAATGATGTTCAATGCAACTTCATGGTAAGGGATCAGATCTTCATGGCGAACCTCGTACTGTCCTCGAATCTGGTTCACGATGAGTTTTGAGTCACCGTAGGCTTCCAGATGGTCCACCCCCAGCTGTTGTGCGAGTTGGAGTCCCATAACGAGTGCGTTGTACTCTGCAATATTGTTGGAGCACGGCTTCGAAAGGGAGTAAGCACGCTGGATGACCAGCTGATCGGGGGAGACTAAGACTACCCCGACTCCTGCGATGATTTGGCTTTTGGGGCCTGTTCTCGAAGCGCCATCGAAAAATATCCTCCAAACGGAGCTTCCTTCGGTGACGTTGGATTCTTAGACCTCATCCGGGATGTCTTCATAGAGTTTTGAGGATTCTAGGATGGGGTGTGCAGCTAAAAAGTCAGCCAGAGCTTGACCTTTAACAGCTTTTTGTGGGACAAACACCATATTATATGGTGTTTAGCAAAATCGCCCATGTGGCTAGCCGAGAGTTTAATGATCCTGGTTTCGTCATGAGGACTCTGAGTGGATTGACTCAGGAAATGACATGAATTGTCTGGCCCGAGACATAATGACGAGTCTTCTGGATGGCAAACACCAAAGCCAAGCACTCCTTTTCAACGGGGTTGTACCGGTGTTCGGCCCCGATGAGCGTTCGACTGAGGTAGTAGATTGCTTGCTCATAGCCTGTATCGCTGTTTTGAGCCAGCAGAGCGCCAAGGGAATGATCCATGGCACGGACATAAAGAAGAAATAGTTTGTCTGCGACAGGTGCCACCAGGACTGGTGGGCTCGTCAAGTAGGCTTTGATGTCGTCGAAAGCCTTCTGGCATTCCTCTGTCCAGACATAAGAGACTCCCTTCTTCATGAGCTGAGTGAAGGGTTGACATTTACCGAAAAGGTTTGCTATGAACCTCCGGATGTATGCCAGACGTCCCTGCAAGCCTCGACGTTTTCGAAGATTCTTCGGAGGGTCCATGTTGAGGATGGCTTTGGTCTTCTCGGGATCAACATGAATGCCTTTCGCCGTGATGACAAAGTCCAAGAATTTACCGCTAGAAACCCCCAGGAAGGATTTAGCGGGGTTCATTTTGAGTTGATGTGCCCGCATGAGATCGAAGACTATCTTCAAATCCTGTAGGTGATCTTCTTTGAGGCGGCTCTTGACTGCGATGTCGTCAACATAGCATTCGACTATTTTGCGAAGATGTTGACGGAAGATGGTGCTCATAGCTCGTTGGTATATTGCACCGGCATTTTTCAAGCCGAAGGGCATTACTGTGTAGAAAAAACACCCTTTGGAGTCCTGAATGACGTGTGCTTCGCGTCATCGGGGAACATCCTGATTTGATTGTAGCCTGAATACCCATCCATGAAGGACATGCGTTCAAAACCACATGTATTGTCGATCATCACGTCGGTGATCGGAAGCGGGAATTCGTCCTTTGGGCAAGCAGAATTGAGGTCCCTGAAGTCGATACAGACTCGTATCTTTCCGTTCTTCTTGGTGACAGGCATGACGTTGGCTACCCAATCTGGGTGTTGTTCCTCACGGATGAAGCCGCTAGTCAAGAGTTTGTCCACTTCCTGATCGATGGCATTCATGATGTCCGGACGGAAACGTCGTTGTTGTTGTTTGATAGGTTTGGCATCAGGTAAGATGTTCAACCTATGCATTGCGATCTGTGGATCGAGTCCCGGCATGTCTTCGTAGCTCCAGGCAAAGATGTCGACATACTCTTTAGCCAGCTGGATTAAAGCCTCTCGGTCTTCTTCTTCTAGGCTTTTGCTGACGAAGATGGGTTTGGAAGAAGATCCGTCCCCAAGGTCGATCTGCTCGACTTCGTCTTCGGTGGGAGGTTCACGTAACTCAAAACGAGACTCCCATTGCTCTCCTAGGCATTGAGCCCAGGGTTCTTCTTCGAAGGGTTCCGGCGTTTGTTCCTCGCCTTCACCTTTTTGAGGTTGTGCTGACGTCATCAGCAGACAGCACTTTCCTGAAGACTGATCCGATACTGGTATCAGAATCCCAAGTCGACGCTTCGGACGAGTGGAAATGTTCTACGTCTTCTACGTCTGAGCTCTCTGGGGTTGATGGTGGCATAACATAGCCTATCCCCCGTCGAGTTTTGTTGTAGTAGTTTTGCGGCCTTCCTTTGGGTGTTGAACACTGGAGAGGGAGAGGTCGACCCTTGCCATAGTTTAGGCCTTTGTTGCTTTTCAGGTCGTAGCCCATCTTCTAGATGATGTGCTTTGCTGTATCCGTATACCGATAAACTTGTACTCTGCCGGTATCAGGTTCAGGCTCGAGTGGCGGGAGGTCTTGATGACGCTCGACTTTGCCAAAAATGGAGGATCTTTCGTCTCGGCTTCGTGGAGGGTTTATGAAACAGACTCCTTGAGACGGGACTACTCGGTTTACATTATGGACGGTCGTTATTTGTGTTTGCAACGACCGTAGAGCGTGATCTAATGTATACATGGCATTCCAATGTGGAAGACAAGAATAATTAAAGACACTCTATTATTGATGAAGTACGAGATTTTATCCCGCGGGATTACATTGTCTAAGGAGGGTGCATCTACATCAGCAGAGATATATTCGCCAAGCTCCTCGTCTGTAAGCACTGGGGCTGGATCAGGAGAGTCCACCACAGCTTTGATCTTGGGGTCTGAGAGGGTTATGTGAGCCCTCTCTGGCATCTTGGATGACTGCGGGGGCTTGCCCTTGAGACGCACCTTCAGAGGTGCCTCAACTGCGCCTCCTGTGAGTGGTGTCTTCCCCTGTAATTTTGCCACCAGGGGAGCCGATGTTTGAGGCGGCTTTCCTTTGAGGCGTATCTTCAAGGGAGCCTCCAGAGTCGGTGTTTTCCCGGATAGCTTGATGCTCATTGGAGGCGCCTTCTGGGGTGGTTTGTCCTTCAGTCGGATCTTCATTGGAGCATCTGGATTCGTCTCAGGCTCCGTGTCCGGCTCAGTTGCCGTCTCAGCCTCATCATCAGCATCGTTGGCTTCCTCCTCGTCAAGTGGCTTGTACAAGTCGGAATCGGTGAAGTAAGCCTCAATCCCTTTGAAAGGATCGATGTCTGCGAACTCCGTCCGGATGACGCCGTTGGTAGATACATATTTCATGCATTGGTGGAGCATGGAAGGCACCACCATGTACTCATGTAGCCATGGTCGACCGAGCAGAATGTTGTAGTTGACCTCGGCATCCACCACATAACAAGTCACCTCAATTTTGAGGTTGCCTATGTGACACTTCAGTCGAATCTTGTCCAGTGGCTCGCTTTTGCTAGCGTTGAAGCCACTGATGGTTGTGTTGGAGGGCGCCAGCCGGTACATTGGGATCCCCAGTTTTGACATTAGCGCCTTCGGGATGATGCTGAGGGAAGACCCCGGATCGATCTGAATCCGGCTCACCTTGACTGAACCGATGTACCCCGTGTAATACAGTGGTCGGTTATGTCGGTGGTGCTTGAGCAGCATGTCTTGTTGGGTGAAGGTTATGTTTGGAATAATTTCCTCCGCACAATGACAGTGCGCACAAGTAGTTGGGAGGTCTTCAGGCTGCTTGACCTGACTGAGAAAGGATTCAGCGTCCTTCAGAGCTTCGCAGAGAGCTTCTCGGGAGTCTTTGGAAAGACGCAGGAGCTCAAACAAAGATAAGCGCACAGGAGTACTGGCCAGTTGTGCCAGTATGTTAAAGTTGTAGGGCTTGGCTAGCCCCGAAGCATTCTCCTTCCCTAGAGGTCTGTCAAAACGAGCCTCCACCTGCTTCTGCTTATTGGCTGCTGAGGGTTTAGACGGGCCCTCCTCAGGGATTGTGCCGGGAGGCACCACCTCGGCGGCAGCTTCGCCGGGCTGAGCATTCTGTTTTGCATTCGTCTGCACTGGAAGTGCCTCTTCTTTTGAAGAAGAGACCGTACGGCAAGACTTGATCTTCCTGCCTTTTGATTTGGAGGTAGAGCGTACCTCCGGTTGAGTCACCTCGGAGACGAGGTCGGGGTGAACCCAGAGGACCTCTCCTCGAGATGTGGTGAGTGGGATGAGTCCACTCATATTGTCACGGGTAGGTGGCAAGTTCACCACCTCCATTGTCGCCTTAGGGATGGGGACGACGCCATCTTGTGTGGTGGTCGGCGGCAAGGTGCCGAACTGAAGTGACACCACATTGGCTGATACCGTCTTCTCTTCGTAGTCGACGGAGATTACATCGGCATTGATCATGCGCTGGATGTAATTCTTGAGGACGTAGCAGTCCTTGGTCGGGTGTCCGACAAACCAATGGTAGTGACAGTACCTCGGGTTGTCCACTTTCCCAACTTCATCGGGCTGCTTTGGGTCCGGGAGCTTGATCTTGTCACCCTGCTTCAGTATTTCGAAGAGTTGCAGGGTGTCTTCGTCATTGAATGAATACACCTCCTTGGGTCTCGGCGCCAGTGGAGGTTTCTAAGTAGGCGCAGATGTGCCCTTCGAGGCATTAACAGTCAATACCTGTTTCCCCTTTGCTTCTCGCCCGGAGTTGTTGGCTGCTGACTTTTTCCCCTTATCATCAAAGGCGGGGAAGCTGACACCCAGAAGACGTGCATTGGCCGCCTTCTTTTCTGCGGCTTCAGCTTCGATAATCAGGGAGCTCCAGTCGGGAGGGGGAGTAGAGTTGAGCCAGAGCTTCACTGCGGGCAGCATGTTCATGCTGCAAGAGGAGAGGAGCGCATGTTCTGGCATGCCTGGAGGTAGCCTGAAGCAGGCTTGTCGGAAGCGTTCGATGAACACCCGAACCATTTCTTTCTCATTCTGGCGAATCTCTATGAGAGATGCCATCGTCATGTCCTTCCCGTCGTCGTAGAAGCGATCGAGGAAGAGGCGCGTCAAGTCGTCGAAGGACGATATAGAATTGTCGGAGAGGCTGCAGTACCAGTCATACGCTACCCCTTTTAGGGCCCCAACAAAGATGCTGGTGAGGAGAGCGTCCTCCTTTGGGAGATGCCCCGTTTGTGACTGGAAATATGTCAGGTATCGACGCGGAGAGTCCTTCCCATTGTATGGTATGAGTGTTTGTGGTTTATATTTTGGAGGATAAACCACCTTGTTCCACTCGAGGGGATAAGGCTGGGGAATGCCCATCTTCTGGCGCTCCTCTTACCTATTTTTGGACTCGAAGCGCTCCCGCAGGTCCTTGATCATTTCGACCACATCCTCCGTGGAGCTAGGAGTCGGGGAAGGTGGCACTATCTGAAGCGGAGCGTTTGAGGGTTCCGATGTCCGAGGTACTTCTGTGTCGGAGGGTGCCCGTTGAAGGGGTACACTCGACTCCCCATTAACTCCTGGGTCGGGACCGGTTGAAGGTGTTCTGGTCAAGGTCGACCGAATATCAAACACTGCTTGAGTCAGTGCTTACATAGAGGCAGAGAGGGTTTTGAGTCCTCCCTCTAATGAGTCTATGCGCTGAACAATATCCTGCGGTGGCGCATCAGACTCGACATCATCCCCAGCCATGTATACTATCCTGACACGGCCAGGAGTGGATGGATTGGTTGAGGCTTCGCTCTCGGCCTCACTTTCATGTGGGGGAGTCACCTCTCCTGGTGTTTCAGCTTGGCCACCCCCAGTCACGTTCTGGAGGTCATTCTCGACGGGCGCATCTGCCAGGGCCTGATTGTCCTCAACTCCGTCTTGAAGGGCCTCTTCGTCTCTACCCCCAGCTATGTCCTGAGGGACATCCTCGTTTCGAGGTGCTTCTGGGAGGCTGACTTCGCCTCGAGGATGAAGATCCGCCGCAGCTGTGCTTTGGACATCTTCGTCTTCGGAAGGAAGCTCAACAAGGGTTTGACTACCCCCAGCTTCCTCCAAGGACTTCTTCTTTGACCGAGTGCCTTCGAACACCCCGGAGGTCGAGACTGCTGCCTTGGTTTTCCTTGGCTGGCTTTTGGAATTACCAGTCGTCTTTCGGAGTGATGAGGAGTTGGAGACCACATTGCATGAAGCAACTCTTGGCTCCTGTTCTGTTGACACCTTCTTTCCAAGGCGATGTCGGAGGGGTGTCGATGACTGCAGTCACTGGAAGACTGACTGCCTTGGTGGTACTGCCGCCTTGCCACAGCAGTTGATAGTGACCATCGCACAAGTATGCCCCGTGAGAGGCTCATCGTGCTTGTTGGTCGACTCTCCTGACCGGCGCTTGTGAGTGATCATATTACGCAGGTCGTTGGAGGAGAGTGCTACCCTCACACCCCCTTCAGGCGCATGGCAAGGCCAAACGCCGGGGCGGACAGGTGAGTGCTGCGCCCCTTGATCTAATACCAAACAGGCATCATGATCAGTAGTGGGGGAACAACAACATCTGAAGTGACTTGAACGGACCTCAAACGCACAACCAGAGGAGGCGCGGGAGTTCAAGACCACTGAATTTGCCGCACTCGACTTGGTTATGCACGCAGTGGATGCGCCCAAGTGAGATAAGGACTTTGAAGATCGACTCGTCTTTGGTGCCGAAGCACTTGAGTCGACCTTGTACAGCTTGCCATCGGCACCGCACGTGATTGTGAGCACGTGCCTCTGGCCTGCTGCTGGCATAGCACGCTTGTGGCGCATGGCCCGTGCCGCCTTAGATCTCTTTGTACTAGCCTGCTGGGGCGCATAGTACTCAGCATCCAAATTCTCCTCGCCATTACAGCGAGTGAGTCTGTCAAAGACAGAGACTTTTTGTGGCGCATCAGAGGTGATGCGCGGGGCTTTGGCTGTGCCCCTGCTCCGTCGATGCGTCTTCCTCGCCTGAGAGGGAGATGGCTGGGGAATGTGGTCAGCCGCACGTTTTCCCGAGGGATGCGCTGCATCAGCGGGCGCACCTTGGTTGCTGAGAACGTCAGCAGGAAGGGAGGGCTGGATTGGCACATCCCCTTCAGTGGTGGTGCCCGAGGCGTCGACCTTGCGCACCCAGACACGGCGGGTCTTCTTCGGCTTCGCAGCCGCTTCGAAGGACTCGCGCTTCCTTCAGAAATGAACTCCTCGTACGCCTGTTGATTGAGGCGCACGACCAGCGTCTTGTGGGAGGAGCCCACCTTCACGTCGTCGGCCTGTGACACGACTTTCTCGAAAAAGAAGAAAGAAGTCCCCAGCAGAGTCGCCAGCTTGTTTGCCATTAAAATTGTTTGATTGCAAATCTTAATACAAACAGAACAGTGTTACAATATAGGACTTAGATGTAGTCCTAGGAGTACACTTTTGTTTAATCTGGGTCCTAAGTGCCAATGGAGCGAGTGGTAATGCGTTGACTCCGTTGACGGGCTGACGACGGTTATCGGTTCTCTGAAGGTGTAGATTGCTCTGGGTGCTGGAGCTGGTTGAGAGGAGGAAGACGTTGAGTGTCTGTATCTGCCTCTCTGATGATCTCTGTCTGGATTGTTCGTATGTATGTCTCTATCTGTGTGTGTGTGTGTGTAAGGAGGGGATAATTCCTCCGTTTATAGCTGGGCAGGTTGACTGCTTATACGTACATATGTAGGATGCGCCGGTGTGTGGGGACGCCACATGGAGATTGCTGATGGAGACGCATAGACGATGCGCCCTACTCGCAGGGTTGAACTCTTCATACTGCTGTTGTGAGCCGGTACGTAGCAGAGGAGAAGATCTTTCTGTTGCTGAGATCTTGGATGAGTTGAGTCAAAGGACACGTGTCGTCGACCCATGGCTCGGAGATCTCTGATTTGGTGGGGGGAATGATTTGGTGGGATGCGCCTTGGATTGGGCACATGATGAGATTTTGGCTCGTGACCTTTAGGAGTCACGAGCCGTTCTGGGCGCATGGCTTTTGAGGCGCATGCAAGCGACTTTCCTTCTGTCTTTCGGGATCAGAGATCAGTTTGGGGCGCATGGCTTTTGAGGCGCATGCAAAGCTTCAACTGGAGACTCTTCTTCTGTCTTTAGGGATCAGTGAAGGGTCTGAGGTGCATGGCTTTCGAGGCGCATGCAGGTTTGGACGCATGGCCGCGGAGGCGCATGCGGGTGGTCGAGTGGCCACGTGGCAGTAGCCGTCGGGATAGAGTCATGATGATGCTGACGTTGTGGATGCTTCGTCTTCTGCAAAAGCTGTCAGCCGTTCAGACTTGGGAAGGCATGCTGCCAACTCTGTCAGTTCAGCATTTAATGTTGGTAACATTCGATGGACAGCTGAGTGGGCGCATCGGTTGACGTTCCACTAGGAGTATGGGGGCACATCCCCTTTGATGTGCTCGGTACAGGGCACATCTGTGGGAGGCGCTTGGTGTTTGAAGGGATGTGATGCGCTGTCCAGCCGGCGCATCCGACACGTCTTTAATGATGCGACTGTTTCGCTTCTCGAGTGCTTTTAAATAGCCGTTTGGCTGAAGTCGAGGCGTCCGGTTCATCCATTTAATGTGAGTTCATTGCTCGGAACTCGGAGAGCCATCCACTTGACGCGTGGGTTTGATCTGTCCGGCCTATAAATAGTGGCATGGAGAGAAGGTTTGCCTCTCATTCCCTCACGTCTTTCCAATATGAACTCAGGTTCTCGGGTGCATTCTGTTGACGAAGTGCTCCCGAGGGTGAAGATGAGACGCCATGTTGTCATTGATGCTCTTGAAAGTGACTGTTACATCCAAAAGACGGAGTCGAGGGCTTCTGAGGCAGGCGGAAGGTGCCTGTTGCATCCAAAGATGGGGATGCTTGGGCCTTGTCTCCGTTGTTCCGGACGAGCCGTAGATCGGAATGGCGGTGCTAGTCTCTCTCTTCCTTCAAAGTGGGTGCTGCCCACTCTGATTGTGTTGAAAGCTGCCTTTCGCCGTGATTTCGATCACGGTCTTCCTTGGCCTTTGGAGGCTCTTTCGAAGCCTCCCCTGGCCACAGCTTTACGGTGCTCTTCTCTTCCTTGGTTCCAGCCAGAGGGTTAAATGCTTTGTGAAGCATTTATCAGGCGAGCCTGGTTGGAAGAGCGGCACATAACGGCTCTGCTTGGCCAGGTGAGCCTGGTTGAAAGAATAACTGGGCTGCTGAAGGGATGCACATAACTGGGCTGGATGCACATAACTGAGCTGCTGAAGAGATGGCAGGATGTGCCTGGTTAGAGGTGCATGACATCTGTTACGCCTAACTGGCAGCGCATGGTGACTGGCAGCACATGATGACTGCTGCGCCTATCTGGAGGCGCATGGTGGCCGCTGGCTGTAGACTTAGGATCTTTCCTTTGTAGAAATTCTCCTTTGTACAACCTTTTCTAGACATGTAATAGACTTTTATATATAAATAAAAAGTCCTTCTTCAAATGTCTATGGTTATTGACTTTGCTGTGAAGTGTTCTGTGCGAGTCCTGGTGCATGTAGTGTCTGGCGCATGGGCTTTCTGGTTGTGAAATTCCATGCTTCTACAGGACGATGTGAACTTTGAAGACGGTAGCCTCTGAAGATTGCAGCAGCACTTTGGCAAGAACTCTTGATCTCTGGTAATGATTTCTGATGTATACGTATGATAATGAAGGCTTGAAACTCTATTTATAGAGTTCTGGAAATAACTAACTTTTAGTTATTTTGACTTGCGCAAGCTGGATTGCGCAGACTTTGGATTGCATAGGCAATGGACTGCACAGACAGTTACTCGATCGTGGACCATCTGTATGTGATGCATGGCTTTATTTGATTGAAATATGCTTGATCATGTACAGACGGTTGCCACATGGTGAGTAATTGATGGCATGAAGGCCACATGTACATTGCCAGTTATCTTGATGGAGTGTGCCACCTGAATTGCGCTAGCTTAAGATTGCGCTAGGATGGACCGCGCTGCAGAGAGTCTAGCAGATTGTGCTGCATGTACAGCTGTCCTCGGGCGCTGTGCTGTACGATAAACGAACAGTTTCCTCGTTTTTCGTGCTGTCAATTGTCAGAAGATCTGATTCTCTGTCAGGTAATGATAACGAGACCACGTCAGCTTGCGCACTTGAATGAGTGCGCAGTTCAGCCTGCACAATCGAATTATTGCACAATCTGTCTTCTGCGCAGTTCACTTGAAGGATGTATAATTTGATTTTTATGACTTCTTTGATGGGTGCAACTTGATTTTTAGGACCTACAGACATCAGTAATTGGGAGAGGGAATTCGTCTTTAGGGCAAGCATCATTGAGATTCCGAAAGTCTATGCAAATTCGAACCTTTTTGGTCTTCTTTAGAACTGGTACAACGTTGGCTACCCAGTCAGGATGCTGTTCTTCTCTGATAAAACCGCAAGCTATAAGCTTTTTGACTTCATCATCAATTGCATCCATCATTTCAGGCTTGAATCATCGTTGTTGTTGTTTGACCGGCTTGGCATTCGGCAAAATATTAAGTTTGTGAGTTGCAACTTGAGGATCTAATCCTGGCATATCTTCATAACTCCAGACAAAGACATCAATATATTCACGAATAAGGTGAATTAATTCTTGTTTATCATCCTCTGAGAGTTTTTTGCTAATGAAGATTGGTCGTGATACGCCCTTCTCTCCAATATCGATTTGGACTAGTTGATCCTCAGTAGGTGGTTCTCGTTGTTCAAAACAAAGTTTCTACTGATTGTCCATCCTTTGTGCCCAAGGGTCCACTTCAGGAGCTTCTTCAATGTCATCTTCATCATCTTCCGGGAATTCGGTAGATACCATGTTAGAAGATACTATCACCCTATGAACATGACCAATGCTGGTATCAGAATCCCATGAGATAGAATCAGAAGAGTTTGATCGTTCTTCTTCATCAGATTCAAAAAGTTCTGGAGTTGGAAGTGGTGAAGCATAACCTAGTTCCCGCTTCGTTTTACTGTGGTATTGTTGTGATTTTTCTTTTGGAACAACAATACGAAGAGGAGTTCGCCTTCCTTTACCGTTATTGAGGCCTATTCTGAAATCATAGCCCATTTTACTGTCACGACCCGCACCCACTGTGAGGGTATGAGTACGTAATAGCGCCCAGCCTATGCCGCAGTGTCGACGGTAGAACGTTGTTCTAGGTCATGAACTATAACTAACATAATATGAATACTCTCCAAAAGGAGGCCAATCACTGAAGGTACAACTCAATCACAATCTACAGGTAGAATATAGCACGATGGAATAGATAGAGAAATCCTTAACTGAGGTACAACAGAAATAAAATAACATAAGTCTCAACATCTCCATAATAATACAACTCTGAATCCAGACAACTACTAACATGAAAATAATAAACAGTCTAGACTATCTATACTATGCATGGGTATCATCCTCAGCAGCTGCCTGAACCTCCCCAGGGGTCCAGGTCGCGAGTGTCATCTAGGTAAGCTCCATAGTAAGGGGTACAGGGTTCCTCATCATCCTCTGTAAAATTTTCAACAGGTCCAGTCAGGACGGAAGCGAGCACAATATATCTCACGCAGATAATAACATGTTAGAAAATATAAACATGCAAGAGAGTACGATACATGAAACTGAAAGAAAGTACATGATGTAAATATAGAGAGAACTGTAGTGGAAATATCTACTAAAAGTAGAGAGCTACCAGTGACTGTTTGCCATTAAAATCTTTGAATTGGAATTTCAATTACAAACAGAACAGTGTTACAATGTAGGACTTAGATGTAGTCCTAGAAGTACACTTTTATTTTTATCTGGGTCCTGTATCGATGGAGCGAGTGGTAATGCATTGACTCCGTTGACGATCTGACGACGATCTTAGGTTATCTGAAGGTCTGGGTTGCTCTGGATGCCGGAGCTTGCGGAGGGGGAAGAAGACGTTGAGTGTCTCTTCCGATCCCTGTGAGTAGACGTGCGTCTCTGTAACTCTGATGATCTCGTTCTCTGTCTTTGACTGTCCGTCTGTGTCTGTAGAAGAAGGAAATTATCCCTCTATTTATAAGAAGCAGGTTGAACTGCTCATGCGTGCATATGTCGGATGCGCCTGGTCGTGGAAATGTCACATGGCTGATGCTGGCGGGGGCGCATGGTCGATGCGCCCTGATTTGGGGATTGAATCCTTCCTGTTGCGCCTATGGTGCTGCGGAAGAGCTGACACATGGCAACTGAGAGGATTCTTCGGTTGCTGAGATCTTGGGTGGTTAGCACCCCTTCGTGGACTGAATTGAGTCAAAGGACACGTGGCGTATGTCCGTGGCCCAAAGATCTCGAATTTGGTGGAGAGGGATCTGATAAGCTGCGCCTGGGATCTGGCGCACGAGGAGATTTAGTTCGTAATCTTTAGAAATCACGAACCAGTCTGGGCGCATAGCTTTTGAGGCACATGTTTTGGTCACATGGCAGGGGAGGCACATGCAGCGGCTTGACTTCTGTGATCAGAAGTAAGTCAGAGGCGCATGGCTTTTGAAGCACATGCACATCTTCGGACGCATGGCTGCGAAGGCGCATGCGAGTGGTTGGTCGGCCACGTGGCTTGTAACCGTCAAAGAAAAGTAATGATGGCGCTGACGTCAGCGGCGCTTCATTTTCTGTAAAAGCTGTTGCTGCTCTGTTATCAAGGCATGGCTGCTGTCGTATCAGACTTCAGCATTTAATGCTCTTGACATGTGATGCGCTTTTGAGTAGGCGTATTGATCTGCGTTCCACTAGGCACATAGGAACGCGTAGGGCGCATCCTTATGGGGCGCTTGGTACTGATGGACACGTCTGTATGATGCGCGATGTCTGACCGACGCGTCTTCATTGGTCCGACTGTTGAGTTCTTCGGGTGCTTTAAATTGCCATTTTGACTTGGCTGAATTCGAGGGGACAAATTCATCATCATAAATACAAGTTCATTGCACTAACTTCGGGAAGATTTCCACTTGGCGTATGGGTTTGATTTGCCCTGGCCTATAAATAGCAACAATTTGAGAGAGTTTTGTTGTCTTTCCCTTGACTTCTCGACGAAGATGGATTTGACTGATCCTCCTCCTTGCCAAGACGTTGTACTGTGGGTGATGGTTCTCCTTGTTCGAAGAAGCTTTGACGGTGAACTTCTTCAGAAGACTGAGATTCGCCGAGTTGGAATGGACATAGCAGTTTATGTTCGAGTCGCTTGCTGGTAGTATTCTTCTACGAGACGACATCGAGTGCCAAGTTGAATGCATGGTTTGGGTTTGATGTGCCTAAGCCTTATTATAATGGAAGAGCCCCAGGCTGGCAGATACGCCTGTGCGTTGACGAGGAAGTGATTCACTCTGACGGGGTGGAGTGATACGCTGGGAGAGTAATACGCTAGGCTGAGACGACACGGCTAGCTGAGATGACACGGCTAGCTGAGACATCTGAGTGATGGGCCTAGTTGAGAGTAGGCTGTTACAAAGTCTTCAATTGGCATCATATTTCTGAGACGATGTCGGACAGGCATAACATGTTGCAACTGCTGGAACACAGACAGCCTTGGTGGTGGAGCCACTGTCTTGCGGCAGCAGCAGTTGATGGCGACCGTAGCACAAGTATGTCCCATGAGGGACGAGTTGTGCACGATGGTCGTCTCTCCCGATCTACGTCTGTGAGTGATCACATTACGTAAATCATGTGAGGAGATGTTGACACTCGTACCCTCTTATGACGCATAGCAAAGCCAAGCGTCAGGGTGAGTGTATGAGTGACACTCGTACCCTCTTCAGGCGCATGACAAAGCCAGGCGTCAGGGTGAGTGTATAAGTGATGCACCCCATGATCCAGTTCCAGCGCCTGAAATGTGCCCAGATCATAAGTAGGAGAGCAGCACGTATTGCGAGTGGAACCCACTTTATGTGTACAGCCCACGTCGGCGCATGGGTTTGACACTGCAAGATTTGTCCCCTGACTTGGTTCCAGCGCATGAAATACACCCAAGTGGAGAGAGACTTTGAGAGTTGACCCATTCTGGGTGCCAAAGCACCTGAGTCAATCCTGTACAGCTTACCATCAACTGTGTGTATGACTTTCAATGCGCATTTCTGGTTTCGCTGCTAGCATAGCACATTGATGGAGCATAACTCGTGCCGCCTTGGAGTTCTTCGTACTAGCCCGCAAAGGCGCATAGTACTCAGAATCCAATTTTTTCTCTCCTTGACAGCGAGTGAAGAACTTGCAGCCAACCCAGAAGAAGAGAATAACTACTGCAACTTTTTGTGGCTCGAACGGGCTCCCTGGATAACGAGCTCCCTTTTCTTTATTTATTTTGGTGCCCTTTTCAAAGGAGGTAAGAGGGCTCTATATATAGAGTGGAATGAGACCTCTCTTCTTTTTTCTTTCCGATGTGGGATTAAAAGCAATATTCCTATTTTTTCATGCTTCTACAAGACCCCCTTCAAAGTTTTTAAAACTTTTGGACAAGTTTTGAAATACTTTGAACAAGAAGCATGGATAGTATAGCTATTTAGGTGTGACAATCCTATCAGAGGTAGTATAGACGTGATAGGTTTGGGTACTTCTACCGGGGCCATGATCATATGGCTGAGATTCTGGAGGCGTCGGTAGCTGAGCTCGACCAGCATCTTTCCGAACTTCAGAGTATTCGGCGAAATGATTTTTCTGCTCTGATAGAAGGAGAAAAGGAGAAATTGTTAGCTGAAGTTGAGTCGTCTTATCAGGCCACGGTAGCCATCTGGGACCGCGAGGTGGCTGATACTGAGGCTGCGACGGAGAGGCTATCTCAGTCCACACAGGAGAAGGTGGAGCTGCGGGCCGCATTGGATGCTAGTATAATGGAGGTTACTGCCAAGATTCGCCTCCTTGAAGACCAGCGAGCCCAACTTTTACTAGATGCTGAGCGAGCCCAGGCTGAGCACGTAGCATCCAAGAAGAAGGAAGCAACTTTTACCCGTCATCTTCTTTCTCTGACTTGCCAGTGGCAGAAGTTAGACGCCAAGTACAAGAATGACACTGCTCCTGAGGCTGTGGAGGTAATGCGTCAAGAAGCTGAACGCCGAGTCTTGGCGACCGTGGGGACTCGGGCTGAAGACTTGAAGCATCGGATCGAAGAGCTTTCTGCCAATCCTAATGATGCTTAGGGATTGTAGTCTCTTTTTTTGTTTTTGTTTTTTTGGCAACTTTGCTGGGGATGTAATCCTTTACTTTTGAATGCAAAATAAAAAATTTTCTGGTGTGTTCATCTTTACTGTCACGAACTAGTGATTTGTGTGGACCTATTATCTTTTGTGCACCTTGGTTTTTTAGGTACAAATAATAAGTTGGAGAGGACCGACATGTTTGCTCAGAGGTAATGTGGACGTGGCAAATATGGGGTTCAAATGACGGAATCTTCCTACTCAGAGGTGTTATGGACGTGGTAGGAGTGACTCTGGGGGGGGGGTACGCGGAACTACTCAGAGGTAATATGGACATGGAAGTTCTGCGATTGATGTACGGCAACGCGGGAGTTATCTGTACGAGATATTTACTCAGAGGTAACGTGGACATGGTAAACATGATAAGTAGCGCAATCCTACGTAGTGCAAGATTTCGCTTTGCAGGGTGTAGAGGAGCAACTCAAAGGTAATGTGGATGTGGTTGTTCTTCTACTGGAGATAGAATGCCACGGAACAACTGGGTTCCGAAAGCATAAGATTTTATGAAAGGGAGGTGTATGTGAGCTCTGATGATCAGGTCCATCGATTTCCTTACTAGGTAGAGATGGAAGTACATATCTGAAAGATGTCAAGAGTAGTACTTCTTTAGGAACTTGCCGTTGATGGGCATCATAAACAAGTCTTCCTTTGGTCGGGCGAGGCGGTAAGCACCGTTTGAGTATACCATCTCTATGATGAAAGGTCCCTCCCACTTGGGCTCGATCTTTCCTGGTATTTTGTGAGTCAACACCATCGGCCTCCTGACTGCCAGGACCAGATCGCCTACTTGGAAAGTCCTTTGCTTGACCTTTTTGTTGAAAGCCTGTGATATACGGGCTTGATAGAGTTCAATGCGCTGCTGAGCTAGGAGACATTTTTCGTCAAGTGCCTCCAATTCTTGCAGACGACGACGTTGATTGTCTTCTTCTGTCAATTGGTTTGTAATCGCTACACGGAGTGAGGGTATCTGGATCTCGAGAGGCAGTACAGCTTCGCTTCCATAGACTAAGGAGAATGGCACGTTGTCCGTCGGAGTCCGTACCATTGTACGGTAGGCCGAAAGGCATTCGCCGAGCTTTTCATCCCAGTCACGTTTGTTGGATGACACAACCTTTTTGAGTAGCCTGACGATAGTCTTGTTAAAATCCTCGGCTAATCTGTTCGCTACCGGATTGTAGGCGGTTGATGCCACGTTCTGAATACGATTCTTATCATAGAATCTGCTAAAAATATAGCTGATGAACTGTGGACCATTGTCGTGGATAATCCTACGGGGTACCCCGAAATGGTAGATGACATGATACTTGATGAAGCTGATCACCCTAGAGCTTTTCACTTCCGTCAGTGGAACCGCTTCTGTCCATTTGGAGAAGTAGTCGGTGATGGCTAGGATGAAGCGGTGTCCCCTCGATGAAGGAGGGGTGATAGGTCCCACAATGTCCATGCCCCAAGCTTCAAAGGGCCAGGAGGCGACTGTAGGATGTAGTGGTTCCGATGGTGTATGGATAAAGTCGGCGTGAAGCTGGAAAGTATGGCACTTTTTAGCATAGTCGATGGCGTCGGCTGCCATGGTTGGCCAGTAGTAACCCATGCGTCGTAGTCGATCCTGCAATTTAGGGCCAGGTTGATGAGCCCCGCAAGTCCCGTCATGAGCTTCCCGAAGGGCTTCGGCTGCTTCTTCGTTGGATAGACATCGAAGGAGAAGTCCATCGTAGGATCGTCGGTACAGCGTTTTAGTAGTTGTATCGTAATAAAATCGAAGGGAACGCCTTCTGACCGAGACGGCTTCTTTTGGGTCTTCTGGGAGGATTCCATAGACCGCGAAGTCGATGAACGAGAATCTCCAGTCTCGGACATTAACACCGGCACTTGTCGTCATGGCATGGGCCATTTGTGAGCATAGGTTATTTTTAGGACAGACCAAGTCTCGGCCAATTATCGTGACGTAGTGTTGAGTCCCGAGGGGTGCTGCTAGTAAAGCTGCGAGGCCAGCCAGAGCGTCAGCCTCCAGGTTTTGTAGCCGAGGTACGTATTCTATAAAGAACTTGGTGAAGGTTGAAATAATATTCAGTGCAGCTTCATGGTAAGGAACCAGATCTTCATGACGAACTTCGTACTGCCCTCGGATCTGGTTAACGACTTTGAGTCGCCATAAGCTTCCAGATGATCCACCCCCAGTTGTCGTGCCAACTGGAGTCCCATAATGAGAGCGTTGTACTCGGCAACATTGTTGGAGCACGGCTTTGAAAGGGAGTAAGCACGCTGGATGACCAGCTGATCGGGAGAGACTAGGACCACCCCCACTCCTGCGATAATTTAGCCTTTGGGGCCTGTTCTTGAAGCGCCATCGAAAAACACCCGCCTGACGGAGCTTTCTTCGGTGATATTAGATTCTTGGACCTCATCCGAGATGTCTTCATAGAGTCTGGAAGACTCTGGGATGGGGTACGCGGCTAAAAAGTCGGCTAGGGCTTGACCCTCGACGGCTTTTTGTGAAACAAATACCATGTTATATGGTGTCAACATGATTGCCCATGTAGCTAGTCAGGAGTTCAATGATCCCGGCTTCGTCATAAAAACCCTGAGTGGATTGACTCGGGAGATGACATGAATTGTCTGGCCCGAAACGTAATGGCGAGTCTTCTGGATGGTGAACACCAAAGCCAAATATTCATTTTCGACGGGATTGTACCGGTGTTCAGTCACAATCATTGTCTTACTAAGGTAGTAGATAGCTTGCTCGTAGCTGCATCGTTGTTCTGAGCCAACAAAGTGCCGAGGGAATGATCCATGGCACGAACGTAGAGAAGAAATGGTTTGCCTGCGACGGGTACCACCAGGACTGGCGGGCTCGTCAGGTAAGCTTTGATATCATCGAAAGCTTTCTGGCATTCTTCTGTCCAGACGTAGGAGACTCTTTTCTTCATGAGCTGGGTGAAGGGTTGATAATTTCCGGAAAGGTTTGCTATAAACCTTCGGATGTATGCAAGACGCCCTTGCAGGCCTCGAAGTTCTCGAAGGTTCTTCGGAGGGTCCATGTCAAGGATAGCTTTGGTCTTCTCGGGGTCGACATGAATGCCTCTCGCCGTGATACTGAAGCCCAAGAACTTTCCGCTAGAAATCCCAAGGAAGGATTTAGCAGGATTCATCCCGAGTTGATGCGCTCGCATGAGATCGAAGACTGTCTTTAGGTCTTGTAGGTGATCACCTTTGAGACGGCTCTTGACAGCGATATCATCAATATAGCACTCAACTATTTTGTGTAGATGTTGACAAAAAATGGTACTCATAGCTTGTTGGTACGTCGCACCAGCGTTCTTCAAACCAAAGGGCATTACTGTGTAGCAAAAAACCCCTTTCGGAGTCCTGAATGACGTGTATTTTGCATCACCGGGGAACATTTTGATCTGGTTGTAGCCCGAGTATCCGTCCATGAAAGACATGCGTTCGAAGCCACATGTATTGTCAATCATCACGTCAGTGATTGGAAGCGGGAATTTGCCTTTCGGGCAAGCAGTATTGAGATCTCTGAAGTCGATGCAGACTCATATCTTTCCATTCTTCTTGGTGACAGGGACGACATTGGCCATCCAATCGGGATGTTGCTCTTCACGAATGAACCCGCTGCTCAGGAGTTTGTCCACCTCTTGATCGATAGCGTTCATGATGTCAGGACGAAAACATCGTTGTTGTTGCTTTATAGGCTTAGCATCAGGTAAGATATTAAGCCTATACATCGTGATCTGGGGATCAAGTCCCGACATATCTTTCTAGCTCCAGGCGAAGACGTCGGTATATTCTTTGGCCAATTGGACTAAAGACTTCCGGTCTTTTCTCTTTAGGCTCTTGATGATGAAGATAGGTTTGGAAGAAGACTCGTCCCCAAGGTTGATCTGCTCGACTTCGTCTTCGGTAGGGGGTTCGCGTAATTCAAACCGAGACTCCCACTGCGCTCCTAGGCGTTGAGCCCAAGGTTTTTCCTTAAAGAATTCTGGCATTTGGTCATCGCCTTCATCCTCTCGAGATTGTGCAGATACCATGTTGACTGATAGCACGTTTCTGAAGACTGAGCCGATACTGGTATCAGAACCCCAAGTTGATGCTTCAGATGAATGAGAGTGCTCCACTTCTTCTGCTTTCGAACTTTCTGCAGTTGCCGGCGGCGTAACGTAGCCCATCCCCCGTCGAGTACGATGATAGTAGTCCTGCGGCTTTCCTTTGGGTGTTTAGAGTCGAAGAGGAAGACGCCGGCCTTTGCCGTAGTTCAGGCCCTTGTTGCTTTTCAGATCGTAGCCCATATTTTGGATGAGATACTTTGCCTTGTCCGCGATAGACTTGAATTCTGTCGGTATTCGGTTCTGGCTCGAGCGGCGGAAGGTCTTGATGACGCTCGACTTTGCCGAAGATGATGGGTTCTTCGTCCTGGTTCCACGGTGGGACTATAAAACAGACTCCTTGGGACGGGACTACTCGATTTACATGATTGACGGTCGTTATTTGTGTTTGTAACGACCGCAGAGCGTTATCTAGTGTATACATGGCATTCCAATATGGAATACTAGAATAATTGAAAGATACTCTATTATTGATAAAATACAAGATTTTGTCTCGTAGGATTACATTGTCAAGAGAGGGTGCATCTATATCAGCAGATATGTATTCTCCTAACTCTTCATCCGTGAGCACTGGGGCTGGTTCGGGAGAGCTCATCACATATTTGAGGGCTATGTGGGCCTTCTCTTGCAGCGTGAGTGAGGCAGAAGATTACAGAGGCTTGCCTTTAAGATGCACCTTCAGGGGTGCCTCAACTGTGCCTTCGATGATCGGTGCCTTCCCCTGTAGTTTCGCCACAAGGGGAGCCGATGTTTGAGGAGGTTTTTCCTTGAGTCGTATCTTCAAGGGAGCTTCAGTGGGTGTTCTACCTAGAGAAGTCGGTGCTTTTCCAGGTAGCTTGATTGTCATGGGAGGCAACATCTGAGGCGGTTTTTTTTTTTTAGTCGAATTTTCAAAGGTGCGTCGGGAATCATCTCTGCCTCCACGTCCGTCTCTGCCGCCGTTTCTGCTTCGTCATCAGCATCATTGGCTTCTCCTTCATCGAGCGACTTATATAAGCTAGCATCGGTGAAGTAGGCTTCGACCCCCTTGAAAGGGTCAATGTCCGTGAACTCTGTTCGGATGATGTCGTTAGTGGACAAATACTTCATACATTGGTGGAGTGTAGACGGCACCACCATGTACTCGTGCAACTACGGGTGACCCAGCAAGAGGTTGTAGTTGACGTCGGCGTCTACGATATAGCAAGTCACTTCGGTTCGAAGATTACCGATATGACATTTCAGTCAGATGTTCTCGAGCAGTTCACTTTTGCTGGCATTGAAACCGCTGATTGTAGTGTTGGAAGGTGCCAGACGGTGCATCGGGATTCCCAATGTTGAGAGCGGAGTCCTCGGGATGATGTTGAGGGAAGACCCGGGATCAATCTGAATTCGTTTCACCTTGATGGAACCCACATACCCTGTGTAATACAATGGCCTGTTGTGTCGGTTGTGCTTGAGTAGCATGTCTTGTTGGGTGAAGGTTATGTTGGGGATGACCTCTTCCGCACAATGGCAGTACGCACATGTGGTTGGGATATCCTCAGGCTGCTTAACCTGACTGATGAAGGACTCAGCATCCTTCAAGGCTTCACAGAGAGCTTCGCGGGTGTCTTTGGAAAGACGAAAAAGCTCGAACAGAGATAAGCAGCCAGGAGTACCGACAAGTTGTGCCAGTATGTCAAAGTTGTGGGGCTTGGCTAGCCCCGAAGCATTTTCTCTTTGCAAAGGCTTGTCAAAACGGGCCTCTACGTGCTTCTGTTTATTGGCTGCTGGAGGTCTGGATGGGCCCTCTTCCTGGGCAGCAGGGCGGTGCAGGGAGGCACCACCTCGACGACAGCTTCGTCGGGTTGGGCGTTCTGCTGTGAACGCGTTTGTACAGGAAGTGCCTCTTCCGCGGAGGAAGAGACCATACGGCAAGACTTGATATTCTTGCCCTTGGTTTTGGAGGCAGAGCGTACCCCCGGTTGAGTAACTTCGGAGACGAGGTCTGGGTGAACCCATAAGATCTCTCCCCGAGATGTGGTGAGTGGGATGAGTCCACTCACGTTGTCACGGGTAGGTGGTAGGTTGACCATCTCTATTGTCGCCTTTGGGATGGGGACGACGCCATCTTGTGCTGTGGTTGACAGCAAGGTGCCAAATTGGAGTAATACCAGGTTGGCCGAGACTGTTTTTTTCTCGTAATCGACGGAGATGACATTCGTATTAATCATGCGTTGGATGTAGTTCTTGAGGATATAGCAGTCCAGAGTTGGATGTCCGACAAACCGATGGTAGTGACAGTACCTCGGATTGTCAACTCTCCCCACATCGTCGAGATGCTTCGGGTCCGGTAGTTTGATCTTATCACCCTGCTTCAACATCTCGAAGAGTTGCAAGGTGTCTTCATCATTGAAAGAGTAGACCTCCTTTGACCTCGGTGCAAGCGGAGGCTTCTGGGTAGGTGCTTGTGCATTTTTTGAGGCATTGACAGTCAAAGCCTGCTTTTCCTTCACCTCACGTCCAGGGTTGCTGGTAGCAGGCCGTTTTCCCTTGTCTTCAAAGGCAGGAAAACTGACTCCCAGAAGGCGGGCATTGCATGCCTTCTTTTTAGCTGCTTCGGCCTCAATAATCAATGAGCACCAGTCGGGAGAAGGAGTGGAGTTGAGCCAGATCTTAACCGCAGGAAGCATGTTCATGCTGCAGGAGGAGAGGATTGCATGTTCTGGCATACCCGGGGGCAGTCTGAAGCAGGCTTATCGGAATCGTTCGATGAATGCTCGAACCGTTTCTTTTTCTTCTGACGAACCTCTATAAGGGACGCCGTCGTCATGTCTTTCCCTCCGTCGTAGAAATGATCGAGGAAGAGGCGTGTCAAGTCATCAAAGGAGGATATGGAGTTGTCAGGAAGACTACAATACCAGTTGTAAGCCACTCCTTTCAATGTCCCGACAAACAGGCTGGCGAGTAGCGTGTCTTCCTTCGGAAGATGTCCCGTTTGAGACTGGAAGTACGTCAGATAACGGTGTCACGACCTGCACCTTAGGTAGGGACACAAGTGCGTGACAACGCCCAGCCTACACCGTAAA